>OX411309.1:30925571-31525571 GCA_948150685.1 Rhaphigaster nebulosa | reverse complement strand
AAAAATATTTTATGACTATTTTAATCACATTAGAAGAATTTCCAACATATAGAAATTGGTGATACATTTTCGAGCGATAGAGAACAATTTTTAATGCCGAAAACAATACCAAATATCGGATAATAATATCCGCAACGATTACATAAAACAAACAAAAAACTAACAATAAAACATCCTCCCTCCCCTCAAAAAAAAAAGGACCTTAGGAAACCGGAACCGGAGATAACCAGACTAGATGCGCCATATGTGGTTGACATATATTTGGTCCCTTCCTGCTAGGCATGTGGCCTGCCCAGGTGTCAACCAACTGCAGGCTGGGGGTGCAATTGATCTTCTCTGGCAACTCAATCCATCCATTCCCACAATTACACACCACTTACCACGCCACAATGCAAGGTTGTTCTTCTAAGTAGTGGTTATTATTTCGGCCTTCCGGCTGCTTGAAGGATACGTTGAAGATGCTTGCGAAGTGACAACTCATTGAAACTCAGGGATGCTGATCTCTCTAGTCAAATTTTGAAGCAAAAATGCGAACAGGGACAGGATAATAAAGATAAATCGTGAAATTACAAAATATACAAATTATTGAACAATACCACTATTCAAAATGCTGTGACCTAATAGGGGAATCCTATATAGGAAAAAAATAATTATTAAATTTATTGTTATACAGTGTAGTTCCATATTGGTTAACCAGACAAAACAAAGTTAAAGTAAATTTGGTATTGCATAAAACAAATCTACAAAAATGGGTCTACAAACACATGACATATGATTTATTTATTCTAAATTATAACTATAGCCATATTAATAAGTAATGTTCCGATTTGACACATCATATTTAAGTTATACCTGTAAAGGTACCAAGACAAAAACTGAAAGAAGAATAATAACCTCGAAATGACAGCTGAGGAGCAAAGGAAAAAAACCAGCATACGGTGCAGCCAGTTAGATAGCGGATCTCCTTCAACAGATCCCTGTCATCTAACCGAAGAAGGGGAGAGTTTTTGTATGGATACAAGTCCCACAGGAATGTATTGCTGGAGGAATCACTAGATTTTTTTTCTGGAAGTATATGAGGAGTACAAGTCCTACAAAAACCAAGTGATTGGAAAATATTCAAATATAAATTAAAGTTTAGCCAATAAAACTTTCTTTAAAAAAATAAAAAAATTCCTTTTAAAACATAAATAAACACGAGAAACTTTTATTTTATTTATTTTTTTCAAGTGCAATAGAAGTTTTGCTATTTACAACGAGAAACTGAATGCCAAGGCAAAACACATTGCTATAATGGGATTGTTTTAACTATTACAAAAAGAGCATTTGAGTACAGTATAAATTCATGGATGTACTTTGATATAAATTTCTTATATTTCAACTATTTCTTGATTTTAAAGAACAAAAAATATTGGTACGTTCCGTTTGTGAACTGCTTAGTAGCTGGCTCCATTAGCCCACAGTGTAAATATATTTTAAACAACGTATTTAATTTTTAACAATAAAAAAAATTATTTTCCTTTCATATTTTCTTTCATTGGAAAACCTTCAGAATTTTTTTTTTTTTTATGAATTTTTAGTGAACTTATAACTAACTTCCTCTAATTTTTTATAAGTCCATAACCGCATGACGTTTCGGGGTCTCAGATTACATGTTTTCTTCAATTCATAAACAGTAAGTATTAGATCACAAATCAATTTACAAAATTTTTCTCATTTATTTACAATAAATTATGCTTAAAAAATTTAAAAGCACCATTACAAAATTATTAAAAGATTTACCATATTACCATATTCTAACACCATTTATGGAACGACTCCACAGATTTACTGCTTAATAGTTTTGGAAAAAAAAATAGATGCTTCGAAACAATTTTGGCAACAAAACTTTAAAGATTATAGAAAAAAATAATTATAATTAGCTGGACATAAAAAAAATTCAAAAACCATGACTACAACCATATTTACGTAAATATTTGAAGATTTTTTTTCCCCTGAAACTGACCATAAAAAATGAAAAAATAAATAAATTTGAAGCTCTTCGTCATTGAGAAAGGAATATGATTTAATTAGACAAAAAAAGAATTGTATGATTAGAAGTTAACAAATATATATTTATATAATTATAATAAAGTTTATAGATATCATAAGAGGTTTTCAGAGATAGTGTAAATTCAAGAAGCCAATTTTAATTAGGCTACCGAGTATTATTTAATTAGATACAATTATTTAAAATATGCGGATATAAGTGTAAAGGGAAAGGTAGCTATCATAGACTTATCATACAATTTATCAAGAGCAGCAGACCAAAACTAACAGCTCGAAGCTTTATTAGGGGCAATGATTTTCTAGGGAGTTACGAATTTTTAATTCAAAACAAATACCAATATTTCCTTCATTTGACGCTTTATAAGTAGAAAGGTTCGCGACAAGAATAAAATACCCCGTAGAATCCAATTCATCCAGAATAATGTGTCCAGTTCTATAACGCGGAATAAATAGCCCTTGAAACATTAATAAAAAATTAATATTGACATTGAAATAATGTGCAAAAAATAAAAATATTTGCATACGCAATAATAAAAATATTTGCATATATTGAATACTCATGAAGGTGAATATTAATATACGGATGTAGATTAAAAAGTTTTTAATTTAATTTATTTAGAATATATGATCAGAAATTTTTGTTTGGCGGATATTTTCCGCTCTTACACCTGCAGCAAAGCTCGCTTTTAAGAATTTCATATAATTTTCATTAAATAAGAGTAATGTATATGAATTTAAAAACTAAAATTTGAAGAAAGATACGATCCAATATACATTGGTCTATATATTGAATGGTAACATTTAAAAAATAAATTCACGGGTCAATATTTTTATTAAATGCATCTTAAATTACGTAATTTCTGTCAATATCAATTACTATAATTCATGATCAGTTTACTGAGAACAAATTTTTTTCCTTAAAAAAAAATTTCAGAAAAGGAATTTAACAAATACGTTGAACTCAACTCAAGACAGTAGATTAATGAAGCCCTTACCAAACCACAGTTCTGATTCCGACAAAGCCTACAATTTTTTATCAAGAGAACCTTTAGCGGGCCATAATAATATTCATATAAGCCCTTTTTTTTTGTATTTAACTCAGAAGATAATCAATAGGATTAAATATTTAAGTATTTCATTAAGGGGACATAAAAATTGCGTATATTTATTTAAACAGTAAAAAGCTTTGCTGATCTCAGATATTATAAGAATTTATAATCTTTATGATCCAGTAGGTGTTATATAGATTTGTTTTCAAAACTAATGTTGACTTAAGTCAACGGCATTATTATTATTACCTAATACCTACTGTAATAAATAATATAGAAAAAATGTACTAGACAATGCGAAAAAAACCGTTGCATAGAATAAAAGTGCATGTCATAGTTATAAAAGAGCTTTCTTTATCAAAGGGGAGAGATATTGCGTATCCGTCGCCTAGATACTCGATAGGACCGCAAAAAGGAAGTGAATTTCATAATCAATGTGGGAATCTGCATCTAGCTTCTAGCTGAAGATTTCAGACCTCCAGCGGAGTATATGTCAAACTCCAGAAACTGGAACTGGAACAGATTGCCTAAGGTACCGGTTTTCGAGACCGGTCGCCCTTGAGTGGCCAATACGGTAGTTTCACCTTCTAATATTCGATGGTACCGAGCCCAATCTTAGGAATTGGGCAATCCAACATGCAAAAATCTTTTTGAGATATTTACCAAGGACTCTTCAAGAATAAAACATAATTTAATAATGAATTTAGTGTTTTAATAAAAAGCTATTGTGACGTTACGATCAATTTTTCAATGAGAAAAAAATAAATTACATATCCAAGTTACATAAGTGCTTTCTAATCAACCTCTGAAAGATCTTAGCTCATTCATTAATTCATTCAATTTCTTTTCATGACTTCTTTTGAATAGGAAAGTAATGGTTTCTTTTGGAAATCACAAATTAAAAAAATATTCGATTTTCTCGACATAAAAAAATTCAATTACCTATGTGAATTCTTCGCTAGTAAAATACGTGTAAATAAAGTGAGATCTTGATTTTTTTTTTTTTTTTTTTTTTTTTTTTTTATATATACTTTCTATAACTTGAGTAGCCTTCAAAGGTAAAAAAGGAATATTTGAAAGGAGTTTCGTTTTTATATCATGGAGTCTGTGATCCAAATATTTTTTAACTCATACTTTTTATGATTATGATGATAATATTTAATTTCAAATCGTCCCATCAAAATAAATAAGATTTTTGGAAAGAAACTTCAAAAATATTAGAAAAATTGCTATTTTAAACTTTCCATTTTTTCCCACACTTAATGCGGCCCTTAGAAATGACTTGATTTGAGAATAGTAGAAAAAAAGTAAGAAATTGGCCTAAATTCACCAAAAATAGTTCATCTAAATTTTCCAATGTTTCCAATAGTTTTATTGTAAAACATCATGCAACATTTAATAACAATACGCCAGAGTGATGCATGAAGCCATTTAGGGAACAAATATTAATAAATTAAATAATAGAAGATAAAAAAATATACATCAATATGTTCATAGCGTTCAGTAGAATAAGATTGAAAAATGAAACAGCCGGAAATGTGAAGGGTCGGTTCGTTATAAGAGTTTAAAGAACACTCATAGACTGAAGAAAGGCGGAGCTTCAAACTTTAAAACATCATTTTCTCGAAATGCATAACGGGAGAATATCCCACATTCTTCCGTGGACTCTTCAAAAGGAAACTATACAACAAAAATATTCAAAAAGGTTTTTATTTACTCATACAATTAGTTATACTTTAACTACCTATATTTCCACCCCTAAAAGTTCCCATCGAAACTCTGATTTCTTTACGGCATGGAAACGATTCTTCATGTTCTCAAGATGACGTAAACAATGGTTTCGTACTTTAGTTAGTTGGTGCTTAATAAGAGTACACGATGAAGACAGAACGCAAAGCATCATTTATTTGGACTCACTTTTTTTTTTTTAACTTTCTCTACATTATATAGTTCCAAAAAGGTATCGCTTAAATAAAACAATATTTCTATGCATACTTTTTTTTAAATAAATAAATAAAGAACTAACGATCAATAAATCTGAGCACAATTAACTCTCAGCAACATTCACGAGACTAAGTATCCGATAAAATACCGACAGCCTGGAGGTACTTCACATTCGCCCCTTTGATAATTTCACGTCAGACTAAGTCCTGCAGACTGACAGACAAGCAGAAATTGTTCTAAAGCTGTTATGAGCTGCATGTCCGCTTCAACGACCACCCTCCAAAGACTCACACAAGACCAGCAGCATCTGTTCGACTTTATAAAGTCAATAACCTCAATGTATAACTAAACGGTGAATTATTTCAAATGGATGAATCTGTTAACCGATTCATCACTCCCTTAAATTACTGGATTATAAACAGTTAAACGATTGGGTTAAACGCGCTATATACGTTATTACCAATTAAGCATAAAATGTTTTGTTATGAGATTGTCTGAGAAAAAAAAATTGGTTGGCCCCATATTTATGAAATATTCTAGGTAATTATTGTAACATTCCAAAATCCTCAAGTCAACGCTTCTCCAATTCATGCATCAGTAGGACAAAAACTTAACATCACATAAAGGCATATCCGATGTACCACATTTCACATCAATAGGCTAAAAAAGACTAATGAAATAGAAGTAGAACATAGCTCCGAAACATATACTGAAGATAAAGGATGGTGACTTAAGCATTACAGAGAAATGCTAAATTTAAACAGCAGATAAGTAATATGAGAACAACAAAAGGAAAAATTATACTTTACTTGAAAATAGAGAATAAAACAAACCTTTTTAGCTCTAAGATTCCTTGCACATGTATCAGCAATCACGCTTTCAGGTCAGGAATTCTATCCAATAGTTTCTTTCTATTAAGCAACTGTTGGTTTCTTCTGTATTTAGTGTTTGTTAAAATTTTTGGTTTTCTTGTCAAACTATTTTGCTTCTTACATTAAGTACAAGAAAACATATGCTTAAGCTTATGTGTTACTTAAGAAGAGAAGTGACTAGAGCCTAGTGGTGCTTTTCTCCTCTGACCTTAATTATTCCGCTATTGTGAGGGCATTCTTTTGCTAGATGGGACACCACGTGTAGTGCTCCATTATCTCTTGTTCTAGCCTGTGTCGGTAAATAACAATCCTTCCTCTGATCTGATTCGGAAGCCTATGGAATGTCAAGGGATAAAAACAGAAGGAAGAAGATGATGGTTATGACCATGGTTACCTATTACGATAGGCAAAATAAAATTGTAATAAATACAATTAAGTAGCAATGTACGCATGCATTAGTTGGATTTTTCAAGAGTCTTTAAAGAAAAACCTATCGAATTTTTAAGCCACAGGTAGTGTATGTATTGAGCCCAGGTATCAACGAATGTAGGAGCCCATTTGGACGAAAAAGTGACCATCATAAAAAAGATTAATGAAAGAGTGAATTCGGCTGGAAGAAGATTCAATGCTGTAAATAGAAACTTTCTGGATGAAAGGGAAGTGTATAAGAAAAAAGACGTTTCTTCCAATAGTAAACAAATCCCAGTCAAGTACAAGAAAGCGCAGCAGTAGAAAACAAACTTCATATAATTCGAGATTCTTAAGAAAAATAGAAGAAAAAACCAAAAGAGAACGCATTTATATCTCAAATATTCATCTTATCATACCTCGGCGACGAACCAGCGGCAAATGATATAGAAGATTACTGTTAGGTGCTTGGGGCATGTTCTAAGAATGACAACAAATCGTATTGCAAAGATGACATACGAGACTAAGGCTGACAGGAGATAGTCTAAAGGAAGACTATGACACACCTGGCAGAAAGAAGTAAGATAATGATTTGCACATAGAGATACAGACTGAATCAGAAGAAAAAAAAGGGAGGATCTTGCAGCTTGATCCAGGCTGTACAGAAAAGCATCAACGTTTCATCACCTTTAGAAGAGGGATGGATGGTAGTTATCATAATAATAATAATAATAATAATAATAATACATATATAAACGCTATCCCAGTTCTAAAGAGCCAAAAACTAGTAATTAACTGTACAATTATATATCAATCAAAATGTACAATAAAAATCTGTCGAAAAATTCTGTGGTATTCAGAAGATATTTTAAATTGTTTTTTTTTCTAGCTTTTTACTACCTGTGTATACGAATATGATTTCGAATATTCGAGGACTAAAACAGATTTGATTACACCTCTCGAAGATTTTCTTTCAGACAATCTTATACTCCATCTTCAGAGTCACTTAAAGTGGACGAAAACTAAAGTACTAACATTTGAAAATTATCACGAATACTAATAAAATGATAATTTTTATAATGTATCTGGATTCAATGGACACCTGGTATTTTTATGTTGATTTTCGATTACAGTTTTTATTACATAATGTAACAGTATTTATTTTATTCAACCTAAATATGTGGATCGATCATGAAATTGACATGGCAACAAAAATACATAAAATGACAGAATAAAAAAGCTGTTTGACCAAAAAATACTGGTATGCTTTTTTTGGCTCATAAAATATTAAGAAATTATTGAACATGATGTAATCACTAAATAAAACCTTTTGAATTCGCAAAGCGACAAAAACGAAATGAACACAGATGGTGACACAAATCCTAAATTCTATGAGACAAATAATGATGAGATAATAATGAGACAAATTATAAATTTAAACAAAGAGAAGAAAAACAAATTACAATTGAAAGACAATGGACTATTTACTGACTCATATTGCATCAGTTGTCATTACATAATTACATTTTAATATTTAAAAGATTAGATTTCAAACCTATTTTGACTACGCAGATATATGATAATCCACAACGTCTTTGATTTAGAAGTAAATATATGAATGACATTGCGTTCATTTTCATATGACTCATGGATCAACATCTACGGGTACAATTCATTAATCGACATGTATATTGGAATAATAAATACGAAAACTTACATAAGAAGGGTCCCAGAAGAAATATAGTAATTACCTGAAAACAAAAACAAAACACATTTACTAAACCTCATTCCAAGAATACAAATTTAATAAGGTAATTAAATATATATTACACTTTAAATTATATAGCAATAATAAAAAAAAAACGAAAAAAAAATATAAAATAAGAACAGTAAAAAGAAAATAGTGAATTTATTTTATTTTTCTAGAGTTAATTCATCTCCCAAAAATTTTAATTAATTTTAACATTTTTAAGCTACTTGAGAATAAGTTCATAATACGATATAACAATAAATGTTTAATTAGAAATTTTGAAATTCACCAATAAACAGTCAAAATGGGAATAAATAATCTTCTAAGTTTAACGTTTATTGTGATCAAAGTATGCTACACGCAATATAATAACAGAGGTATCCAATGATATAGTACAATTACTATATTAGCAGAAAATAAGTTACTTTTATATAATGTGTGGCCATGAAACCCGGAAAGCCTTGATTTTCAATTGTTTACTTTTCAAGTAAATAATATTTAATTTGAGAACAAGAAACAATGAGGAAATTGATTTTTTTTTTGTTCAATTATGCTTCACATATTGTAATATTATAAATGGAAATTATGATCAAAACATTTTTATCTTTTTCTCTGTGGATAAGATGTAAACAGTAACGATTAAAAACAATTGAGCATTAATTGTAATTTACGTAATTACGTAAACTGTGTCGATAGCTCAGGCTACGTCTTGATAAAAGACTCAAACGTGACATGCACACAGAACTTAAAAAGACAACACAGAAATTGCAAGATGACACTGTCAACTTTCACACCTTCTTTACAAAAGGTTTCAACTCCACGTACGAAACAAACGAATTATCTACAGTTCTATACACTAACTTGTTTGGACTTAATGAGAACATAGGAGTGTAGTTTTGCAAAACAACTTCGCATACACAGAATACAAACCCCCACACTATAAAATTTATAAAGTGCAAATCCATCCAAGCCCATTTCAAGTTAAAATTCAATAGAACAAATTGTATGTTGAAATGTAAATATACTTCAAAAACCTATCAATTCAGGACCACTTTAACCCACATGCACTATCTCATATGCATGTTACCCATTAATGATATCAAGTTAGCCAAATCAAAATAGTTCAATCATCAAACAATAATGAACAAGCAATTTAGTGTAAATAATAAGATAAAAAACATTATCCGTAGTTTGATTTTTAAAAAAAAATTGAAATGTTTCATTTTTTTTCAATATGAAATATTACTGCCCTTTGCCTCATATTTCCTTGACAAAATTGCACTATGTATCTTAGATATGTTGTTCAATTCTTCTACAGGTTCATTAGGTGTTACTAGATGGTCAATGTGGTTTAAAGAGTTGAGTAGAAGACTGCTAGCTGGCAAGGTGCGAATACAAGCCTAGATAAGGTTCTATATGACCACATTTGCGTGATATAATCCTAAGAGACCTGTGTAGTTCTAAACGATGGAGACTGGAGATATCTATACCTGCATATCGCAAAGCAGGACATTCAAAGTGGAGCAGGAATGATTAGACTTGCGTGACCTTTAACAGTCCTGAGGAATCATTACATGTTCAATCATTCTTCCCAGACGCCCGAATTTAAGTGCCTACGTAGAGAAATAATTACAAGACAAACAACAGGACGATTGCAATTTACAGGCCTTCAAGTATTCCAAAAGAACAGCTTACTAAACGGTAAAATATTAATGAGATCCTTAAATATTATACCTTTATCCGCGATATTATCATTGGCATGTATAACAATGTGCAGCCGCACCCTTCCAACGCAGTTATCCCATACCTTAATGAAGAATGTATTTGCACATATCAGTGACAGTCGACAGTACGGGCGTCATCCTATCGAGCGTATTTGCATTCGAAGGCGGCAGACCCAAATGGAAAGAGGAACATCGACCAAGATTATCCAATCTGATAAACAGGATGTCAGTGAGATTGAGAGCTAATGAGATAAGAGGAAATGAGAGTGAAATAAAAATACATAAAATATAAAAATTGGATAAAATTGCAGTATAAAATTGTTTAAAAAAAAAAAAAATGTGGATTTACTATTTCAAATCCTTTGTGATCCAAGTGACCATATTGCACATCCAGAATGAAAGTAGCAAAACTCAAAATATGTGATTTTGACAGAATGAACATAAGACATAGGTAAGTTCTGCTGAGATGCTCCCAGGGTGTTTCATCTGGCACATGCTGGTGTATCATCTATTTAGTACATCGGTTTGACAAGATCTTTGAGGTCTATGTTCTGGCTACTCTTATAGGATGATAAGGGCCCAGCTTTGAAATTTCACGACGTTAAAAATTTTAATTTGAGCCTCTTTCATTCTGAATGTGCGATATGTTAGACGAAACTTCAAACTATATTATATTTTTTATTCAAATATATATTCAATATATATTCAAACTATATTCAAAATATATGTCACAATACTTAAGCATTTTTTATTTAAACCTAGTCATTAAGGAAAAAAACAAACAAATTTCTTAAACTTGAAAATTCAAAGGGCACAAAATTCATAAAGAATTTGTTCTATTATTCCTAAACCTATTTTTTAATTTTTTTTTAAGGGACTGTACCTATAAGGGAATGAATCGTAAATAATTGGAAAGTGGTCATTATTAAAGAAATAAATAATAGAGATACCTGCAGAAGGAGCAATAATTTTTTTGACCTAGACTGATTTATGTCCGCCACTTTGTGTAATACTTATATCAATTTCCAAGAAATAAAATATAAATGTGCGATGTCATGATATTTATCAATCTTGACACACGGTAATGTTTGTAGGTATCTCTCTTTTCGTCAAAGAAACGTGGGAAGTAAAGAAATATTAACAGAAGTTAGACATGAATTAGAAGGCACAAAATGCACCATTTTCATTCATACACGTCTTTAAGAATATTTCTAACGACTGTCGATGGGTCATTCCATGACAAATCAACCAATGGTCTCGACCTTGATGCCACAGAATTAATTGATTTTTTGTACTTATGTACAAGTACTATCAGTAAAGAGAACAAATTCAAAATTTCATTTTCTTTCCTTTTTTAATTTTTGTTATAAATTAAAAAAAAAAATCAAAAACCGACTTTTTTTAACACGTTTTGAATCATTGAAAAGCTTATTCCTCCTCCCATTGTCTACGTAAGCTCAAAATAGTGTCATTTTTTTCAGAATCACACGGGCTTTAATTTTATAGGTACTTGAACTTTATCAAGCCAATCTTAAAATGTTTCAAAAATTCCAAAAAGGTATTTTTCTAAAAAACAGATTTTAAATTTTTTTTTTTTAGAAAAAATAAATGTTACATATGAATGCTATAAGAATGTTGGACTAGGATTGGAACATCGCTAGAAAAATATCGAAAGAAAATGGATGAAAAAGCAAAGAAAGTGCTTTAAATGAGTATTATTAAATACAATTAATATTATTAACTGTAAAGAAGGTTTTAAAATAATATAATGATTATTATTTATAAAACAATATTTTTATTAGCTATGAATCATTATAAAAAAAGATAAAAAAGAATTATACTCCAAAGAAAAAAAAAAATTATAACATATTTTTATTTTGAAGACTTTTAGCGATTCTGGAGTTTTACCGAATAAAGGAAATTGTTAAAATAAAATACAGTACAATCTCGATAATTCGTATGGTCAAGGTTTCGAAAGGTAGATATGAATTATCGTGATACCCTAAGTATTGAGATTTCCAATAATCGGCGATAAAAAATAGGAAATAACAAGATTGATACAAAATTGTAAAGCGACCGAAATTCATAGAAACGATTCCTCTCTCACTTTTTTTTTTTTTAATTGTACTTCTTGATGGTACATTCAAAAATATAATCGAATATAATCGGTGGAATGAACCCGATTATATTACACCAGGCAACAGTACAGCAAAAAGTATTCAAATATATATATATATATATATATATATATATATATATATATATATATATATATATATATATATATATATATATATGCAGTAAATCTCTATTTCAGTTTAAAAAAAACTCGGAATAAAAAGACAAGGTTTTATGGTTTTATGATAGAACTCATAAAAACGATATTAAGAAATCTGGTCCATACATTCTTATAACATGTATTGGTAACGTAAAGTTTTTTCTAAAAAATAAAAAATATCATTTTGCCTTCTTTTTTTTTAAATTAACTTGGAAATTTTTTAGCAAAAACAATCGATTTTTTATTTTCTAAAAATTCATAAATCAAAAACTAAAAAAGGGGAAATTTTGAAAATTTAAATTTTCGACTATATTCATATATCATAGTTTCACTCATATTGAAAAATCTTGGGTATAAAATAATTTTTTTATAGGTTGATGTGGAATGAACCCGATTATATTTGTAAATGAAGGGAAAGAAAATTGAAACAGTGTAATAAAATTCAATTACCAAAACCACTAATTAAGGCACGTTCACTTAATGGAAAGATAAAAAAACTATTGAAATAAAAGGTATTCTAAATATTATGAGCAATAAATATTTAATGGAAAGTAAAAACCCAAAGATGACTTCCAAGAATAGTTTAACAAAAACATAACTGATTTTCATTATTTGACTTCGATTCAATATAACTGAAAGGCCTAATAAATAACGTTGACATTTTAATAAGGCATTTTTCTTTTCTAACATTGAAATAACTGATAGATCAATGTGTTTATTTACTTGAGCTCAAGTAAACATTTACATCCCCTTTTTTTTTTTGTTCATTGTGATGAGATCAAAGCGGTAAACGGATATGACGACAGCAACGATTTGGCAACGGACCATAATCTCAACCAATCCCTGGCTTAGGACATCATGCCATTCAATGGCAACTGATTCATGTAATTGATCTCATATCACTGATCAAGAGAACATTTTAACATTAGTAGTCATAGGAATTAAAAAAAAAAAAAAAACTGATATAAATCAGTTCCGAAAATTTTTAATAGGATGGACAATGCGAATAAAAGAAAAAAAGGACAAGTAAGTATAGAACTTAGAATATTCATAAAGTAGTTAATAACGGAGATATTAGCAATTTAATATACGATTAACGTATCAAAAAAAAAAAAAAAGCACTTGAAGATAGGCAAAGTGCACGAAAATTTGTTGGAATGAAAAAGGAGAGAAACACAGAAGATTAATTTAAACAAGGTTATAAAATTTGAATTCCTGTGATCGATATTATTATAGAATCTGGTAAATTTTCTTAGTGCACAAAACGTTTTTAGTAATGATACTTATATTCCACAGCTATAAAAAAAAATTTTGAAATCCATAATAATTTTATATCTTTTTTTAGTATAGATTGCTAAAAGTATTTTACTCGTATTTAGTTCGGTAGTAGAGGAAAACAAACTGTTATAAAACGATTTCCGAAAGAAAACTCTCTGTATTAAAAATTATATTTTAATTTTCAAAAATACCGTTGAATATTAATCAATTTTTTTTTCAATAATGACCCTTATGCTTCAAAGCTGTTATTATTGGACACTGAAATTTATAATATTTTGATATTACCAAAAAATTCCACAATTATTTTCCAATTTGGTTCAATACTTATGACAAAATAATATAGCTGCGACGAAACTTTAAAATTGCTATTTAAAAATATGCTTTCAAAGTTATTATAAATAAATTGTTTGGTCTCATGGGATTCTAAAAAATGTATATTAAAGAGATATTTTCAAGTAATTTAGTAATACAAACAATAATAGTAAAGAAACCTGATAAAAACTGCACACAAATAATTTGCATAAACGCGGGAAGGACCACAAAAACTTTACCGTGTTTAATTATTTTTTTAATCAAACAGCTATAAAATGTTTGACTTACTTACTAATTTGACGTAAAATACTAAAAGGAGTTTTTAATTAATGTTGATCAAATACAAAAAAAGCTGTACTAAGCTCCAATTATTCTGTTTGTGCCTGCAATAACCTATTTCAGGAAAACTAATGCTCAGTTGTTGAATATCAAACTTAAATCTGATTTCTAAATCTCAAACGAACAATTATAAAAAAAAAAAAATAATAATAGGGCAGGAATGGAGTTGCTGGATGAGTAAAACATAATAAAATGCCAAGAATCATAACTACAGTTTAACCCATTAAGAAATATCTGTTATGCAATTCTTATTTATTCAACATTTATATAATCATTTTTTACTTTTTTATCAATTTTATTGTTATTAAAACATAAATTATACATTAAATTTGTGAGTAGTACATTTTTTTTATTTCATAAATTTATTTTGTTGAGTATTTCTGTTTCGTACTATTACTTTTCTAATCAACAAGAAAATTTCGCTCTGGTTTTATAAAATACAGTATTTTGACATTTAAACTAACCATTCATAGTTTATCAGCAAATAAACTTATGACATTGTCAAGAGCAAAAAGCAAATATAAAGACTATCATTGTGATGATAAAGACGTTTTTTATCATTCATGGATTAATATGTATAAATTTCTAAATTTTAGAATTTTATTTTTGTTAACACTTAACTTAATTAGTTAAATAACACTGGGGAACAAAAAAAAATATATATATACATATTGTTTTTTATTTTGTGGCATAGGTGTTGGAATTAATTTAGACACATTAATGTAATACTAAGGTACAAGACGTTTAGTTTTTTTTATTCATATTTAGTTTTAGTTTTTATTATACATATTTACCTTCTCAATTCATTAATTGCCATCCATTACTGTGTTCCTATTGTAAAATAAAAGGGTTTCTAAATTTTAATAAATAAATAATTTATGAGCTTTCCAGACCATTTTATTTTTATTTTTTTATTAAAATTTACTACGCGTTTCGAAAGTCTTTAAATTTAAATAAAACCAGGCCAAAAAAAAAAAAATCGTATTCGTTGTTTTAATTTCACAAGCCGAGGATCAATTCGGCAAATGTGACATTTTCTCGTATTTAGAAGACTGGCATTCGACTGTGAAATCCTGCGCGGCAAAAGACCCTAAAGAATTAAAAATTAAAGGGAGATAAAAACATTTTATTTTATGTATTAACTATTTAAATAAGTTTTACATACATAGAATTGAATTAATAACTAATTCAAAAATAATTACAGGTGTTTATAATAAGTATAGTCGTTTTCAAATTGTCAAGTTACAAACACGGCGAGATCCATTTTTATCACAAAATGAGTTAGATCTGGTGTTAGTAGGGTGATTTCATCCTCAATGAAATACTGAAGCTATTTCGTCACTAAAATCACCAGAAACGTGTTAAAAATGCATTTAAAAACGTCACTTCTATGTGATTTTCAGTGGCATCTGATCGGTGGAGCTGGCCGTGTGTGTAAGTGAGCTACTAAAGTGTCTTTGTCAAATAAGATATTTTAAGAGAATGTATTTATTGTATATTTATTATACATATATAAATATATTTATAGAGAAGGTATATTTATTGCGTTGATCAGCGTAACTCAATCCATCAGGAACACAATAGGAAGTAGAGGAAAAGTAAGAACATTGCTCAAGTACGAAGATAGACGGTGTTAAGATGCCTGGAATAGACAACACATGAAAATGACTTGCATGTCTGACATATAAATACCGCTCCCACTTTACTTACACACTCTTCTTCTTCTTCTTCTTTATCTAACTCCTGTGGTGTTAAGCGTGGAGTAGCTGTCCTAGTCCACCAAGTCCATTGGTCTCTGTCCTCTGCTAGTCCTCTCATCTCCAGGATGGTGCACCTTCTTACTGTCGCCAGTTCTCCAAGTCAGAGTACATATGCCTTGGTCTTCCACGAGGACGTCTGCCTTCCAGTTTGGCTTCTAAGAACCACCTTGCCTTTCGGATATCGTTCATCTTGCAGAAGCCCCCATACCATTTTAGCTGCCGCTCTTTCAGTGTGTCACATACTAATCTAACCTCCAAAGACTCACGAATCCTGCCATTTCTGATACCATCTCTCTTGGTCTTAACAACTATTCTTCGGAGGAATCTCATTTCATCCTTCTTATATGCTTGTCGAGGGCTGTCCAGCTTTCCAATCCATATAGGAGCACTGAGAGGAACATCGATTTAGTTACTAAGTATCTTTATCAAAAAAGAATTTTTAAGAGAATGCATGGTGTTAACCAGTGCAACACAATCCATTGGGAACACACTAAGAAGAAGAGGTAAGGTAAGAACATTGCTCAGGTACAAAGGCAAACGTTGTTAAGATGCCCGGGGTAGATAACGCATAAAAATAACCTGCATGTCTGACAAGTACAGACCGCTCACACTTCACTTACATATAATGAACGTAATTTGTACAAAGTTTTATCACTAGCTAAATAATCGATATCGGTACTGCCTTTGTCAAACAAAAGTCGCCATAACTTCACATAACGAATGTTTTTCTAGCTTCTTCCAAATAAACATATATTAATTTGATTAGCATTCGATTAAAGCTAAAAAAATGTTTAAATTACTGCTTTGTAGGTATTTATCCGAGTGCCATGTTTTTAATAAATACGCCACTAATAAATCACGATGTCAGAGAAGAAACGTCAGAATGATGAGAGCTATACTTCAAGGAATATCCTTCGCCACGCAGAGCCAAGGAGTTCAACAACAAAACAAATGGGGCTTTTGTTTTCTGGCCAAGGGCACGTATCAATACTGCCTTTCATGAAAAAAAAAAAAAAGAAAGAAAGAAAGAAAAATGGCTCCAGCCGTTCTGGGGTACAGAGAGCATCCATTTTCGTTAGGTAACCCTCACACCTATTTCACTCCCAACCACAAATGCGATCATCGAATTGCCTTTTGTGTTTTCGAGTAGAATAAAACACAAGTAGAATAAAATAAACACATGTTCTATTAGAGTAATCTCATTATTTTTATCTTACTGAATATGCATGCAGACATTGCTACATTATCAATTTAATATATCCAATCCATTATGTTTTGTTTCTTTATTTTAAGGAATTTATAATATAGATAAGTGCAATGTATCGACCGATACACGCTCCTTTCAGAGGGTTACTTTAAAAGAAAAAAAAATATCATGTTATATAGGTTAAGTGCGCACTAGATTTTATAAAGTTCGATTTTAAATGAATGTAAAATCTTTATTTTTGAAGCCGAAATTAGCCATTGTTTTTTAACAAATTTCTTAGACGATTATGTTTAAATATTACATTCAAGAGGAATCAATGACGTCAATTTTGATGAGATTAATATTTCAATTTAGTCGAACCTAATTATTCAAGCCGTAGCGGTCGTGGAGAAATAGTTCGTTTCCGGAGGATTATTATACTGATGAACTTGTCTGATTCACATTTTACAATCTTCATGAGTCATGAAAGCGGGAAGTAGAATATAGTTTAATAAAGATATTGAAAAAAACAACTTTTAGGTCAGTACGCTAGTCCACAGTTGCATCTAGCAAAACACGATAGTAGGGATAAGATAAACCCACACGTCCTTGTCCCAAAAGAGAGATTAGCACTTGCCCCTACTATCCTCTTTTGTCGGGTCAACTTACAAAGGCACTTAAAAAACAGAAAATGGTCAAGGAGAGATGTATATCACAGAATATTTTGAAGCAGATTTTCTGAAGGTTCTACTAACAGCAAAAATTAAAAAAAACAAAAGAGACCCAGTGGTGACTTGATCAAAAAGTTGGAATAGATATCTTTACAGCTCGCAATACTCCGCCTTAGCTAATTCTATATATCAATGATTAGAATTCATACTCCGTAAAGCGTAGAAGTAATATCAAGGGGAAGAGTACCAAAAGCCAAAACCAGATTTGGGTAAGTTAGGATAAACCCAAGACCACGTTGATCCAAAAATTATAACCTAATGTGATACAAAAAATATAAGTTTAAAATAATTTAATTTACTTATATTCTCTGTAAATACGGTGTGAATTAACTCATTTATCACAATTAGTATTGTCCTTAATTGGCATAGAATGTAATATTTCACAATAACAGTTTATCAAAATAAAAAAAGGTGTTGGTATTTATCTTAAGAAGATTTGAAGGAATCATAAGCAAGCAACAAAGAGCATAAAAAACTGTTCCGAAGATTTTTTATATTTATATTATGGGTATTACTCAATCAAATCACGGAATTTTCATATTTTTATTATTATAATTAGCCAATAGCATCACAATGTTATATTTATTTTGTTTTTTTTGGGTTAATTTTATTGTATTAAACATGTCACAGTGTGGTTCTAACAACCTATCTAATAATTATAATATATGCTTTAAGAAGGTAATTTTATTTTAGTTTAAAATATTGAACCTATTAACTCAACATATTATATTATATGATATATACTATCATATTACATTATATACTCAATATAATCAATCAATTAATTGTTACACAGCAGTTGATGATACATATGATGGATGCTAGCTGGTCGGTCAGAATTTTTAATTATTTTCTGAATAAACTCTCTCCTATTGCATTTGAAGAAGAGAGCTACAACACGAAACAGTGAAATTTTACAAGAGAAGCGTTTAAAGTTTGCCTACTTAAGTTTATCATATTCTCTCTTTAAAATAACAAGTCGGATATTTCCTCAATCAATATTACTTTTTTTTTTTTTGGAAAGTTAATCTTCATTTAAACATGAATAGTAAACTAAATTGAAGTACCTTTTTTTCATTATAAAACTAAAATATTTGTGGATATTTAAACTAAAAATCTGACAGTTTTTCTCAAAGAAATATACATGCATGGCAGCTTTCCAATAGAAAAAAAAAGGGAAAATAAAAATGTTCGTATTATGCTACTCTTCTTCCAAACAAAATATATATTTATATTTTTTACCTTAAAATGTTTTTAAATTTCATAAAATTGTTGAAATTTCGATTTCTTGAGCAATGTCTAAATAGAAAACAATTGTTTACTAAAACACGGCAAGATAGCGTGAGACGGGCGCCACTTCGAGGTATACCCAATTAGACTGGTCTCGACAATCTCATTGGTATTCGCGGTACGCCATGGAGTACCCTATAAGGGTATCTGTGCGATACCTGGGTTCTGGGTTCTGGGTCTTATATCGTTCCGGATTTATAGCTTCCCCTAGAGAATGCTAAGCAGGGTCAACCAAATCAGAATCATTTCTTATTCCTACGTCTCGGGGAATAAAATTGGGAACCGCTTCGCGGCTGTGAAATGGCAAACTTTCAATTAACTTGTAACTATAAAAGAAAAAAATCTTGCCAACATACACCATAGATAAGGTTTTTCGTTCCGTACGTTTGTTATGGCCAACTTTTTATCCATTCCTGTTTTATACAATATGGACTTTCTATAAGAGAGATTAATAAGAGAAAGTAGATTTTAAAAAACCCTGTTAAAAGTGTGGAATTAGAATAAAAAAATATTCCTTTATCGTGAATTCGATACGGCATACTTATGGGGGTCCTCATTGATTCTTGATTAAATCCACTATTATTATTTTTTTATGAAACTGGTTACTCGTGTGATATTATTACTATGAAAATTTAAATACGAGCAGCAATAGCCATTGATTCGTTGCGAGAAATATCAATACTACAGCCAATTTATAAGCAAACAAATTTAGAGATATTACTTAAAGCATCAATTCACAATTAACCACAATCGAGAGCATCATTTTATTACATAATTGTTTATGAAATATATTTACGTGTGTTGATATGCTTACTTAGTTATTTACCATAATTTTTGGGAGGTAAATTGTTTTTTGCAGCTAACTAATACAATCTGCCACACTTAAAGGTCATAGACGCTAGTGCAATATATTTCCATTCACACCATATCCACAGACAAATAAAAAGTAAACGAAAATAAGTAAATTAAATTAATAAAAATCCCTTAAATTTGACGGAAACTGATTTTTATTTTGTGATATTTTATTTTATTTTTAATTTTCTTAATGTTTTAATAATTGCTTTTTTGTAGTTGAGATATCGTTGATCAAGATGCAAGAAGTTGGTTGGGAGTGCGGACAAAAAAGGAAACACAAAGTAAGTATAATACTTCTTTTTACTGTGTGCCAACGTTTCGGCCTAAATTGTAGTTCTTTATTGGGACTAAGAAAAATAAGATACAACCATAAAATAAACAAGGAATAAATAAATAAATACACATACATATATATGTATACATATATATATACATATATACATACATATATATATATATATATATATATATATATATATATATATATATATATATATATATATATAAGCTATATTATATATTCAAAAGGACATTAATTAATTGACTTGAATAATTTAATTAATTGATATTAAAAAATAATTAAGAATTTGGTGGTGATGTGGTCAAGGAAGCACTAATATGTAGCGAGAATAATCGAGTAAAATACTCAAATAACTTTTTTGTTATATAATATATCATGAATATATTTTGTAACTAAAAATAATTTTTCCCATCTCTAAATAGCACATATCACATCAGCAACCTGAAAAAAACTAAATAAATATGAATGGCACACCAGCCAAAAATAGTTCAAATATATACTCAGTTTTATACCTTAATCAAAGTTGCAGTAATTTTAATTACAGAACTGTTTTTATAATTATTGATCACAAATAGAAAATTTACATATTTTAGAAGTGATTGGAGATATAATAATTCAACATAGCGCGATTAAATCTAAAATTAGTTTTTTCACAAGTCACGTCAACCTATACAAAATGTACAGTTTAAAATTTTAATATATTATAAACAATTTTTTTTTTAAATACAAAAAATAATATTTTTTTATATACTCATTTTAGACACAGTTTTTTTCATGACTACCACAGATTAAAGGAAAATAAAAAGTAAAATTTACTTTTAAATTAAAATATTAAAGTTCAAATAAATCAATCAAAAGGGAATTTGAAAAAAAAAAGTAATATTTAATAGTAATATTTTATTTAATATTGTATATTTTATATTTTATTAAATCCTATTCATTTTCAAATTTTTAATCAGCAGTAAATGTTATAGAGATTCCAACGATATAAGATTCTGTAAGGCGAAAGATATAAATATTTCATTTATGTCCCTTGTCATTGGCCGTTCTGACACTACACCTAACAGTAAAACAACCATCTGAGGGAGTAATAAACTTTTAACTATACTCAGGAGTTCCGACATCTTGGCCTTTAGACCTCACATTACTTAAAATTTGTTAAGGATCACGTACAACAAAACCTAGATGGAATTTACGATACCCGTTTTATCACTATGTTATTTATTATACTAGCATTTTTAGGAAAATATATTTCATTCGGGGTGATATAGTTTTGATTTAGAAATAGTTTTACTCATTGTTTTAGATTAGATTATGTAATATTAACTATTATGTTAAAATAGTCTTACTTATTGTTATTTGTTTTACTTATAGTTCATTTTAATGTCTCACCATTATTAATAAATATTTAAATTCATATATCAGTAAAAAGGAATGTAAAACAAAAAAATAATTACTTAACAAATAACCGCGGTTCGTTAGTAGGAACGTTTTAATAACACGCGTTTCGCTTTTTTTCATTCACTTTTTTCTATCAACTTGCTTGATTTTTTTTTACTAAATAAGAGTTTGGCTGGGGTGAAAGATTACGCAAATCGAGGCCCAAAAAAAAAAAAATCAAATAATAGAGTACACTTTTATCTTTTACTTAAGTGAGTACTGCGTCTGAATTTTATAAAGTAAATATGTATGTATATATATATATATATATATGTATATATATATATATATATATATATATATATATATATATATATATAATAATTATATCGACAAAGTTGATAACTAAATTAAAATATACACATTTAAATACTTAAAAATAATATGAAGAATATGAGAATACATATAGCTCTAATCCCTTTCAACACTCAACAACTAGCATTAGAAGGCCATTGACTGCATGAAGGCCTTCGGACAAGGTTAATAATAAAAACAGAAATATCTAAGAAAGGTTTTCCTTAACAGAGTTTCTGACGTTTATTATAATAAAAATTCCTAGAATGGCGAGTTTTTTTAAATTTGAATAATTACGTGCCAGGATGTCAATTTCCGGTTTATATAATATTTAGCATATTCGTATAATTTTTCCCTAATCATTGCTAACTCGCTCTGTAAAAAGGGCTAGCTTTTCATTGGTTCATGAACTTATCATATCGTATAAGCCAATAGTATAAGATACTGATTTTACAACGGGCTACCATATATTATATGGTAGCTCGTAGAAAAATCGAACACTATCCAATTGCAACTGGATTTCTGAAAAATATATTTTTGATAAAAGCCAATCTTTTCTACAAGAAAGTGATGAAGACAGCATACACACACAACCGCCAGGTTTCATTAATTTCCAGCCCAATAAAGGAGAAATCGATCTACGGCAGATATAACAGAAAATATCTTTTAATTGTAATTTGGAAGGAAGTCTTCAGGAATGTCATTAATTAGTAGTGAACTAGAACTTCCATTAATTTATTTATTGCTCACTACTCACAATGCTGTTCAATTTTGACGTTTCAGGGTTTCATCACCACCATCAGAAATCAAATTTTTCGGCATTATATTGTAAATTATAAATATTATGTTGCTTAATTTATATCGATTTTTCTATAACAATATTAAACTTAATTTACAACGTAATACCTTGGATAGTATTTGTGCATATTGTATTTACTCCTGTTTATCATAATATCCATCACACAATATTGCTCTTTTGAATAAAACTATAATGTTAGCACACAGAAGTTTGTATAGCAGAGTCTATTTCAAACATCTCTTCCATGTAACAACTGAGCTATTCCTAAATAGATATTTCCTTTTTTTTTTTTTTTTTTTTTTTTTTGCAATTGTTTATCAAGTTTAAATCCTTCAACAGTTGTTGAACCCATTGTCGCACAAAATGACTTGTATCCCTTTATTCAAACACTACAGAATTGATGAAACAGGAAATAATTTTTTTACTCCAGCCGAACTCAAACTCGGACCCGGAATCTTTGTCTGTAAATTAATGCCTACCCCTTTATATAAAAACTATTCTGCAATATATTTTAATTTCATCAGCTTAACAAGGAAGTGGAAGCAAGCCATTTACGGATTATGATTAAAATCATGCTCATGAATTTAATTTGCGATTACGTCAAACACGAAACTGTTATTGACCACCAGGAAATGGTCAGCAATTTCTCTTGACCAAAATGGCTTATTAGCCAACGCTTTCAACTTTCCTCAAGTACCGCTCGCCTTAGGGCGAAGATGAAAGTAAGTGAAGGGAATCAATCAGCCTTGAATTGTTACGCCATGGGTCTCCAAGCTATTTATTTGTATTTTATTCATTTATTTATATCAACAATAGACCAAACTAACAAAAATAATGTGACCTGCTAAGTTAATAACAATTGCTAACAGTATTACATTTGATGTATAAATGAAATTATAAAATCTCCCAGAAAATATGAAGATTACAAATTGAAAATCCGACTTCCCTAACTTAAACTAGGTACGTCCACACTGGTCGATTTTCGATGCGACATTCCAGGCGACATCGCTACGTAACCCTCTCCTGCGTTGAAAATTTGAATTCCTTATATAAATTAGTTCTTTATTTCATATTATCATTTATATACCTATTTCTTAAGCCACAATTATTTTTTTTTTAAATAATTCATTTGTAATCCTAACCTAAACCAAACAATATATGGTTTGTTTTTTACTTGAGATGATATTTAAGTCATATGTAGGCCATTTTTAAATATAAAAATAAAGGTTTGCTTATAGTGTTATACATTAAGGGTTAGGCATTAATGTAGAGACAAACATGTCGGGCCCAAGCTTGAGTTTGACTGGAGCAAACAATTTATTTCCTGTTTCATTGATTCTGAGGTGTTTGAATACAGGGGTACGAGCCATTTTTTACGACAATGGGTTCAAATTATATTTTGTTATTTTTATTGAACGATGCCTTTGAGAAAAAGAAAATCAATCAATGGAACATTCACATTCAATGTTAACACTGTTTCACCGTTTTATAGCCTTTTTCTCAATGGCAAAGTTCATTTCCTCTAAGGCAAAATATAACTTAAACACATTGATGCTAAAAAAATATTTTTTCCCTTTACCCAAACACCACAGAATTAGTTGTAAACTAGGATTTCCATTAATTGATTTATTTTGTTTAACAATCACATTGTTTATCAAATTTGACATTTCGTTCTTATTTGACATTCTTATCTCCTTTATCAGACATACAATTTTTCTGCAAAGCATTGTAAATGATTAATAATATAATATTATTTAATTTATATTGATTTTCTCTTTAACAATATTAAACTTAATTTATAGTACTTAAATTAGTATTTATGCATTCTCCTATTTGTCATAATATCCCACTAACAATATCGTCCTTTTGAATAAAATTATAATGTTAGAATATAACTTTGTTGTGAGTGTCTATTTGAAAGTCCTCTTCCATTTCAAAATGCACCAGCGCTGGCACATCATAGTATAACGTTAAATCATAGGTTTGATTTTAAAAGTTCACAAATTCTGGATAAAGAAAAATATAAACAAATTAAGAAAATAAATATGTGGGAGATAAACTTCAAAATAAAAAAGTTACTTGTTGGGAAAAGCTTATAGACAAATATGACAACTTTGAATAAAATATAATTGATTTCATAAAGTTTTTTTTTTTTTTTAAGCAATTGCTTAATTAGCCTTTACTGTAAAAACAGACATTTCATGTGAAACTCAATATACGCCCACTTTTAATATTTTTTTTTGTAAATAGTAAATGTCTTATACTTGAGCAGATATTCAAAGTGGTTATCCTAAATTCTACAGAACAAATTAAACCTAGAATATTAATGGACAGAGAATCAATCCTATACTATGAATAATAATACAAAATATAATGGCCAGGGTGGCAGTTAGAATAAAACAGCCAATTATTTAATGGTTTCTGTCATGTTGGTCCGTTATAAAGGGCTTCACTGCGAATAAGGATAAATAAGTGCATACCATGCATATTGCATAATGCATGTAATGAATTGGCCAATATCTTTCGGCCATTTATACTATTATAATATAAATTCAGGGTTACTATTGGGAAATTAAAAAAAACTCGGCCAAGTAAGTCAGTATAGCTTCCTCATCCTATTCTATTGTTTACATAATTACATAATTTTCGGCGGATGGGCGGATTTTTTTTTTATTCGATATTTGGATTTTACATATCTTGAAATGTAAAACCTTAAATTTTGAGGGGGGTTATAATTTTTTTTTGGTCGATAGCAAAGGTCTATTATTGAAAATTATAAACCAAAAGCATTTATGTAGATTTTTGTTTTATTAATTTTTTTTTCAATGCCTTGGCATGTTGATTCCAAAAAACCTTACATTTTCATTCTATCTTTATAAATGACCAAGTTATGGGCTTATAAAATCTGTTATCGGCCGCCATTTTGAAACAAAAAGACGAGTGGTAATATCGAGTTCGGAGGATCACCTGGGGGTGACTTGTGACTTTGTTGCCGGATTTCAAGAAAATCCTTCCAGTAGTCTCGAAGAAAAGCCGCGGACAGACGATTTTTTATTTTATTTTTTTTTTTATTTGATATTTGGATTCTATGTATCTTGAAACGTAAAACCTCAAATTTTGTTTTTCTTGGTCGATTACAAAGACCAATTATCGAAAATAATAAACAAAAAAATAAAGCAATATATTGTTTTGAAATAGTTTCGAAATACAAATGAATCATTTATTTTTTTTTTAAATGTGAAGAATGAAATAGGTAATGATAATATTGAAATAAAAAACTAATTTATAAAAGGAACTCAAATTTTCAATGCATGAGAGGGTTAGGTAGCGATGTCGCTTGGAAAGTCGCATCGAAAATTGACCAGTGTGGACATAGCTTAAAGGAAATGTTCTGATTTAAGTCAGGACAGGTTTGAGTCTCATTTGGTTTGAAGAGAGTATCCCTCTGTTTTTATTACTTTTAAGTTTCTCCTTTATCTAAGTTCCATTCAGTTTCAGTTCAGGGATGTCTCCTTTTCACTTCTTGAATCTGTTTCTAGGTTAGAAGGAACACATAAATTGAAACTTGAATTCCACGTCTTTAGGTTTACTATGAGCCATCTATAATTCTCTTTTTTTTTACTTCCTTGTACGCAGTAAAGGAAGTAAAAAAGTTTTCGGTTTTCAAATTTCAACGGAAATATCTATCATTACAATCCATGAATCCATTTTAACTAGTTTCGCCGTGACGTCTGTAAATACGTTCGTTCGTGTCTCGCATAACACAAAATGATTTTCCGAGGGAAAATTGAAATTTTGTATTTGGGATTTTTGTAACAAGCGGTACTCTAGTTGAAGGTCATATTAGATTGTTATCCAAAATTAATTCAAAATATAATGCAAAACTTCTCATATTTGGTATTTATGATCTACATATTAATATAAATAACATACCTACTAGAGCTTAGTTAAAATTCGCAAACCGTAAGTGGTACTTGAAGGTGATAATAAACTTTTATCAAAAATTATATTCAAATATAATGCAAAACATCTCAAATTGATATATAAGACTTTTATATCAAAATAAATAAAATACTCTATAAAATAAGTAAAATTGGCAAGTCGGATGTGGTACTTTACCCGAAACTGTTTTTACCTCCCGCCTTCTTAGAATAGGAATCGTATTAAAAATCACAAATCGAGATTTTCAAGGATAAGGACATTTCAAGGTCCGTACCAACAGTTTTTAAAATTTGTAAAATAAAGTGTGAATGCGTGTGAGTGTTTGCGTGTGTGTAGAGATATATTAGATATGTGGATGCCATTACAGTTAGGCTCAAAAATTAATTAACCAAATGGTGAAGCATTTTGTGTATAAGATTCTTTCATTTATGGAAACAGCGGATTAGAGTCTGTTTATAATTTTCCAACCGGAAGTGGTACTTTATTTGTAGCTCATTACAAATTTTAGCAAACAATTTTTTTAAATAGAGACTTTTAGTATTTAGAGACTTGCATGCCATTGCAAAAATAAATTATAAATTTCGTCTACCAAATACCATTCGAAGGTTGTTTTCGCTCCAATAGAATTTGGTGAAACAAAGATGTCTAAATTTAATCAAATTCTTTTCAATTTTTGTATTAGGAACTTTTATAGCATTGGCCATAGTATTCAGTAACCGGAAGTAGTACTTTACTTGAAATTCCAAACTGCGTTTAATATTGAATTGGCGGAAGGTCATGTGCAGATTACATCAGTTTTTTAAATGGTTCTCTATCAATTTTAGAGTTAATAGTGTCATAGAAAATAAAATTCTGAGCCTACCCCTCATATCCAGAATTACGACTCGGCACCGTAATAAGTAACTGACGCCAATAGATGTCGCGGCGAGTGCCGTTTTTGAGCCACCAATTAATAGTTTCTAGGCTTTGCAAGAAAGTCATGCGGTGTCCACATCAGATATTTTATTTTTAATTTAGTGATGTCACAATAAGAAAATTCTACTTTCTTGTAGGACTTGTGAACTGAATCTTCCAAATTCATTTTATTATATAACTTACATAATTAACTTATAATGAATATTATACAAGTTAATACATAATTAGCTTAAAATGTTTGGAAGAAAATGCTCCATCAGGAGATAAACAGATAATTTATTTTACTTTGTCGTAGAATATTGTGGCTCTAATTTTTAATATAAAACATTACTAATTAAGACAATAACATTTGCAACACTGTCATATTAAACAAACTAAACAATAGTGTTATAAATCATTTCATTGACTACATAGAGTCGTGGAAGGATGTTGATAGATCGAAAAAAGGATTTCAAGATTTTTGAGCCCAAAAAAAATTAATTAAAAAAAACTCTGTCTTTCTCATTACGAACTACATAGCCGTTTTCGTTAAAACTTTAGGGTTGTCTAAGAGATTCTACAATTTTTTCTTGTAATTCTCATTAAATAACTAAAAGCATTTTTTATCAATAAACTTCATACGGCTGTGGCAAATATAAATATATTATTTATATTATATTATTTTTATATTACATAAAAAATATATTATTTTTCCATAACTACAGAAATGAATTTGACGAAAATTTGTGAGATAATATTAATAATATAGGAATATCAAAATGATCCAATATTCAAAAAATATATACATATATAAGAAAATATACTAAACCAGTAAATTTTAAAATATTAGTTTTTCAATCGGGAATGATACAGAAATACTTATAGTAGTTTAAAAAAATAATTAAATATTTATAAATAATTATCAAAGTTTAAAAATAGTATTGACTACATACATTTTTGGTAATAAATTTGTTTTCTTGGTTACAGGTTCTCTCAAAATACAAACTAGGTTTTTGTACTTATTTTACATTAGGCTAACAAAAACAAAATAAATAATAATAGCTTCACTGTTGTAGGAGACATTTTCAAATAAGAAGTGAATTTTCCCTTTCCCATCTGATGTACAGTAGCAAACCAAACAGTTTCGCGATCCTCCAGGAATGAGAGAGACAGGGACTGTCCTTAAGGTAGACCAGTCGCAATGAACAATAAGAAAAGCAAATTATGAGAAAAACGAAACAATTAAAATTTTTGATAACATTTTTGCGGGACTAATATTTAATAATGGAATACAATGAAGGAAAATGCAAAACTCCCAGATTTTATTTTTATGCTGCCCAAAACATTAGTGCATAACCCTGAATTCTAATAATTTGTCACTTAATATTTTCAAAGCAAGAATTATAAAATTTTGAATGTTAATTGTTAATTGTTATTATTATCACATTAAAAATACATAAATAATTCAAAACCTCACTTTCAAGCATTCTTTTTCTGATGTAACAGAAATATAAGTTTATTGCTAATTTTTTCACTAGTTTTATTCTTGTTTGCTAAAACCAAAATATTGGACACAGGCGACAAAAAATTTTTATTAAACAATATATAATAATTATAAAATGATATATAGCGTTAGAACTGAAAAAAAGCAGGTTCAAATTTTCGGTAGGCTCACTATATTTTTTTCTACAGACTATATTCTAACAATATAGGACTCACATTTTAAAGAATTTTGTAACCCATATTGTAGTACTCCGCGCCGTCAAGCAAAAAAGTCCGCCTGAAAAATGGTCGAAAAACGACAAAACGCCGCGTGATAATGTTTTGCCGACGGTACAGTACAGGTTTTCGGATATCCTGGATCTCTGGAGATATAAGGTCTTAGAGCATGAAATTTTTCACAGATATACTTTGATACGAAAAAGTGTTCACATTTTCATAAAGTGTTCACATTGCATACGGAATCAAGGGAGCCGAAGAACAATGCTTCAAAAATGTCATTTTTCCCAATCAGATTTTCATTGTTGTATTTCTTTTAGTTGGCTTTTGACGGGCTACAACCTAAACGGCTAAGCCTAAATGACTTAAAAAATTGCATACACGCGGATTCGGACTGTTTTAATGCTTTTGTATCATTTGTAAGGATTGGAAATTTTCCAAAAAATTTAAAAATGAAAAACATAATTATCATCCACATTTCTATCTATACAAATTTTATTATAATCCATAATATTTAATTATTACCGATAATTAAATCGCTTTGTAAAATATTTCTTTATTTTTTAAAAACCATATTCAACCAAAATCATATGCAATAATGAAAATAGTCTGACCCTAAAATTTTGATTTGATCAGACTAGTTAAAATAAATTTCACGAAAGAAGCATTAAATATTTCATAGCAAGTCTTTTAAGTCCAAGTCCATGAAGCAAAATTAAAACATAAAAAAATCATTAATTGTGTTTTACTCCTTTAGGAAATTTCTTTCCAAATTAAGGAGGATTCCCACTTTTTAAAGGGCTTCTTGGGGAATTTAAGGGGGGGAGGGGATATAGAAAGATAAGAATCTACTACACAAAAGAAATTTGTAGGAAGATAAGATCTACTACAAAAACAAACTGAATGCCGGATATTAAGACTTATATAGGCAATATAATATACAATAGAGACCAAGTTACCCAACTGTGTATACAGGCTAACGCTATGGGAACGGAGATCTAAGTAAACAGGGGGCTTCCTCCAGGCCTTAAGCCAAATCGGGTATTGCCCCTTGGCAGAGAAATTGTCTTTTGTATTCTTCGGTATATATATATATATATATATATATATATATATATATATATATATATATATATATATATATATATATATAAAGAAAATCTTCTGATTTAAATAAGTTTTATCATCTAATTAGAAATACGTCAACATCCCTAAAACTAACAAAATATAATATTTGTCGCAATGATGGTTGCAACTGCGGTTATATGCAGAACACTGATTAACGAACATCAATATTGTTGTAATTACTTATAACACCATGTTATTGATATTTCCCTTCGATAAAATATATTTACTCAATTTTAGAACAAAAATACATTGTTATGGTGCAGTTATTAATTTTAAAAAAAATTCAAGACAAATATTTTCGGCAATATCGTTAAAAATTAAAACGAAGATATAAAAAGGTTTAACTGAAATATACTGATGCTTTTATTTTTTGCTTAAAGATGTACAAGAACCTTCTGCCCATGAATGGAGAAACAGACTAGTATTAGACAGAGTATTTCTCTCTTTATACTATTTCTAAATAGGTTTGTAATCTGTATTTAATACCTGTATTAAACGATAGTTTTCTGTAAAAGTTATAATATTTATTTTTTTCACAGAAATATGACATTGTAAATAATATTGGAATCGGTATTTGGCTCCCTAAATGTATAAAATAACTAAAAATTACTTCGATTTAAGAAAAAGTTAATATAGACTAACTAAAATACTAAATACTGAAAATAATTGTAATAATAAATTATTTAAAACAATTTAAAGAATGTTCTCATCCTTAGCCTTGAGCGATGACAAATCCTTCCATAAAAAAATTCTTTAAATTATTTCAACTAATTAATTATTATTATTATTTTAATTAATCTAAATCAACTTTTCGAAGTGACTAATGGCTAGTTTATACCTCATTAAGGCAAAATAAATATATTATCAAATACCGAAATTTTCTTACCGATATGATATATATATATATATATATATATATATATATATATATATATATATATATATATATATATATATATATATCACCACCTAAATTTAAGTTTTACTTATCAGGTCGCTACGCTACTTCTTTATTCATTACTAACCCAATTATCTTCACCAGGGCCCGTTCCTTAGAACGGAGAGAAGAAATCGACTGCATTCCCGGGAATCGAATCCATGGTTAAAAATACATTAATATGATAATCAACCCTAACTAGAGATGGGCATAATCGTAATCATGATTATTATTATGCCCATCTCCGTCCCTAATTACTATACCACGGCCAGGGAACCAATTAACAATGGTAATTAAAAAAAAATTAATTAAATCAGATACTTACAGGCCCTGACGAAGATTTAGCTTCAACGCATAAATATATAACATAAGGTTTTACGCAAAGTGATACCGATAAGGAAATAAATCCTGTTGCTTAAGAAAGTTACATATAAAATTTTAAAAATTGCCTCATATTTGTAAAGCAATATTTTCATTCGGCTTGAAAAGACAAAAATAATTATTAATCAGATATATTCTACTTTAAGAAACAATTTCGGAGAAATTATAACATCCGTCAATAATGTTTCGGATGAAAATGATTTCTTATCAATTCTCGGATATCCGATACTTCTATCAGCTCCTGCGGAAAAGGAAATCGAAGGGCGTTCCTCGGTTTATGCCATATAAAATTAATTATGAAACTAACAACAAAATAACTGAGATATAAGATAAGTGTTTTATAATTGAAAAATTTATTTAACAATTAAAAATTGAAAAGAGAAACGAAAAATTTTAAAAAATGAAACTTTCAAAAATAAACATGGAAAGTATGGCAAAACTGGACAACGACCAATTTAAATTTTCGCTCAGCTGTAAAATTAACGTTTGACACCAGCTGTCAGGACCAATTTACAAACGTCCTAGTTCGCTAGCTTTCTACTGGAACCATTCTTAAATACTCGACGAAGTTTCGTAACTTTATTTTCGTATATGTATATTTGTTTATTTCAAAATTTTCACTATGAAATAATCTAATGGAATTATTTTTGCCCAAAGAAAATAAATTAACATTATTGCACTAATATATATAAAATCTTAAGGTATCTAAAAATGTTGTGTTACGAAAAAAACAAATGTTAACTCTAAAATTTTCCCGTTTTCAAAAATATAGCTGATTGAATATGTATAGATGTGAAGGATGAAAAGTAGAAAATATAACCATAAATAACTTAGAATTGTAATTTAAAAAAACATTGTTTTTTATAATTATTTATTTAATAATTTAAAAATTTCGTGGCACCCTCTTAGTTTTTAGGATAAATCCAAGGTTGATTACGTATAATCCCGCCCTGGAAGATTTTTTTTATTTATAATTCTATGTTCTTCGCCACATTGAACAGATATACCAATACTTCGTTTTATCAAAACGGTCCAGCAGTTCAGAAGGTGAGGAACTTATAAACGAGAAACGGTGACAGCAGGTGTAAGGTACTTGAGATTTTGAAAAAAAAAAATCTACCGATTACCTTAGGTGTGGTAGTTGAGAAAGTAAAATTGCCTACTATCTTTTACTGGAATAGAGCTCTTGACTGAAGCGTTGGAGAAGACCTCTTGACTGAAGGTTTCCTATAAATGGCCACAATTTTATATTAGTCCAAGTCCTTGCTACTTTTAACTGTAAAGTTTTTGAAAAGTTTGCTTGAAATTTGCTCGTTTGTGTTTTTTGGGTGCTGATAACGATTTTCAACTTTGTTACATCAAATTTTTCCCATAAATATAAAAAGTACTCAAAACATTAATCTTATTTCGTTTTGTCTTACATAGCAAGAAAACCATGAATTTTTTTAGCAACATCAACCTATACTAAATTAAACAAGAGTAAATTTTCTGCAATTTGTACTCTATATATTTTTTTTTCCGGAGTATGGTTTAGGAGTATCCGCTTTTAGTCTAATGGGGTTTAATGAAATGGCGATCAGAAGAGTATCTCGGTAGAAAGTTTTGGAGAAGTTATTAAAATTTGCTCGTTTATGTTTTTTGGAGTGCTGATTACGAATTCCAACTTTGCAGCCTCGAAATTATACAAAACAATTTTTTTTTTTCTTTTTGCTTATAACTTAAAAATCGCAAATCGAATAAATTCTAATATTCATTTTATAAAAAATTAAAGAAGATTAAATTAAGTAAAATTTTGATTTTAATATTTTTTTGTTTAGTCAGTTATTAAACGAGCGCGAGCCGTAAGGCAATTTTGTATTCCCCGGAAAACATTTAGTTAACAAAATTGAAATTCGTAAGCAGCACTCCAAAAAACATAACTCAGCAAATTTTCAGAACTTCTCCAAAACTTTCTACCGCGATATCATTCTGCCCCCATTTGATTAGATGCCATTAGACTAAAAGCGGATGCTCTTAATTGATGGCCCGGAAGAAAAAAAAATATATTACAAAATGTAGGAAATTTACTCTTGTTTAATTAGTATAGGTTAATGTTGCTAAAAAAAAAAAAAAATCATAGTTTCCATGCTATGTGAGACAAAACGAAAAAAATTTCATTGTTTGAGAATTTTTTTTTTATATTTTCGGGGAAAATATGAGGTAACAAAGTTGAAATTTAGTACGCCAAAAACATACAATTGCAAATTTTCAGAACTTCTCCAAAATTTTCCACCTTTCTGTCCCTCACTTGATTGGACTATATGTATTCTTTTTACTTCCTTGTACGAAGTAAAGGAAGTATTGTAATCATGAAAATTTTCGGTTTTTAGATTTCGACTAGTTTCGTCGTGGCGTCTGTACGTACGTACGTTCGTATCTCACATAACTCAAAAACGGTTAGCCGTAGAATGTTGTAATTTTGTACTTAGGATTGTTGTAAAATCTAGTAGTGAAAATCCCTTTTTGGTCACTGCTTAATTACCGAAAGTGGTACTTTACTTCAAGGTCATAATTGATTTCCATCAAAAATTATATTAAAATACTATACAAAACGTCTCAAATTTAGTATTTATAATTTATATATTGATTTAAATAACATACCAGATTTTGGTCTAAATGGAAAACCGGAAGCGGTACTTTACTTGAAGGTCATATTAGACTTTCATCAAAAATTGTATTAAAATAGAATGTAAAACATCTCAAATTTGGTAAATAGGACTCTTATATCGATATAAATGTATTTACTAGATTTTGGTTAAAATGTGTGAGCCGAAAAGGGTACTTTACTTGAAGGTCATAATAAGCTTACATCAAAAATTATATTTAAATTAAAAGAGAAATCACATGTTTCGGTAATAAAGGTTATAAACGCAATTTGGTTTCCAATCCAATTAAACATTTTTATTACTTGTTTTAAGTGTTAAAATTGAGTGTAAAATACTGGTTTTTCTCCCCGTTTGTGAGATCAACAAGTCTGCAGCATGAGAATAAGATATTAGTTAAGTGGGTTTTTCCACTTAAAATGTCGAAACTGTCGATTTCCAATGCTTTATCCAGTGATATTGACAGTTTTATTGTTGTCACGGAACATGGAGAAATATCTTGGAAACTAGTAACCTACTGAAGGAAAACGACATATAATAACGGAATGAGACCTCCAGTAACAAGAGTGTGTGTCAATAGATGGATGTGTGTCAATCTTCGGAAACTAGTAACCAAATTCAGTATCACTGTTTGAACCACGGATTAATAATTTAATAGGCGTACAAGGAAGTCATGTGTTGCCCACATCAGATATTTTCTACCAATAAAATACTTGAATCGTTATCCAGCAAATGTGTAACGTTCTGATGAGTACTATCATACTTTATTTTCCTCCTCAGGTACTTTCAGCCACATGGTTCACCCGAGGTGCCTTTTCAGCGGCTTACGTATTATTCATGTAAATGTGTATAAAGCATAAAAATTGCATAAGTGATTAATCAGCTTAACGATCATCGCAAAATAAAAAAAAGTAATTTTATTTACGGTTAACCAGAGATAGAATTCGGTTAAGGTTACGGCCTTTACTGATGGGCCCCGATGGTGGGGAAAGGAAGTCCTGAGTGGGCGCACCGGAAGCGAGTGAGCTCCGAGCACAACAGGTGCCTCCTAAATACACCTGCCACTTCATCATCAATATGCCGGCTCTCTTCCTTTCTTCGTAGATTTACGATATCGTTTTATTCTTCCTGGTTTATTTAATGTTTAAATTAGAAGTTTCTAGAGATCCCTTTGTCTAGAAACTAGTCTAGAGACAAAAGAACAATGTCATACATACGTAAATGTGTTTATTATAATAATGATATCGTCCGTCCAGTGTTACATTTACGAATGTGAAAAATTCAAATTTTTATTTTTGTAATTTTTCGATAGAATTTCAGTTGACACAGCCTGCAGCAAAGTAACGAATCTGTTACGGCATTAAAAAGCGCAGTTGCATTTTTACGAAAAACATCTTAAAATCTGAATCTTCCATGCTAAAATAACGAATATGCGTATTATTAAAATGTAAAACAATAATTACACATTAAATTATGAGATAAAAGAAATACATAAAAAAAAATTAAAATAATCGAAATCGGCCCTTATTCACAGAAAAGTGTAATAGTTTTTTTGCTCTTCTGAAAAGTAGTGATTTTCACATTAGTAAGTTTGCCATGGGAACGACGATATTAACTATGCAGAAACAATCACGTAATTAAGCATGGGAATACTTGCCTCGATCTTAGTAATTTAAATATAATTAAACAAAAGAACGTATTATCTAAAGAACAAAAAACAATAAAAATTTAAGAGGAATGTTAATAATGCATAATAAGAGCTACATATAAAAAAAAACAATTTAGCAAACTTTGGGGAATCGAGCTTGATGTTGGTGATTTAAACATCACTAAACACAATAACGTAATTTCTAAAAAGAAAAAAATAACAAATAAACAAAGAACTAAAATATCATCAAACTTTGATTATTTTAACGTTTTGTAGCATTCCCTGTGAGGGTTTTTTTCCATGATAAGAGTCAAATTTAATTGTAATTAGAAACCTTTCTTTATCACAGGCAATTTAAACACTTCACTATCCCAGAACATTTATGGTCATAACTGGACAATCTTGCCGAGAGGAAAACTCATTCTTCCATTGGATAGCTCATAACTCCTCTCAGTTGGACCATATCTAGTGAAAGCAACCAGATTACGAAAACCCGAATTTTCCTAAAAGTAACGTTTTAGGTTTTTACGAATTATTGACTTATCTAAGTAATAACAAAACTCAAACCAATCGAGCCAAAAGTACGAATTTGGAAAGTTCACCAAACAAATAAATATATTTTTAAAATAAAATAAATTTTTGATTTATTAAAGATAGGTACTGGTATATTATAAAATTAAAATATTTCAGTAAAAATTGAGGAACAATAAAATGAACTTTGGGCGATTAAGAAAGACGAGGAAGTGGTTTGTGTTGGACTTCTCTAAAAGTTTAATAATATTTTTACAACTTTATTGTATTGTTATTGTCGCGTGTTTAATGCAGCAGTAAAATCATAGTAAAGTACTAGCTACACCCGCACGGCGTTGTCCGTAAAAAGAATAGCGAGTTAAATACCATCCCAAATTTCAATTTTTTTTTTTAATGTTTAACTTTTTAAAGACAATGTGAGAAACAGATGACAGAGCTATTGTTATTATCATTCCTAATCATTTATTATCTCATACTGAAAAGTTTGTACAAAACTTTTACAAGCAACTTTTAAAAATGAGAAAAGATTTAAGGTTAACTTTGATTTTCATTTTATTTTGAACACATTAATTATATATTGCACATTTCATCATTCATCATATTAAATGAATGGGAAAGTAAATTATTATAGCGAACAAAAATTCACCGAGGAAATACATCATTCAATTCAATCCTGATGACTTGCTTTGGCTTTATGGCTATATGGAATAAAATGAAAGTAAGAAAAAATATATTTCTTTTTGCAAAAAAAAAAATTTTTTTTATTGTAAAGCTAGTACTATTATAAATATGATTGTATTACTTATACAACCATAGGTTATCATTAAAAAAATGTGTTTTTATAAGTGTGACATATTTCTTTAATATTTTTCAAGTTGGAACTTGAATCCTGGAAACGTTTTCTAAAGGCACTTATTATTAGAAATCTTCAATTATTAGATTATCTTAGGCGAGTTCACCAGAATTTTCAACGAAACAACTGGCTACCAACAAAAATTTGACTTTAAATATTCCAAGGGCAAAGGAGTCAACATTTTTACGTCGACAGCATAGTTAAGAATTCGTCTCATTTCATTTAAACGTTTTCTTGGAACAGGATCAAAATTATAATAAATTTGTCAAAACGGCAATAAAGCTTCACTTTTTTTTCCTTAATCTCTGATTTTATTAACAAATGACCCTTTCCCACAATAATTTCAATCTTGTAAAAATATTTTTGTAGTGAATTCACTTCCACATGCATGAAGTTGTCATTACAACGATTACAAAATTAAATAATTTTTTGTAATAGTTTTTCCCAATTTCATTCCTTAAGGGAGAGCATTTCGAAAAATTTAATGCATATAAGCCTTCCGGAAGAAATTCTCTATATGATAGTGAAAATCGCATCAAATTCGACCGACTATTTTTCGAGCAGAAACAAACGCAGGTAGAATTTTATATATATAAATATATATATATATATATATATATATATATATATATATATATATATATATATATATATATATATATATAAAGCAAGGATTGGTCTCCGGTAAAAGTAAAACTTTTAAAGACGGCATATCATTTAAATTACTTAGCTAAAGCCGGCTCTGCAAGATGGTGTCGTGAAATAGTAATGATTTGTATAAGAATGAAAATGAAGAACCTAACAAAGATTTTTCAGAAAAAAATTCTCGGCACTTTCAAAACACCAAATGAATACTTGTCAAAACGATCGTGAAAAGAAAAATCAGACACATTTAATATTTCTTACTATATTTTATGAGTAATGTTAATATAAATATACATATTTGCATTAACCTATTCATCATTTTATTGTATTTTAAACGAAAAAAGAAATTCATATATAATCCATCTAGGGTAGGCCAAGAGGCAGAGCCGCCGACACGTGAGTACTTTCTCAGATACCGAGGTCAGAAGAAACCACAGTCCTGAGGATTACTGCTCCGTTTGGAAGCATCTTATTCGTACCTTTCAACGCACATTGTGAATTAGATAGATGGGTACATTATAAATTGCTTACAATGGATCAGTGCAATTTTACGGGGAGGGTAATGCAACACAATTATATAGTTGCACCAATTGAGCATTTTTATCAATACAAATGAAGTCATAATACTTCCATCTTATATAATTCTGAAGATCTGGCCATTAGCTCATAAATAAAACTAGCACAGAATTAATTTACTCCAAGGTTGAATGAGGATGATCAATACATATCTTAACTTCCAACAGTTTAGGAGAGGGTTAGGTTAAACTAAAATCCAAGATTCCAATCGCTAAATTTTAAAGTAACAATATAAAGTAAATCTATTTTTTAAACAAAATGTAAATTTAAGATTGGAAAAAGACAGCAGGGAAATGTGCAAAATGTTTATAGATATATTTACTTAAGAATGTCGAAATATCTGAGCAAAGAAAGAAATTCCAAAATAAATGCATATTAATAAGGAAATGTTGAATTTAATACGCCCAATATTAAAACAAATAAAAACTATCTATTTATTTTCTAAAAAATAAACAACCCATTAAAAATAATGCATACACCATTAAACGAATTTTTTTTCAAATCATACTTTCAGGACCAAAACCTAATTGTAATTACAACAACTGACAAATTCTCATCATTTGGAACAAAATTTAACTTCTCGTTTACTTCAGGTAGAAAATATATGGTCAAAAAAGGTTTTTCAGAGTTAACTTTTTAGGCCCCCAAGAATCTAGAAATGGTATTAAAAAAAATTACGTTTTGTTGTTGGCTTTGTCTCCTGTTTCGAAGGATTAATGGTACTCCTGAAATAGTGAATCAATGATTAAGTTTATTTGATGGTTGCTTCAGATAAATAATTAAACAACGCAAAAAATCTGGAAAACAAATTTGGGGAGGCCGAGCTAATATCTGCTTACATATTAAAGACAAAGTAAAAATCCATGATATATAACCATAATTCAGGAAATTGAAATTTATCCATTTTTAGTGTTTTGGTATTTATGATGTTTTTGGTTTAACGCTCTATTAATATTATAAAATAAAAAATACCAACATTTATTTATTAATTATTTCTCTGAACTTTTCAAATCAGATTTAATGCGGAAAATCTATCAAGTTAATATGAAATTATACTATTTGCTACCAAATTATATAATTTCGATGATTATTTTTTTGGTTAATTAAATTCAAATTAATGTATTTTAAACATATATATTTTCTTCAACTCTTTAGAAAGCCATCCATTAATTTTTATAGGTATTAAATCACTCTATGCATCCACCGTTAAATCATTTATTATTTTTGGTTATCCTACCACTTTTCGAGATCGCAAATCCCATCTTCTTTATTATCTTCTGTTCTTTAATAAGACGTGCTTTTATTTGTTAGATTTATAATAATATAAAATATTATATAGTCACTTTATTATTTAGAACAAAAAATAATCGACTCCTCTAGTCTGAATGATAATTGCAGTTAACAGGTAATTGATTAGTTGAGGAAAAACGTAATAAAAACGTTTAAGTTTTTAAATAGGAAATTACAAAAGATATATTTATAAAAGGTGCTCATAATAATATCTAGAAAATAAAACGGTTTCCTCCTGGATGTTTACACACTCATGCCAACTTAGAGAACAATGTGATCTTTTTAACAGACGCTGGCTCAGAACAAAAGAACATTCATACTCCTAAACGGAATGCCTGTCCTTGAGAATACAGTAAGCTTACGTTATCCGGCCAACGCTCAACACTAATTATACGCTATAAATATAACTCAAAATTTAATATAATTAGCTAGGTGATTTGTATGTTCACATAAACAATAAGTATAAATAAATAATAGTTACATTTACAAGGATTTGCATCTTATAATTATTCACTACTTACCGAGTAATTCATAGAACCTTCAATCACATATCTAACAGGTGAACTATTGTAACATCCATAAATTCTATAAATTTTAAAATTTTATAGTGCACACAGCTTAACAACATAAATTAATTAATTATTTTTATATTTTCAAATAAAAAATTAAAATTGAATATATGTTTTAATAGTAACGAAAATGAAATTAATTATACAGCAAAAAAAACAAAACAATATTCCGACATCAGATACGCTAAAAACCTTAAGGCTGTTTTTACATATACCTATCAATTTGTTTACCCAAGCTCCGTTAATACTCATTATATGAAAACGGAAACTTTTGGTAAAATTAAACATGAGCCTATAGGAGCAATTCTTGAATCGAAAAAATTAATAAAAGCAAATTGATCGCTAAAATAGGATTTGTAATTTATCAGACCGATAAAGTTAAATAAAAGTGGGCATCAAGAAAAGTAGATGCAATGCTTTAAAAGTTTGCCAAATGACAGTATTAAATTGTTTATTGATGAGTTGGCATTCAACGAAGAAATACTGTCAGCAAAAACCATTACATATAAGAAGGAGTGCAGTCAGCAACTTCTAAAGATATTCTGCAGAATTGCAGCTGTTAAAGCCAGAGTAATTTATTTTTTAAATACTTCATAAATCATGATGGTGAGTTGTAAATCATAGTAAATTAAATTATGAATTGAAATAGATTATTAATATAATATTATATATATTATATAAATGTATGTAAGTATATATATATATATATATATATATATATATATATATATATATATATATATATATATATATATATATATATATATATAATTTAGGTGTGTATATATATATATATATATATATATATATATATATATATATATATATATATATATTATATATACACACCTAAATTTTAATGCTTATCCTTAAATTTGACATCTAGGTGATTATTTGCATTCTTCATATTAATCCCCACCTCCCCGAGAAAAAAATTTTAATCACCCTTCGAAAAAATATTCTGTATACGCCCATGCTAAAATCCATATATATGTATTATACATACATATATATATATAAACATATATAATATATGTAATAATATATAATATATAAACATTCATATATAAATACATACTATATGTATATAATGATAAACAGTAAAATATATATACACTCTATATAATACATACTACATATACAATATATATTAATGAATATATATTCTTTTCAATCTGTTATCAAACTTTTTTTTTTTTTTTACTTTGATATACAAAATGAATTTATTATTACTACAAGTCAATAATTGTAAATAGCCAGCTAGTGTTTAGTTAAAACCAATAAGCTTATCGTGGCTCAAACTGATATACCTAAAAATTCCAAAAAAATACGATATTTATACAATAAAAAACAAAACAAAAACATTATTCTTGTGACATCTTGTAAATCAGAAAAAAGTATATATCCTAGAAAACGATTAACGACGGTTGAAAGAAGAAAATAAATGAATAGTAAAACATTTTTTAAATTATTTCTTCTTCCTGTAAAATTGATTTTTTTTTGTGTTATGATCCTAATTATTGTTAAAAACAAAATTCATTAAAAAAAACAATACACTGCTAAAAAAGTATATTCAAGCGAAGTGCAATATCTCGCAAATAATAAATAGAATTAAGAATGCCAAATCAATTATGTTTAGCCATTTTTGTTTTTAATTTCCCATATCTAGATTAGTCGATTACATATAATTTCAAGCTCAAATGGTTTTACTTTATGAATGATTAAAAATCTTATACTGAGCTATACTTATACTTCAGCCATGACACCAGATGAAAGTTTTAAGTTCTAAAACGAAACGAAAATAAATTTAAAACCTAAAAAGGTTACCTCACGTAGTACAGACATCATGAAGAAAATATCCAATGATTTTATTTATCAATAAGATTTTGCCTTATCTCGGCGCTTTAAAATCATTTTTACCAATATACACAATTTGTTTATTCAGCATTCATCTATCATAGAAGAAAAGAACGTCAAATGACAAATATCCATAGCTAAGAAATGTTTGTTTTTAACAAACTTGAATGTTTCAGTTATCTGCTGCTGTTTTAGTTAGGACTTAAAAAACTAAAACTAACTTATCAAACATCATTAATAACAGTGAAAATTCTGGATAGGGATTTTTAGTATACAAAAAATCAAGTCGCGTGCGCAGGGGAGAGATCAGAGAGATATATCCCTCTCCCCCCACAATGTACGAAAAAATAATTTCCATACCCATCAACATAAGATTTGTATTTTGAGTAATATTTTTGGTAATATTAACAATAGTTTTTGACCCAATTTTCATGCTTATCCTTAAATTTGACATTTAGGTGATTATTTGATTTCTTCATGGTAATCCTCTCGCGAAAAACAAATTTAATTCCCCTCCGAAAAATTATTCTGCGTACGTCCATGATAAAAATGCAATCACTTCCAATTTATAAAAGAATGATACTAGAAAATGAAAATAATTTATTATAGAAACAAAATCAAGTGTGTAGTAAAAGTGAAGGGAAACCGGTAATAGGCTAGTAAGTTGTGACAACATGGACTCATGAAACGTTCATAATTATTACATTTATAGTGCAACGATATCATTATGTTTATAAAACCAAACGAACTAAAACAAATAATTAAAATCGTGGAGAAACAGCACAACTTACGAGATAGAAATGATAGAAAGGACACGGTTTTATTAAATTGTTCATATTATGTGTATAGAGATTTCCATTAATTATTTAAAAAACAAGGAAACTAATTAAAAATATAATGCAATTATGTATATCGAAGATGAATCAAGATCACTGTTACATCCGTTAACTTCCGGTATAAGTAAGAAACTACCTATCTTAATTCTACTTTATTTTATTCGAAATAATCAGGAAGATAACTTATCTAGTTAGATAAATAAGGTATTTTACGTTAGAACTAGAATATTAGGTTAAATAATGTATGTAAACAAAAACCATAACAATAGAAACCGTAATCAGGTGAAAGAATCTTTGCATTATAAATATATATAATAGGATATTATAAAATATACAGATGATTACTAACTCTTAATCAAACTAGAGTGAAAATATAACGAAAATACCTTGAAACTAATTGTGTAGATAAATCCAATTAACAGGATCTTCATCTTCCACATTCTTCCAGCGATGATTGATTCCATTGGTAGACAAATTGTTCATGACACTAAAATACCGAAAAGGATAATACCTGTTGATTTTATAATACGATTGCAAAGAACAGACTATACATTTTCATGACGATTACTAATTATTACGCATGAAAGAATTATACAAAAACGATATTGACCTAAGCCAATTATTTCGAAAGGCGAGTTCTAAAAAAAAATGTCTGAGAAAAAAAATAAACGTTAAAACTAAAAGAATCACAGACGAGCATCCAACATCGACACCACGGCTTCTGAACACAGACTAACGAAAGCCGGAGGTGAAATGTGTTGACGCTTTAATTGCGATGGATTCCCACCAGAGAGCGACACCTGTTTCATTAGACTCGAACTGCTGTTTCGACAATATTAAAGTAAAATTTCAGTGTTACGTTTGTGTTTTCGTAAAAATATAGCTTTGGAATGTTATTTACCAAAAAACTAAATTTCAAAGTTAAATAGAAATGATTTCTTAAAACATGGCTAGAGCGCAGCACTGTAAGTAGTATCACACAGCGCATTCTATTGAGTCATGGTTTAACTAGTTGAATTATTTTATTTTGTTGCCAGTAATGTTTTTTATTTGTTGTAATAGTAATAACTGAAAAAATTAAATTACAAAAAGTATTTTTAAATTGTAAAAACTTTAATCACCTTTACATTTTATTTATAAAATTTTAATTATTCATGTTGTATAGTGTCTATCAACAAATTAACTCAATTTCTCACATCAATACCTATTCAAGTCATTAAATTGAAGTGGAGACATAGCATGTTGCAGACCAGGATCTAAAAATATTGAAGTATTTGAGAAAATGTATATTTTTATGAATTATATTTTCAAGATTATGATATATTTCATATTGATTAAATTTCTACAATTATAAGTGTATGATAAACTATCAAGTCTATAAAACTTTGCCTTTTATTCTAATAAGTAACGATAGTGGAGCAATTACTAAACCAACATAATAATAATAATAATTCACATTAATTTAAAAGTAGCTATAGGAAAAATACTGATTTTACTGATATAATATAATAGGAATCATCATATTGGACAGGAGAGAGATATAGAAAAAGTAGAAACTGGAAATTGGCCAATAAAAAAATGAACCCTTGAGTAGGATCAGAAATTACAGTAATGGTGAGATTATATTAACATATATCTCCAGACCAGTGGCGTAGCCAGAGAGGAGGAGTCCAGGGGGTTCGGACTCTCCCCCTCCCTGAAATTTCAAAATACTGTTACTTTTCCTTATCTGTAAACAGAAATTGTACAAATCTGTTTGAATTCTATTTTATAAATAATATACCTAGGCATAGAAAATATTACATATAGAAAGGGCCACCTTACATCCACGGTTGTGGTGGGTTTCTTTAAGGTAGATCCTTGGATGGACACACCCGAAGTGAAATCCTGGCTACACTACTGCTTCAGGCATGCCATGACAAAAAAAAAAAAATTAAAAGCTACGAAATACTATAAAACTCAAAAGTGAGTATTCAGAATCTAGATCCAGAAGAAATCAGTATAAAAAAGAAAAGGAAGAGGGATAAAAATGGTTGTAGAATGTTAAACTAAATTTATAATACCAATAAATTAATTGACTTTATGATGGCAGAAAACATGAATGTCAAGCAAAAACAAACTAACTTCATGCCACATCTCACCCTCCATAGCAGTCCTAAGATGATGATGACAGTGCCTTCATATAGAAACATACACTTTAAATTAATATGAAAAAAAAAGTGGTCAAATTCTTGGTATATAAGGTCAATAGAATTTTTTTTAAGTATAGAAATCATTGCTTTCAAATCTGAGCATTTTATAAGTAATGTGGATTTGAACATTTTCTAGTCTGATTCTCAACTTTGCCTCCTCCTGAGACTTAATGCCATGTATTATGTCTTCAACCATTCTCATCATCACAGGAGGTGTTAAAAAGAAGTCTTGTGGTTGGTAGCCAACTATAGCATATACGTCAGCCATATCTCTGTACCATCCAAGATTGTAGAAGAGAAAAGAAGGAAATAAACTGATTTCTTAGATTTTTTTTTTAACAAATTAACAAAAACAATGTTAATATGCACCCAGAGATGAAGTTAAGATGAATAAGATATAGACTAAAACTAGAAATTAATCAAAAATTAAAGATTGTTCTGATGCAAGAATTTTAAAATATTCCTTAGGACTATATTACAAAGCACATTAAATGTAAGACATAATAAATACCAGAAGAAAAATTACTATCCATATTCAAATTTTTAATAAAGAAAAAAATAAAATTAAAAAAGTTTCTTAAATACTGATATTTTTTAAAAAGCTTTAATTATATTCATACCATCAGATACAATTTGTTTCATATGACCTCAGTGATTTATTAAACAAAACATTAATAAGACAGATTGTGACCTACGCATGTGAGACGTGGGTGTTAAATGGAGCAATTGCAAGGAAAAGGATCCTATTTTTGTCTCTCAGAGTGTAATTATTAGAACTATGAAAACAAACTTGAACAGACTCAAAGGAAATGCACATTAAAACATTTAAATTGAGTTTTTCGAAACATATTCAGATGCATTAAAAGTAATAAATATCTGATTTCGCTTCAATGGCAAAGTTTTTTCTTTAAGGTAAATGCTAAGTATAAGAAGTTTAATGACTAAAAACTAAACCATTTCCTTTGAGGTAATGTCTATTACAGCTAATAAAATAGCAATTTCCTGAGATATTAAAAGGTTATATCACAGCAACCTTTTAATATCTCAGGAAATTGCTATTTTATTAGCAGTAAATTTTGAAAAATATTTTACTTTTAAAAATAATGAAGTTAGCTTTTCAATTGGTCAAAAGGAACACCATCCAATCATTCAAGTACTAAAAGGAAGACTTCATTTAACATGAAGACAATTAACAACCAAGTCCTCCAGGAGCTTAAGAAGAATGTAATCGAACCCATGAGTTAAATACTGGATCCTCAAAGAACACAACCTTCTTGATTTAATGGTAAAATTACAATATAAATTATAATTTATTAATTCTAAATAGTAAATTCTTTAACTATTTAATATAATTACTTTTTATTTTTATAATTATTGGGTTGCATCATATGAAATGTCACTTCCTATAGAATGAGGCAAATTCAAGGCAAAATAACAAACATTGAACTTGTTAGTTTCAGTACATTTCTATCATTACCTAAGAAGTGTTAATCCCTTGTTCAAAGATTTTGGCTTTGAATCAATATAATTGATAAATCAAAATTTTATCTCAATTTCATTTTTTTTTTCTTCAAATATGTGTTAATCGCATGTGGGTGATGGGTATGCATGGATGTGGTAGAACTTCAATTTTCAGATCATGTATATAAAGTTTTTAGTGAACACATTAAAAAAAATTATAATTCAATTTTATTGCTATTTAAATTTCTAAATAAGGCTAGTATTGGCCTTATTTACACACTCAGGTCAGAAGTAGCACTGGATCAAATTGTGAGGATTGACTTTTGGAGTTTTACGGCATACCCGCAGAATTAATCTTGACCACCAGCTAAAATTTATTAGTCACCTATAAGATAACCAATATAAACTTAGGACGTTATGGTGGAATACTATATAAAAGGATTTATCTGTGACAGGTACACCTTGGAATGAATTTAGGATTACAGATAAATATCACAGCACTTGAAAGTCTAAACCTCTTGTTTATTCCATTTGTAACAGATCTTTGTATGCATCATAATCACTAGCCATTGGGAAGGCAAACATAACAAATTCAGAAATAATCACATCACCCAATATTAATCCAGCCGTCATGCAAGCTACAATAGCTTAAATCAATAATAGATTTATTAATTCCACATAAATACTGCAGTATTGAACATAAGTAGATTTGTCAGGAATCTGTTGGGGTGAATAAGATATACAATTAATTATGTAATTATATCTTCATATTGTTTTTTGCTTATATTTCTATCAATACTGAAGGTTCTCATAACATATGAAAATTGTTAAGGTGTATAAATCAATAGATTATAGTATATAGTATTGATAATAGTGCATAAGATCAAATGATGAGAGAGCCAATAACAAAGAGATCTACCATCAGAAAATATGAAATGAGGTGAATAGATAAAACTAAATAAATTAATAAAACAATGAAATAAAATGTTTGCTTACTACTGAACACAGTGGTTCTAGACAGAGAAATTGATAAATATCTCACAAGTTTGATACAGGAATACAAAGACAGCAAAAGCCAAAAAAAAACTCATTACTCTGATCTATTCAAGTGGGACTGATATATAGCACAACAGTTGGAAAACTGCAAGTTATGAATATTCCATCAAAAATTTGATGCTGAAGAAGGAACCACCAATCTAAAAGGTACTGTTAGTTCCTTGTACCAGTATTGTGGTTACTGATATATACTACACTTTGTGGTTTTAACCTGACTCACAAGAGCTATCTGGAATTCATAGTAAACATTCAACCATTATTTGCACATTAGATATTTAGGTTTCGTTAATATGTTCCTTATTGGTTAATCAATGATTTCTTGTTTGTTAAATATATATTAATATAACCCTTAATTGTTATTACTTTATTTATAATTATTTTTATTTCTTGAACATTTCATCAGGCGAGTTGAATCTATTCATCTCTAGGTGGTTCTTAAAGAAAATTTTGTCGGTCCCTATAACACTAGCCAGCATACCATGGAGGCACAGGCTCACTTCGTGGAAAAACTGAAGAAATTCTCTGAATATGTTAAAAGTGTGGAATAAAGCCCACTCAATGAAGATAACTGATCAGCTATTTGAATTAACAGGATTAGAAAACCTTAATTAAGGGAGTGAATAATTATTTACAACTCACCGTATATACCTGCATTCACCGATTATCATTGCCACACCCGATATGGTAGGTCTTAAATATTTCATATCTCATAATTTATTATTGAAGTTCAAAATTTAAAAAAATCATAAATTGTTTACAATTCTCAAATAAAAAAATTATGCATTTTGCAGAACTAAATTTTTATTATTTTTTTTGGAGGGGTGGAGTAAAAATACTTTAAATGAAAAAACTGAATATTTACATTTTATTACTTGTGCCTAATGGGTTCTGATCCCTCAATTAAGAAGCAATGTTCCAAGTCAAAATCGGCCAATCATTCTGAAGTGCTGATAAAACCTCCCTCTCTCACCCTCCCATGGAGAACAGATAATTTATCACCAAGGAATATTTAGTGCGCCAATAAGAAACATGAGTACCAAGTGTCATAAAAATTGGTCATCTTTCCAACGTGCTGATGATCTCCGCTTGAAAGATAGCTGTTTTACCACTAAGGAACCATTTATAAGCCTATATGAAACATTGGCATTGAGGTTTATCAAAATCAGCTGGATTGTTTTAAACTGCTAATGAACCCCTCCCACATGGAGGGATGCTGAACCCCTTCTTGAAGAGAAACTGGTTTACCGCTAAGCAACCATTTGTAAACCAATAAGAAGCATAAGTACGTAGTTTCATACAAATTGGCCGATTTATTCCAAAATGCTATTGGAACCCGTCTCTCATTACAAGGCTAATTTGGGGTTTATATACAGTTTACTTCATTAGTAATTTTTGTTGATTGATGAGGAACATTTGTACCAATTTTTTTTTTTTTTTACATCTGAATTGTCTTTGCATTCAAATTAAATCATAATACCATTTGTGAGTTTTCATCAATCTTCTCCCAATAAATGTATTCTTACATTAAAATAGTTGATACAAATAAATGAATTAAAAACAGTAGTTTACAAGTTTTAGTTCTTCAAGAACCAGAAACTATAAAGTGTTAAAAATGAAAAGATCGTATCTCAATTTAACAAGTTGACAGTTCTGTAGAACAGATGAAATCAGAAATGACTCAAATTATATATGTAGTTTCAAATTTACCTAGCTTCTCAGTGTTTTATGATAATTATAAATTAATAGCCATTAAATGCAGCTATGGACAAAGGAAAGAAAGAATAAATTAGAAAATAGAAAGATAAATGCAAATAATAATTATCTGGTTAATTGTCATATAATGTTATCAATTACTTATCATGTAAGAATTGGAAATTCTTAATTCTAAGAGCATTCCACATAGCACGATAATTATTGGAGTCGGATTCTACATTTCCTGCAGTCAGAGGCCCCCTTTATAAATCGGATGTCTGTCTGACATCTGATATCTTGGACCGTATGAAGCACCCAAATATCGGTTAAATTACCAAAAGTAATAAACGTGTATCAGTGGAAGTTGTACTAAAAAGTGTTTGTACTCCTTCAAATATCGCAGTGAGAAAAGTTAGCCACATTACATAATTTCCAATTTGATCCATCTTGAGTGATGAATTTACATAGAAGTAAAACAAAAAATCTACAAGTAAGTGATAGAGAGCTCTTGCAATTTGAAATCACAAGATTGCCATAATGGCTAAGGTTAATAAAACATATTCTCTTGTGAAAGATGAGAATTTTTGACCACTTATTAAGGAACACCAATGCACATAGATGACTTGTGGTTGATGCTAGAGGGGGTCCTGACTCACCACGAGTTGTAGTGCCGAAGGAATGAAGACTTTTTGAAAATGTTAAAATCATAAGTTTTATTACATATACTTATATAAATTATAACTTGCATATATAACTAAAAGTGCATAACAGGAAGCAACTTGCCTAAATGAGCTGGTAAATAAACATGTTATCAGATGAAACAAAACAACCTGGAATGAGTCAAATAACTGCAATTGCCTCAAGACAAAAATTAACAACTGAACTGAAACCGATCCTCTCATTGCATGATCATAGAATGATTACGACCTCACAGTGATAATATACAACCATATTTATTTTAAATCACTTCAAAGATAAATGAATGGTTTGAATCAGAAGCTTGTCCGAATTAGGCAACATCCCAGTACCACATTAAAGGATACAGGATGTATAAAGTAATTTATAAATAAATGTGTCTTAGGCACCGTTAATGGATTCTAAAGGAAAACAAATACAATCTTCAGTCAATATTGTACCTACCTCATTTTTTTAGGTTTCCAGGAATAAATATGAAGTTTGTAACCTTCTAATAGCTTTAAATTGTCTTGATTTTGTGTATCTGAAAATCATTAAAAAAATATATATAAATATATTTTCTTTATAAAAAACTTAAATGTAATAGAAACAACAGTCCTGACTCTAAATTCTGACTTCTGGTTCATGAAATGAAATTTATAAACTTTCGAAGAAATATGGGATAAATGATTGTAACAACATATTTGTCAATACAATCAAATGCTTTTCATAAAGAAAAAAAAAAACATGCGGATAAAGTTATAATTGAAGGAAATAAATATATATTTGATGTGTTTTTTATTTCTAATAGGTCTTTTGGCGAGATATAATGTATATTATTTTATACATATTTGTTATTCTAAAAGGATTTTGTCCCAGAATAAAGTTGTTTTTCTATTTCTATTTCTATTTCTAAAAAAAGCAAAAACAAAGAAGGAAGAATACAATTTCAAAGAATTTAATTATTGTAACAAATAGTACTTTTTGTAAAAAACTTTTTCAAGCTATTAAATTTAATACACAATATTTAGTCAGCAAATCAATACTGAATGGAGTGAGCTGTCATTCAATTTGTTAAAAGTATTTTAAGATAATTTATCATGATAATAACTACTAAAATTACTTACAGAATTTGGAATTACAATACAACCTAATTCATTATTGAGGGACTAATTATCACAAACTATTTTCCCTCCTTTATAATAAAATACTACACAATCAAATAACATACCTCTTTCCTGTCTACTTGAGTATAGTTAGATGTATAAGAATATTTCATTTCCATTTATCTGGTATATTAATTAATAAAATTAATCAAAATAGAAAAACAATATTTTATAATTGATATATTGTTTTCTTATTGTTAAGAAGTCATTTATATATCTTTTAAAAGAATACCAGATACAGTGGATAGTTCAGCCAATGCCACCAGAGTGAGCATCATGGAACTGGCCACTCTTGAGCCTTAATAATTACTTTTATTAATTTTTTTCTTCATATTTTGTATTGAAGTTAGTAATTGTTATAGTTACATTTGAGATTTTGTATAGGTTTGTAAAATTATTAATCCAAAGCCTTTAAATATCATTAAAATACCAATTTACTTAATAAAATACTACAATGGAATATTTTTGATTTAAATGGTACTTTTTTCATCAAATGAATCCAATTTAATAAAAACTATGATTGATAAATGTTCAAATTACATTATTACTTCTATTTCATGTAATAAGTAAAGACAGTTTTTGTTAAAATCTTGTATTTCAATTAAGGATTTATTAAAATGCATTATTATATTAGATTTATTCACAAGCAAATGTCTTCTTGGGATTAAGCATTTTTTCATCTTCTAATTAAGATTGGATTGATGCTTACATAATTTTTCAAACTATAAAAAAGGCTTAGGACAATTTTTATTATTATTATTATTATTATTTTAAATCACATTGAATTTGAAATAAAATATTTCATTACAATTAAAGTTTTGTAGTTTTAAAGTTTTATGTTCATACATTTTATTTTAAACAATGTAAAAGTTGTATAAGTATTTTATAGGTTTTTTTTTATACATTGATTTTTCAGGTTATTTCTATTAAATCTACCCAAATATGTCAACTCAGGAAATTATTAGAATTAATTGGCTATTACAAAAGCTTACACTGCCACAGAAAACCATTTTGAATGAAATCTCTGTTGTATCGAGGTAAGTTCATTTGGATTAATGATTTTTTAAATGTAAAAGAATTGCCATGTTAAAATATGATTTCTTTAAAAGATTTTCCTTTATAAATATAGTATTTATAACTTGTATTTTATGGATATTATATTTTTAAATATTATAGTATAATGTAATATCTATAATAGTTTATGTAACCAAATAACTTCATGAATTATATGATATTTTTTTCAAATAAACATTCATATTTTTAGTTGATATCCGAATGATGGTATAGAAGGATCAATCTAGTTAGGAATTGATAAATTATTTGCCACTTCTTTATATTTGAACATAACACAGAGTCAGATTTTCTCATACGCAAGGACAATCATATGCATCATACAGCATCATACGCATGGTGCTGTTGAACCAGATGTCTTTGTTGGCTGTTGCATATTTGAGTCTCAACTTGGAAAAAAAATAGAAGTGGCAAATAATTTATCATTCCCTAATTCATATTTTAAATTTTATTATTAAATTACTATACATATCACGATATAATTTTTTTTTCTTTCCTGGTTAAATCTTCCCTCCCCGTTTTAGCTAGGTTGGTTTAAGTATTATGACCTCATATAATAATGCTGCCTGGTTTACATTACTATAAATATAGTTAACTTTCTCTAACCAGGTACATTTGGGACTTAAGGTATGCTGGATTACAGGAAAATATTGGAGAAAAAACATTATCTGTACAAAACTTACAGTAAAATATGTTTTTTTTATTATTTGAACAACTTTAGTAGAGTATAAACTTATAGAATAATGCAAAATACCTGATTATGAAACATAAAGTGCACTCTAAGGCTTTAAACAATTTAATTTGAAGTTGAGTAAGACGGTTGATATAAGCCCATGGCATTGTTCTTGCTCATAGAAGCCATCTTAAACAAATCTCTTATGTCAATTTGTTTTTTATTCTTCTCTTTTTATGTTTTTATGACGTAATTTTGTAAAGGAACTTGAACAAGGCATCATTTATGTTTTGCAATCGTTATAAATTTAAATTTTCTTTTTCAAATTTTTAAATTTTCATGCTGGATTATCCACCGGACTGTAGGATGCAAGATTAGAGGAAGTTTACTGTAACCAGCTTTTGTCGTAGGCTTAAATGTTGTAAGATGGGAAGGTGCAGTAGTGTTTTGGAGTTTGTTCTTACTATTTACAACTTTTATCGTAAAGTTGCAAGGATTAAATTTATATCTAAACTCTAAGCATATTTCTTAAGGCCAAACTAATTGAGAATATACGATATTAGTAAAAAGTGCAACATAAACCTTTGATAAAATAAAGTGAAAATTGATTATCTAACATAACTAAATAGAATAGAATAATAATCTGGTTTACTGATCTAAGGTTGCTTATTTTGCATATATTTATGCCTTCATTTATTTTAGTTAGTTGACTATTTCTTTGTTATTTTTATTTCACTGTATTTTGTGTTATAATTTTTGTAATTATTTGTTTATTTAAATGATGCACAATAAACATGTAATATCATGGCAGATATAATATGTATAGTTAGCAATTAATAGAATGAATTGGAACAAAAGTTGTTCATTCTTTTCAATCTTTTAATTTATCTCCAAACCTTTTCTTAAAATGTTTCTCAATCAAAAACCTGAAGTCATGTTTGAGCAAACCCTTTCTAGGAAAGGTTACAGCTCATTGATTTAACTGCATTTCTTGATTACATTATAGATTGCAATTTTTTTATTTAATTAATTAATATCCTACAACAATTATATTACTCCTCTCATTTCCTTTTACATGCACTTGTCAACTACTTGCCTCTTCAATCATTTTCTCTCTGCATCTTGCTATGCAGAGAACTATCTTATTATCCTACTATACAGTAGTAGGATTATCACTGCTATAAATAAATCTTCTCTCCTACCTCTCTTCTGTCACCTTGGAATAGCTCCTTCTCTTCTAGCCAAAAAGAGTGGATCAGTCTTACAATTTCCTTTCATCCATACACAAAAGGCTTGTTGTTTGAGTTATTCTTGTCATTAGTTTAAAGAACTTGATCCCCATTAGAATGCAGAGCCCTGTCTCCCTCGGTACTTTGGCCATCAGTGCTTCATATATGGTGCAGTCTGTTGTGATGTGCTTGCTTGGGGGTCCCTAATATACCACAACCAAAGTAAATGGTTGGTTCTGGTCATGTTCTTTCCATGTTTAACAAGGTTTGCTCGGAAGCCCATATGCCCCATGAGTAGGTGTGAGACCCAATATTTTGATAGCACACAAAACTGTGGTGGGAAAACACTTCCTCAGGTAAGTCCGTTTTTGTGCCATCAGTATTCTTCTATTTATCAAGTGTATGCTCATGAAGGATACTCTTCCATCTGCCAAGTTCTTCATTGACCCAAACCCGGAAATTCTTTAGTCGCTATCTGCTTAGCTATCCTTAAAGATCTTGTGCCTGAAAGTTATCTTTCTGCGAGAGAAGGTTGAGAGGTACTCTTGCCAGGATCTGTGAGTCATGGGCCTAGCTCTGGAAAGTCGCAGCCATCAGCTTGATATTTTCCAATCAACTGTTCCACTGGTATAAGATATTCCAGTTTCACGGTGGGAATGCATACTTGAGAATACTCAAAATTACTCCTTTATAAATGGTCATTGTTGCTGGATATTTGAGACACCAAAAGGCGTCTCTCACCTCTCACCCTACTTCTCAAATAGTCCAAGTGAGGCTTAATTGTGAATATTAATCACCTTAATGTTGTTTCTCTTTTATGTGGAGAAATATTTTTATTAGTTAATGTATGAGTAGTACCACTATTCTGTATGATTTTGCTGAGATATCTGGATCACTATTCCATTCATCAATCCCAGGATAATTAAAGATTTGTTTTGTTTAATTTCAATAGAAAGCATTGGAAAGAAAAAATCTTGAATGAACTTTTAGAGAATTTTTTGTTTTACAATTTATATTATTGTTGTTATTATAATATACCTGGAAAGGATTTCAGCAGATATTCTGTGGAAATCATTTGGTTTCTAATTCTAAGTAACTAGCCTAAATTTTGCAGGATTAAAACAGTCTTTTATTTTAAACTAATTTAATTTTTGTCTGTAAATAAAATTATTTGCATATTCCATTAATAGAAAATAAGAGATATCAGAGGCCATCCAACCCATCTTTATTTACTATATTTGTGGATGATTTTATTTTTTATTAACTATACATTACTTTCATTTCTCAGGAAAAAAAAAATTAAACTTAAAAATCGGCCTTGAGAACAAAAGAAAAGAATGTGATTCCTCAATTTTGATCCATTTTGATCCAATTACTTGAGTGATTATTATATATATAAATATATATATATATATATATATATATATATATATATATATATATATATATATATATATATATATATATATATATACAGTTCTATCAACTTTAGATTATTTCAAAAGATATTTGTTGATGATTACAAAACTCTTAAGTAGCAGAAGGTAAATCTTAACTGAATTAGTTATCAAAAAAGTTTAGTAATTATTTGTAGAACATACCTATTAAGAAGAAGTTATTGTTTATATTATATTTCTGAGTCTAATTTTCCTAAACAATTTTCTAATTTTTATCCTTCATATCAAATCTTATATGGCAATTAATTCTTTTTTTTTTAAGTTATAGATTATATATCTAAGTTTAATTTTGTTTCCATTGGTTCTCAAAAGAAATTTCATCCTAATTTTTGTTTTCCTTAATATCAAAATGAGTATGGTAATTGATTTTAGAGTATACACATTAGAAAATAAGGACCAAATTTCTTCTTTTTTTTTTTTTTCTATCTTTCTATCTCAACAACTCATAATTTATTATCAGGTTACTACTATTGGAATATTCTGAACATAGCCATAAGTTTTGTAAATAGCAGTTATTAGCTAACCAGTCAACCAATGCGTTATCGGGACACAAAACCACAAACCAATGAAGACAGAGAGGCTTAGGGTTTTGTAAGAAAGTTTCCAGTAGTAACCTAATTATAGTTTTAATCTCTTGTTTTGAGTTTTTCCCTCAATGTTTATTATTTATTATATTATTTAAATTTCGTAAAATAATTATTTATTATTCTATTTCTTTTTCCTGTTAAGACTTTTTTAATCTAAACTCTCTATTAAAAAGTATTTACATATTTAGGTTATTTTGTGGTATACTTTAAAACTTTTTGAGGCATATATATATTTTTTTTTTTTACAGCTTGTATTATAGTATATTTTGTGGCTGTTCACTGCATAAATATCTGGTCTCATCTTATTTGTGTTTAACAATCTTATTGTTATAGAAATATGTAATTCCATATCATTACCTTCTATTCTAGAACTATTATATTTTAGGTTATTTTAGGAATTCCTATTTACAATAGGAACTGGCTATCCATAGGGAGGCGATCTACAAAAGTCCTTCATGTTATCTATTCATGGGAATAGTAGATCATTTGAATATGTAAAAATAAAAAATAAATAGTAATAATTAGGGTATTGTTGGTCAGAACCAGGTGTATAAGATTGGTAGCACATCTGGTGGGCAGTAGAGGTAGAGATAATTTGTGGTCAATAAAGGAGGAAACAACACATACATTAAGATAGTATGAGTTTCTGATGAAACTTTGAGGAGAAAAATAGTGGAACCTCTAGGGCAGAATGGACCACTATAGACTGAAGATGTAAAGATCAAAAATCCATCAAAAATGGACCAGCTAAAAAATATGAAATTCATTGTTTTAATGGAACGTGAAGGCTGTTATAAAATAATGCCTACAACTCTCCTTTTTGTCAAGTGCAGCTAGTCTCTGCACAAACAAATATATCTCTTTTATCTGAATAGCTGATTTCAAATAGCTTTACTTAAAAAAAAAAAAATAACTAAAAATTGCCTATGTCAATAACTAAAAAGTACCTATAAGCTTTGGAATTTATTTTACATATCTATTCTGACTATTAATATTTTTATGATATTTCATAAGATATTGTGAAATTGTTTTTCATATCCCAAAATTTAAATCAGCCATTACTTATTCATAAAAATAAATATGTAATTATCTTTCTATAAAATATGACAGGAAGATTGTTTATAGACTTTTTTCAATCCTCTCATATTCTTAGGGTGACCTTATTTCCTGAGTCGTGATTCAGAACAGGTTATCCATTCAAAGGGGAGAGAGAGTTCAGGAGTTTAGGATAAGTAAATTACAAGGATTAGATGTACTTAATATTTTTTTAAAAGAAACATAGTTTTTCTATAAAGGGCATACAATTTCTTTGATTTCTGAGAGGCCATATTTGCAGTATTGTATGTTTTATTTCAAAATAAAATTTATTAATATCTGAAAATAAAGCCAAATTTACATATTGTCATTGCTGCCGTGAAACCTCCTATGTCACCAAAAATCAGTTGTGTGAAAAGCACTCATATGTTACAAAATCATAACTTGATTTAAATTGATCAAAAAGAATCCACTTATTATTAGTATTTATCACATTCGCAACTGTTACCGCCAGAAATCACCCATGATATAAGTATATATAAGTATGATATAAGGAAGTCCAAGACAGTCTTTACGTAGGTTGTTTCACATTTATTTATCAAGGTGCCAAATTGCAATGTTTTTAATTAGTAATTAAATTATATTTTATAACATGGGATTCGCTTATAAATCAGCATTTTACAGCAACCTGTAAAATCATGGTTTTGGCACAAAGGAGGTTTCACTGCAGCAATGACATTATATACTTTAGAGAAAACCACAGGTCATACACACCTATAAAACGCATGGAATTATCATTTTCTTGATAAACATTACACATAACTATCCCTTGTTTATAAAATATTCCCTAAGGGCACTATAAAGACAAACCGCTCTTGTGTTTCTAACTACCATTTATAATGCCATTCTGAGGACTGCTAAATTTTCTATTCAATGGAAGTACTCCTACATATCCATGATTCATAAACCTGGCAAAGATATACACTCTCCCTCATCCTATAGACTTATCAGCTTACTCCCTATTTGTGCTAACAAATATGAAAAGTTACTGTACAAATGACTTTTCACCATACTAATGGCCATCAATTTGAATTTCGCTCTTTACATTCCACCACACAACAGATGCACAGAGTGACAGACTATATAGCAACAGCTAGCAAAGGAGCTAAAGAGCAGACTTCTCTTTAAACTCAAAACAATACTTCCCTCCAAATACTATCTTATACTACAATCATTCCTCTCTAATAGATTTTTCTCTTTCCGAAAAGTTTCAGAAATCTCATCAATTAGACCAGTCATGGCCGGAGTGCCCCAAATATCAATTCTTGTACCACTGCTGTACATAGCATACACCCACGACATACTAACCACTAATGACACTTTGACAGCCACTTACGTAGACGATACTACTATTATTACAAGGCACAAAGATCCCATATTTCAGGCCTCTGTGATTTTACAAAGTCATTTACAGACACTACACAACTGTTGCTAATGTTTGAAAGTTAAACTGAATCAGAACAAATTCCATCACATCACATTCTCACTCTGCTAAACGAAAGAGTCTAAATCAACGTTTCAGACTATTAAGCTCCCTGCTTGGCAGTCGCTCAAAATTAGATCTAAGACAAAAACTTAATGCATACAATTACCTACTAAAACCAATTTGGACCTACGCCTTACAAATATTTAGAATTGCAAAAAAAAACACACATCCAAAAGCTACAAATATTTCAGGCCAAAACTTCTAGGACAATCAAGCAAGCACCTTGGTATTTAATTAACGTGTAATTAATTCTGCACAAAGAATTAAACATGCCAACTGTCAAAGAACACATATGGACTTACTACAAAAGGTTTCACAGCAAGCTTCAAGGTCATCCAAATAAACTTATTCAAGACATATCTAGGCAAAATACAAACATGTTCACATAAAAATGAATGTTGAGTTTAAGAAAATTATTACTATGACTATTCATTTTTTCAAAATTAATTGATTTGATGAAAATTGGGGACAAAAATGAGTTTATTTGGGACATCAGGACAGTTCTGAAATTCAGAGCGTATGGTCACCATGTATATCTCTATTATTTTATTCACATTTAATTAATGCCATTTCCACCCAAGCAGCAAGTTAAATTTGTTATAATTGGGTCTTATTTTATTTAATAAAAAATAAGGGTATATTTATTATCATTGTATGAAACATGCAGCTGATAATGAGTGACTGCATAAAGGAAATAAATGAGGTAAAGGGTATATTTAGTTCTGAGTTGATTACTAACAGATTAATTAAAAACTCTTAGTGATAGCATGTCTAAAATATGTTAGAGTAGAAATAAATATGATTGAATTTGTTCATTTCTTGTAGTGATTTTCAATTGGCACTACAGATCCATGGGTGATACCACAATTCTTACGTAACATTTACCACAAGTTTGGACAGTTCCTTATTTTGTGTGCTCTCTTTCCAATTCCAGATATCAAGGACGGAGATTTGGGATTCAGTTATCTGGCAATCTTTCCGCATTTACTGGGCAGCATAATTAGCCAATTTGAATAAATCTTACCTAATTTAAGATTGCTAATTTTATTCTCCATTTGCCCTCAGCCTCCACCCTTGATTTATGCTGACTGTGTCAAATCTTCTGCATAGAATGCGGTGTTTTAATCTCTGAAAGACTTCCTTCTTGATTCTGGAGTCCAGTGATCTGAGTTATTGGCAAGGAAATGCTTTATACTTGGTATAACCATCTGAAATATCAAGTGTGATCTAAAGAGAAGATGACCTCCATAATTCGGAAAACAAATTTTTCTTTTTGATCATCTTTGTTTCCATACTGTCCTGTCAACAATATAAACTTATATCAAACTTTTTAAATCAGTGTTATAAGTTCGTCTTGTGCATCATTTCCTAGTTTGCTTAGGTATTGGCTTATGAGCATAACAAATGACTAATTTTATAATTTAATGAATAATGATGTATTATTATTTGCTATAATAATTATGAATAATTAATGAAGTATCATTATCATGATTTTTTATTAAAGAAATATTTTTTTTTTTTTAATTTTCAGTTTCCCATAAATTATTTCTGACCCTGTACAATTAATTTGGAAGAAAGTTATAGAAACAAACTTTTTAACCTGTTCTCAGAAGTTTTGTTCAGGAATAGAATTTACAGTTTACTTGGAATCAAAGTAGGAATGTTTGGCTCCTATTATTATTTTTTTAATACATTTTATTTGTATTTCTATCAAATTTTACGTCTAGTGTGATGAAAGCTAGAAAATCTATAATCTTATTACTAACTACAAGCTATTCTTATTATTTATTAACAAAACACTGTGTTCTGATCAACTAATACCTAACACAGCACACAGCACTGTGCTGTCAGACAGAAATAAAAATCATTCTAGTGTAAGCTAAACAGATATCAAAACAGTTAAATTGGCAAACTTTTATCTTTCACATTCCCTTTATACTCCATTTATTGTCTTAACAGAAAGTGAAAATAAAAATGCTTGGAATTAATAAGAGAAAAAGTCAGAATTTTCTAATGTAGCATACCTAGGCATTGGCATTATACTATGCATCAATTTTTAAAATATCATGATTTTGCAATAGGAAACTTTTTGGTTATTACTTAGATAATTTTCAAAGCAAGTTATTAAGTAAATTTAGTATTGATTAATTAAAATTGTTCAATTGGATTAGGAATTCAAGATTTTATCACAATTTATGCCTAATCCAGATTGGCTCAAAGAGACCAATATGAAAGTAGCAGTTTTTCACATTCGACAGTTTGACATAGTAGGGACTATATGTTCGGATGGTTTTGTAGATATAACTTTATTTTAAAAATTGTTTAAGACTATGGTATTTATATGATAAACTTGTATTTATCAGCTAAACTAACAGATAAAGATGAATTTTTGAAAGATAATTATTGAAAAAAATTATTTATATTTTGTCAAAAAAATATAAAATTTGATAAATCTAATTGTTCCAGTGTAATTAATGACTTATTTAATTTTGTTAAATGTGCTTTATTGGCTGTTAAAATTATCAGTTATTTTGAACCATTTACCTGGAATAATGCTCTAGTGTTTATCATGTGACGGATCTTGACCTCGTCAGTCCTGGGAGATACAATATTGCAGGGCCCAGGATAATACAATATTGCAGGGCCCAGGATAATACAATATTGTGGAGGCCCCTTGGATTGGAGGGTACTGGTAATGTTGAGGGGAACGAGTCCGGCAAGTGGACTGTGGTTTTGGACGCTTTCCAAGTGGATGGGAAGGAACCCTTTCCCAGAATAATTTGAAAATTTTTAGGCAAAATTTTATGCCTTTTAAGGGTTTTAAATGTAATCTCAATACTCATGTATTCTGCTTGTAATTTTGCATTTCAGTTCCAATTGTTATAATTTTTGGTTCAAAAGCCATTTCAATAGTTCAAATTTTATTTTTGCATATTGTGGGACCCCACAATTAGATAGTTACTACAATTGGATAGGTCTACCATGTAAACTGCATTCATCTATTTTTTATGATTCTATTATTAAATTATTGTACTATATTGGACTATCTCCAATACAAACTCAATTTTCCATTGAGGGCAATTTCCCCTCTCTCTTTCTGTGTTTATCTTTCTTTTATTTAATCCTACAGAAATAGCCGGTTCTCTCTCTCCTTTATAAAGCTGAATTATCTATCTCAGTTGAAACTTGAAGATGTTGATGCAATTGGTCATGCTGACCACTAAGCATTCCCAGTGATGGTTTGGCTGCTATGCTGGCTAGCATTCTGTTAGTTTGTTTAGCTACTAACCTTGTCTTCTAACTTTGCAGCCCTACATTTAAGATAACTGAAATTTAGTTAACCGATATTTTTCAATTCAATCGTGATGGTGCCTAACCTCCACTGTCAAAAATGGTATGTCTACAGAGTAGCATTAAAGAACACATAAGTTATAAAACACAATGTTGAAATAGAGGGTTCAGATGTTGCTGTCTCGCCAAGGGTGTTTTTAATTGAAAATAACAACATAAGAGGTTGAACAATGATGTATAAACATTATGACAACATATTAGAAAAATGAAATAAAAATGTTGATGAATTTTTTTTTTTGTTCTATTGATCACCAGGGTAAACAAAAAGTGTATGTTTGGTCATAATATTTTTACTATTATAGTACAGTCAAGTCCAAGTTTTGTGCAGATGGACAAATTTATATTTAGTAAATTTGTCCAGCTGCACAATATTTAAAATATTTAATTTTCATCACATCAAACATTAAAAAAAAAAAAAAAAAAAGAAACATGAGCCAAACATCTTTTGTAATATACTGACGCCTAGAACTTTCCTATTTGTATGCGATTAAACAAAAGATTATATACCTCATTAAAAAAAACAAAAAAAAACATTTCTATTTATATGCACTTATGGTTCATTTTTGTGGTACTGTACGTTGGTAGCTTTTATCTTAGTACACGAATTCTCTAGCATCAAGCATACTCTTAATAGAACGTAACATGACATGGAGGCTCGCCTATGATTTGCTGTTGCAACCGAACACCAGTTGCTCCTTATCTGTTCCTTTAAAAAGGCCGAAAAAGTTTCGCGTGCCTCCCTAGGACAAAAAAAAAAAGCTTAGCGAAAGAGGACCGATTGCCGAAGAGGAAGAAAATGATGAAGGCCAAGGCAATACGGGAGGACGATAATAAGGAAAAAAACACCGAAGAATCGGAAGGTCTTAAATGGCAATACTAGGCCTATCATTAGCGGAACAGATGGCAAGGGTTGCACCACCTGACGCAGCCTTTGCAACCCTAGGACGCAACAGGAAACTGTTTTTTTCTTGCTAGGTGCTCTATTGTTCTGGATCATGGTTGCTTCTTCGATGCACTACCATGAATGCACTCTGTTCAGGCTTTGTGCAAGGTCTGTCTTTATACCGCACTAACTGGTATTGGTTGAGCAAGTGCCTCTTCGATATCGTTCAAGGTCCTTTAACTGGAAGATATGAATGAGCATATCAAATATTATGCGCGGGCGAATAATAGACTTTTAGATAAAAATAAAATTTCCATCTTAATATAATTATAGTTAATTTAATATAACTATAACCAGTTAAAACCATACTTTAAAGTTTTGTAATATGGTTAACGCCCTTAAGTAGTTGTAATAGGGCAGGAAGGGCAGGTTATCGACCTATATTAGGCAAAGTAAGGAGGTGTATTCCATGGGTCCGACACGAAATATTAGCCAGCCCCTTCATGTCGAGTTCGTACTGGCGTCATAAAATTTATATGCTATCATTATTTTGATCTTTCGTTATTTTGATGTTTTACAATATTTTAATTCACCTACATAAGAATTTCTCTGTATCTTCATCAGATAAATCTCTTTATTTGGGTCTAAGTTATTTAGAAGAACAAAATATAACGAACTAAATTTTAAGATAAATTCGTTGACGAAAACGAAGAGAAAAACACTTTATTAATAAAACCAAAAAAATAGGTATATATAATTTATACTTTGATACATAACACCATGTTTCATCTGTGTCAAGGAGAAGCAGTAGAAATATTATTTTATCTTCATGTTATAAACCAGTAGTGTTATGTATCAATTTTAGGTGTTTTTACTTTGGATTTTTTTAATAGATAAAAAAGGATCTGTACAATTAAGAAAGTGTTCATGAAATCTGTATTTGAATTATATTCTTACAGTACGAATACTCGAAGATTTTCTGAAAATAATAAACTTAAAATTAAATATTTATGTGTAATTTCAATTTATCTGGATGCTGATATTACATTTACTAAAAAACAGCCTGAAACGATCATAACCAAACTTGTTGTTTAATACTGATTTCGTGGTTTATTGTTAACCTATCACATGCTAGGAACGATCAAAGAATCCATCACATGTTGCATGTAAATATTTTTTTAATTTATTTTTTTAAAGAATCCTGTATGAACGTCTATCCTGTGAATACGGATAGGAAACACTAGAAAAGTCTTTGTATGTGTCGTTTTTAACTAAACCGAATTTTCTTTTGAGCGGTGTAAACAGAAAACAGCACTGCTGCAGTTTTTTGCAGAAAAATATTATGAAAAATCATTAATTAAGGAGCGGATGGTAAAATGAAATCAATGAAAAGTACAGGAAGGTTAGCCACGAAGTACAGAAAGTTTAGCACTCGAAGCACAAGGAAATTTAGCCTCGAAGTATTTGAATCAGTATTAAACTTGTTTAATACTGATTTCGTGGTTTATTGTTAACCTATCACTTGCTAGGAACGACCAAAGAATCCATCACATGCTGCATGTAAATATTTTTTTATTTTATTTTTTCAAAGAATCCTGTATGAGCGTCTATCCTTTGAATACGGGTAGGAAACACTAGAAAAATCTTTGTATATCTCGTTTTTAACAAAAACCGAATTTTCGTTTGAGCGATTTAAACAGAAAAATACACTGCTGCAGTATTTTGCTGAAAAATATTTTTAAAAACCATTAATTAAGGGACGGATGATAAAATGAAATCAATGAAACGTACAGGAAGTTTAGCCACGAAGTACAGGAAGTTTAGCCACGAAGTACAGGAAGTTTAGCCTCGAAGTACAAGGAACTTTAGACTCGAAGTATAGGAAGTTTAGCCTCAAAGCACAAGGAAATTTAGCCTCGAAGTATTTGAATCAGTATTAAACTTGTTTATATATATATATATATATATATATATATATATATATATATATATATATATATATAAATTATACGTACTATATACCAGCATCCGTTGTAGTGTTTGATTCCACTTAATTTTCTAGTTACCGTATTGTGATAAGCACCTTCACCCCTTAAAAAAAAATTAAAAATTAAAGTTGTTAGACAAGCAATTATATCTATTCAAAACGAAAAACACTGTTTTTGTAGTAGTAACCCACTTTGGTAACATTTTTTTTGGAGAAAAACCAACGTACGACATAACAAAACCAGGGCAATGGAAATACATAGTAGGCACTCGTATTGTTGTAGGTATCTAATGTTTTTTGACCTCCCAACCTCAATATCACTTCGAAATTAGATTAGCTTGGCAAAGTTTGGTATAACATTAAAGCTGATAAAATGTAGCAATTTTTAGGAATTCCCCAAGGTCGTAGGGATAACTTATAAATATTTTTCTTGAAAACCATTCAAGATATCATCATTTTTGTGAAACTTTTTTGTACTCGATATGTATCTGTATATATATCGAACACAAGAAAGTTTCACGAAAATTTGAATCTGCACATTTGTAGTCGCGAAACAACTTAAATGGTATCCTTTGCTGGCTAAAAATCTGTTTTTTTGGAACAAAATGTTCGAAACTGAAGAATCCTTTTTACGAATGGAGTTTTCCATCTGTAAAATTCCATTTCAGAATTGTAGAAAAATTCTCCTGTTTTGAATACTAGTTTGCTACCAGCATGACTAAATTGTTAGTAAATTACCGGTTTATTATTGGGAGATCGTAAAAAAATCTTGAATCTCTCAAATAGTAGTAAATAACTATCCAGTCAACGTTTCATCTGGGCTGATTCTTGTAAAGTCACGTCAATGCTACAATTGTATTAAAAAAATAATTAGTTAAATTTCAAAAGGCGAAATGTTTTCTGTTATGATTTATAACCTTTGTTAACCTTGCTTTCAGAAATTGGATACATAACTCACTTTTCATTGGACAGCACACAATAGTATATTTTATAACATCTCAATCTATAGCAGTTCACAATGCTTCAAAGAATCGTTTTTCACCTGACCAGTCTACTGCCATCTGACCGTTTCTTTGAGAACCGTATAATTCTGCTCAGGTAAACCCGCCAGTTTTGAGAATAAAGGTGCTAAATAAGTTTTCGGGCTTAAAAAATCATCTAGTCCCACGAGGGGGAGTCCTTTTGTAGAAGGTTTTTTTGGGCCAAATGCACCGCGATCTGACGAAGATTCAGTTTCCCTGTGACCCGCAGCTACCGACGCTTTTTTACGCAATGTAGCGCACCTGGCCAACCCTAGACCTGTCTGCGCACCTTCTCTCACATACTTTATGTAACTTCCTGTTCTTCAATGGGACTCCCACACTCCACGCTCCTCCAGGATCGGAAGTGGTGCAAAAAAACACACAATAAACGATGATCGAAAAAAAGCGCACTTGGTGCCATTTTTTGTCCTTTTTTGAAGAAGCTCAATAGGAAGGGGTTTCTGTTTTCATATGGAAAATTTAGCTTCCTCTTAACAGGCTGTGAAATCTGGCTGGGAACCCGGCCCAGGTGCTCAACAAGGTGCGAATCCCTTGGCCTCTCATCTCACGCCTTTATATTCCGACTTGAAGGATAAGATAGATTAATAGATGTAATTATTCACAAATGATTTTTTCAAAGATACTAATCGTACTGTTGTAAATATAAATTGATCGTTTGTAACCGCTAGCCGCGAATCGTTTACCGATCTTTACCAAATTTTAATAATTCCATCTTCATGATCCCAGGAAGGTTTAAAAATTATAAAATCAATCAATTTTTCAATCAAATGATATTTAAAAAGTGATTAATAAATTACTATGAGAAAGAATGTCCAACTTGCGTCCGTGTCGTGACAAATTCATACCCTTGGAAATAAGTTTACTACAAAGTACAATTAAATTAAATTATCAGTCTCATCAAAATGGACGTGATTAAACGTAAGCTTGAATGTAATACTTAAATATAATCATCTAAGGAACATTTAAAAAAAAAAAAGGAAAAATCTAGCTTCAAAAATAAAACTTTTACAGTCCTGTAAAGTCAAACTTTGTAAAATATAGTGTACATTTGTCCCACATTACTCTGTATCCAAGACCAATGAAATGGACTTAAAATTGAATAAAATATTTATTACAATCTATCTGATTCAAAACATAAAATTAATAAAGCTAGATATTCTTTACGTATATCATTTTAATTAATATTAAAATCTCTCTCTCTCTCTCTCTCTCTCTATATATATATATATATATATATATATATATATATATATATATATATATATATATATATATATATATACTCAAATCGGTCAATTCCGAAGCATTACTATGCCAGATCTTTTACTATTGATTCATAAATAGTCATGCTAATTAAACAAACCCATCTGTTAGGTGCCATTTAAAAATAATAATTACAATTAACTTTTATTTATATACACACATATATATATATATATATATATATATATATATATATATAAGAAAGGACATAAAGGCCTTAAGATAAATTATAGATTCGTATGTGCTCAGAAAATAAATACATGCTTTTTGCTTTTTGAAAGTCTGAAATTTCATACTGTGTAATATTTGGATTTTTCTTCCTGAAATATTTCTCTCTTACAAGTTTTAACATATGGCTGAAGAAAATTGTTTACAAAAAAACTTGTTGAAAAAGAAAAAAAAAGAATTGGATCAGTATTTTGCTTGAATTATAGCAAATATTATTATGGGACGTTTAATTCGGCCTCGTGATGGTATCTTATATACTATTTTTTATAGAAACGTTTTTGTTATATTGACCACGATTGTAATATTTATCTTATTGGTCTGAGATAAAGGGATTTTTCAAGGTAATGTAATATTTTAGGTTTTAGGAGGATATGTGTTCTTATGGGGATAAAGAATTATTGAAATTCTAATCTAGTAACGCATATTTTTTAGACGAAGTTACGATTTGCATGCCATTTTTCTGCGTCAGCTAAAATTAAATAATTAAAAGAGATATTACAATTTTTTTTTTTTGACTCGTAAAACAATGATACTTCCAAATAAAATTGAACTAGCGGAAAACTATCACGAACATTCCTTTAAAAATTTATAATATTGAAAAAAATTGTTTAAGAAAATTTTATAAATGCGTATCAGGAGTATTTATTTTGTTCGTAATTATGCTTTGTTATTCAAAACCAGCAACCTTACGTCCGTTTTACGTCCTAACTCGATTCCATAAATAAGTATTTATTTAAATAATTAATTAGTAGCGGGCTGGTCTGAAAAGCTATAAAAACGTTGGTAATAATTAAGTATGTCTCGTGCACTACGTCTGATTTGACTCATTCAAAGGGATGTTGAGCCACGACTGTTGGATTGCCATAAGGCAATCCGCGGAGCAGCCTTGTAATGCGGTATTGCATAACATTGTTTAGGTTTCCTAAAATTTTTAGTTCAGTATTCCATGTTTTATATATTCCTTTTTATGAGTATATATTTATTTAAATTCAATGAGGAGAGTGAATATAACCAAATATCCTGAATAATAGACAATCTAGAATAAAAAACAGAATGTAGGAGACCTGTACCAAATGGTACTTCTTCCTTACTTTATGTCACCTTTTAATTGATTGCAGAGATCCCTCATCCAGTTCATATTCTTTTTTAACCGATCATTTAAAATTACCAGAAAAATCATATTTACACATTAAATAATGATTGTTCTTATCGCATCACTGTTATGAGGATCTTAAAAGTTTTCAATTACTAGGAGTATATCTCATGAAATGTAGATGAGTGAAATAAGGAAAAGAAAAATCAATCTGATTGAAATTCTATAAAAATATTAATACAATATTTGATGGATATTGATGGAGAAAATGATCGTTACCACTTCTCGAGATAAGTTTTTTTCGAAATTCACCATTAGGAATTAGGTTTTTATGGTTTTAGTAGTTAAACGGCAATAGTAAAAAAAACTTAATATTGAATATAACAAAACTACATGAACATACAAAAATAATGTTATTATTAAAAGTCTCCTTCGAAGTTCAGCTGTCGGCCACTACAGAACTCCTTCAGTTTTGAAAATTCTTTTAACTTTCGTAAGTTTTTCATTTCCAAGGAATTAATATGTAAATTCTTCTATTACGGGAATGTTTGAACAACAATCTTTCGCTTTTGATTGGATAAATGTTTCATAACTCATTTCGCTGTCAATGGCGGTATAAGGCTTCACCGGGCTTTTCAGGATTAAAAATGAACTAAAAAAGTCACTTAAAAAGAAACTTATTACTCTTTTGCCAGTTTTTCTCTTATTTTTCATAAATAAATCACACATTTTGAAAGATATCAGTATGTCGAATCATGATGCACAATGTCTTTAATAAATTTCGAAAAGGGGATTTCACTATGATCAATCCTTTTCGAAATTCATTTCAGAAAGTCAATTGTATTTCACCGCTACGGAAGATGTTATCGCTCATAAAATATCAGTCTATATGAGTAAATGAAAAAATTACGAAAAAGTACATTTTGAATAAAATCGAAGATGAGCTCTTTTCGAAATTTGCAATTCAATTTTTATTTTTAATAGGCGGAATTTAACTGAAGGATATATGTCCGAAGTGTAAGAGCGAAACGTATAGGAGAGGATATTCTTAATGATCTGATCTTCTGATTTAGGTTTAGACAGGATTTAGTGAAGGGATGCATCCGGGCTCGTTTGTATTATTGTTGTACTTATGATAATTTCTTCCTGCTACAGCTGGTCTTCCAATGTATTTTTTAAAGCAAACAGAGGAACTTCCAGTAATTAATGTCTTACTTATTTATTTAGGGTTAAGTAATTATTTTGTTTATAGTTCTAGCAATTAACATAAAAATGAATCTGATTGCCAGAATAATATACAACTACAGAGCTTTGTTTAATGCCAGGCCCTTGATGGGGTACCTAAAAGGTCATCATTAGAAGAGTGAGTATAATAAGCGCGTGTAGCTGTCCAGGTGCTTTGTGGGTTTTGTGATGTGGGTTAGTGCGGTCGGATTAGCATCTATTTACATATTGTGAGGGGTCTGCCATTTGTAATTGCCATTATAATGCCAATAATGGAGCTCAACTTATAGCCATTGGTTAGATAATGGCGTTCGTTTTAATGCTACAGTTTCCGGATCAATTATAGCCCATAGCAATGGTAAATGATGAAGATATTGTAAATGTAAAAGAATAATTGGAGATAAATGAATAGCCGGAGTAAAGGAAAATTTGAGGAAGGTATTATTAAGGGAGATGTAAGAAAAAAATAAGTTAATCATAATAAACGCAAGCCTTGTTGAACATATTCTAGGGCTTCATATGGACAAACAGCTGACATGGAACCCTCATACAATACTGAACCGGCAATAAATAACTATTGTGGCATTTACTAGAGAGACTTATTAAATTTCTAGTTACCAATTACTAGCTCTAAACTTCCAATTATTGAAATCTCATCTACACGATTAAAACAATTTGGATATACGGAATTGAAATATGGGGCTTCTCCACAATTCCTTCCGCATCAAATACTTACAACCCATAAATCCTTCGTAAAATCCTTAATTTCTGAATACACAAAATAAAATTATTCATAATGAACTTAATATTCCATAACTCCATAATTCAAAATTCGCATTTTCTGCGAAAAACGACTTTAATGTTTGGAAGGTCTCATCATAAAGGGATAAGAAGATTTGAAAGTCTCATTTTTAGTTATTTTTAAAGTTTCATGTCTCAACATGTAGCTTTAAAGATTTAAATAAAGATAAAACTATTTTGTGCTCATAATAAATTCTTTCTGAGTTAAGACATTTCTATGAAACGAGCTCTATGTTGATCAGGTATGAAGTTAAAGATAAGATCGCTATAGAAGTAAAACGTACTTCAAAAGTTCACTTAGTTTTTGCAGATATCTTGAAAATGGGATGTTTTGAGTTAGAATGCTCTTCTTTGATTCCATTTTAAAATCTTTGTCCACACAAACCCACTATTTTTTAGCATTACTTTCCATTCCAATTCCGGTAAATCTTGGGAGTCGCCTGAAAAGAAGATAGTCTCCGGACTTTGGAGTGTTACACTAACAATAATAATTTTGGGGAAAATAACTAAATTTTTGAATAACAAAGTTTTACAACCTCCCAGCACTAAGTTTTAGTCATTCTCTATCGCTTCTATTACTGACGATTCTTACAGAACCATACACCCATGAACAAGAGCTGGGAACCACTTGTACCATACCCGCACCTCATAACCTCTCGATACTCACACTAAATAGACTCTTCCTACTTGAGATAACTGAACCGCGAACAGTTGATGTGAGGTTCTTGACCTATGATACCAAGAAAACCGCACATTTTATGTTGGCATTCGCTCAGAACATGTGAGGGTCGGAGTAACATAGCATGCAAGGTACTTACCTGAACTCCAACAGTTGTTTTTTCTTACCTTTTGATTTTTCCAGAGGATATCGTTTTGCCAGCCTGGTTAGCATTCCTCCAAAAATCGTTGTTGTTTTTTTGGCATTAATACCTTAATGTATTCAAACCAAGGAATGACGGACTATCCTACATATAACCAATATATAACAGATTGAAAAAGCCCAGATTTTAGTAAGTTTCAATGCGAACTTATTTTTACTTCTTAACTGTTTATGCCATTAACTATTATTCTCATTGCTGTCACTTATTCATCTATATGGGTAATGATGAATTATTTTATAATGCAGATTTACTCCGGAGGTGATTCCCGGTCTTTGAAAAAACCAACTCCATTCAGTAAAAATACACAAAAGCCTCCATTAAGAAATGAATCGGTGATTTGAAAAAACCCTTAAGCCATAGAGACAAAATTTTCGGAAAACAACAATAAACAGTCTAAAAACTAAAAAGTCTAATGGTTCAGACTTCTTCCAAAACAACTAACTACTAATTTTTTGTAAAAATGTTTTTGAGAAATAGTGTGTTTTTTCATTTCTTAGCAATATTTATGGTTGTCTTAATATATTACTTTTATTTCTTACTTTGAATTTTGAATAGATTATTTATAGAAAAAAAGGGACGGCTGAGAAAAAATTTAAACTTCCACGATGTTGATAATTTCTATAATAAAGCATAGCTAGCAGCAATATCTATTTTCGACAGTTGATATGGCTGGTTGATGTCTGCGAACGAGGGTGATGAACGCGGAAATGTAAAAGACGTAGATTGTCCTGAAGCGCCTCCCGTGAAGACACGGTGCTCTGCGTAGGGCGTACCGAGGCGTGTCCAGTGTTCATTATAACAGGCTGTATATGTCGATGCCTTTTGGCACAGTCATATGATTTCGTCTTATCGTTGCCAGGTGGGATGTCAGTGGGTGTTCCTTTGCCACAAAATAAACAGAAGCATTTATAGAAGTTATGCTGATATCATGTAAAAACATTGTTCTTTTAGTCTAATTATTAGACAATTTATTTTAACATTACGATAATATAATTATTCTATAAACTCAGGTCCAAATAATAAGGACTAGAGAGGGCAACATTGGAAAAATTAGGCTTAATAGCGGAATGCATTTGCACGAATAAGTAAATTTTCCTGAAAGTCTACAAACAGAGCATAAGTACCAAAATGGAATTATATGAACAGTTTAGTTAAAACAAAGGTTTGATCATTTTTATTGCTCATAATCATGCATATTAAATATTAAAATTGAACAAAAGAAACAAATAAAACATATAAAAAAAGCTATTAGCCTAAGAACAATTGAATTCGAAATAAAACAACTAAGCAATTGAAAAAAATAAAACAAAAGCACTTTGAGCTGAAGAAGAAATGAAAAAAATTAATCAAAACAAAATTTAAAATGTGCGACACGGTGTATTGCTCAGAGAACGACTGACTATAAGTTCTTTAATACCTTCATTCTTAATTTTTGCTGTCGGTGAATTTCAAATTTTTTTTTTTAAGCTGGCTGCTGTTTCGAACCCTAGAATAATACATATAGCTCTACCCGTCCAACCTAAGAGGATTACGTTGTGCAATATATTTGGTCAAAATTACCCTACTTGAGTAACATCCTTGTAAATCGAGAATCACGATGTGTTTTTCCAACAAGTTTAGCTGTCAGTAAGAGTTGAATTGTCCAGCCAACAGGAGACCAGAAAGGAGCCTTGGAGGAATGTTCAAGAGAAGTTCTGAAAATTTTCTTATTATCTTTTTTTTGGTTGCTGATTACGAATTTCAACTTTGTTACCATAATTTTTCCCGGAAATATATATATATATATATATATATATATATATATATATATATATATATATATATATATATATATATATATATATATATATAAAGGGCAAACAAAACTCTATAAATTAATGTTTTTTTGTTTTTGTTTTTTTCCATAGCATGTAAACCATACATTTTTTACCTATATCAACATAAATTTTCATGGACAATTTGCTGAGTCCGACTTAGACAGCCTCCATGGATCCTGATTTATCTCTACCTGCCAGCCTTAATTTAGATATTTAGTGGTACAGTATTTATATGGAATTCATACTCTAAATTTTTTTATTTTTTTTCTCTCTTAGAAATATCATAAAGAAAATGTAATTACCTTTTTTTATGACAACTCATCATATAATGTTCTTTTTGGTAATGATGTTTTCATAAAGTATATGCTAATGCCTGTCAAATGTATTTATTGATAGTAGAAGCAATTAAAAACTATTTTTATTTTTTTCGTTTGCTTCAATTTTGATAATATTAACTAAATATATATATATTTTGAAGGATGTAAGGAGCTTTGTTAATAACAATAAAAACGATATAAAATATAAAAGCCAATATAATGAAATAAAAACAAACTTGGTTTGAAAATAAAAATAAACTTGCTTGAGAATAAAAATTAACTTGCCTGGATGTAATAAATAAATAAAAAGACTTTTACTGATACAAATAAAGAAAAAAGCTCTATTAAAAAAACAAGCCACACTTATAAAACGTTGTTCACCAAACTTAGATATTGATCAAGTTGGCACTTCATATTCACAATGCCTAGCCAGGCAATTGCTGGTTACCCCAGTGTTGCAGGCATAAGAAATTACCCAAATACATAATTCAATTCAATTAAATAATTATTCCCGCCTGGCAACACTGGGTCCGTAACATCATAAATAAAGATATATATATATATATATATATATATATATATATATATATATATATATATATATATATATATATATATATATACGTATATTTTAATATTTATTTAATATTTTAAAACAGATATAGTAAATAAAACTTTGGCTAAATGTTTATGTCTTGAAGATATAACCATGTAAATATTTTAATTGACAGGTCATCTACAAAGATCTTTGACACAAAAATTTAAAAATGAATTACCTATACTTAAATTTACTATTTTTTTGAAATCATCTAAAACTCAATAAAAAAAACTTTTTTTCTATTTTAATGTTTATTAAAAATATTATATAAGCAGTTTGAAGATCTGTTCATTGTTAGATTTTTAATAACCATTAAAAATGATTAAGGATGCCTGAGGATGGCTTGTAGGCCGAAAATTTGCATCATAATAAATAAATTGGTGAAATAAAAGCATCATGCCTTTATTTATATATATTAAAGTAATCACCTTAATCAACAAACATATAATTTCTCTTAAATAATATCTAAAGATTTAAGATCGTATGTTAATAAAATATTTCTGAATAGACGAAATTTTATAAATTGAAATTAATGGAAGCATTTTTTAAACAATTATAAAATAATTTATTTCAAAATTAAAATAACAGTTTCAACCACTTGACAAAAGTGTATGATATTAATTTATTATTATTTTTAACATTTTTAACTTACCCAAATAATTTACTGCAACAGAGATTGATATACACAGATAAATGTCTTATAGAATATGATCATTAAAACGTTTATATTTTTTTAATATTATTTTTTCGGTCACAATTTTTTTTCAGAATAATCTTTTAATTTCGGCTAAAATTTCTGGCTAAAAATCTGTCAAAACAGATGATCTGAAATGTTGTCATTCATATAAAAACTGTAAAACTATTATTTCGTTATATAGTTGGTAATAAAACAAACAATAAATGAAATAAAAAGTCAATTAAAAGGATCCATGACAGCTAGAGAGTGAATACGAAACTGAAACTGGTGGGGGTAACAGTTAGCCGGGGGCAATGCCCCTACCATCTCTGGCCCCGTTTCCTTCTCTAGCAAACTGTTGTTTTTTATTTTAATTTTTAAATATTTGTTTCTTTTTAATAGTTTTATATTATTATACAAGATTTAAATTACATTCATGCCAATTTAAAGCATAAACCAAACTAAAATCGCATCGGTCCTGATCTCACCAAATCCATCTTCTATCTTAAAATTTAAGGGGGAGGGAGAAAATTTATAAACAGCTATTGTCACGGAAAAACAGAAGAGTATTTAAAATTTCTAGAACTTTAATTATCATAAGGTTTTATCCACTGTTATTTCACTTAAAATATCCAAAAATTATTTAGTCCGGTAGTAAAAATTGACTTGTTAACATCATACTAAAACTTTTTAAAGAGCTTGATAATTCAAAGTCCTACAAGAATGAACTATAAAGCATGTACCTCAATCATAAGCAATAATTTAATAAGACGTAGTTTTCAAAGTATCAAGGGCTCGTTGGACAAAAATCTATTTATTGTGGATTCTTATAGGAAAAACTATCCTGATTATGAATACATCCCGCAACAAGTATTAAAAATGACTATTTGACAAATAATAGCGATAAAATAACAGAAAATCAGTTTTTAGTATTTAAAAAAAATAAAATATGAGCACAAATGATATAAACAATTTATATCACAAATAAATGTTAACAAGGGGATAATGATAGGAATCAATGCTCTAAGGCAGTGGTTCCAAGACCGTGGTACTCAAGAGCGGCCCAAGTGGTACAGCTAACAAGGAAACAAAAATCACAGATGAAATAATTTTGATTTTGCATTTTTTAATTTTATTTTCAATTGAGTATTTTTTAAAGAAAATTTACTGAAATATATATTGTTTTGTTCTTTAAATAATCGTTTGTATTAGTTTAAGAAGACGAATCTTTAATACTAATATCATAAGATTTAGTAGTGGTACGCCCAATTATCTGAAAAGTGGAAAGTACGCAGTAGCATAAAGTATGGGAGCCCCAGGTCTAAGGATCAGTTTAAAATACCGTATGAGTAGATAGCTCATTAGAAAATATTTTCAAACTAACGATGTTCTGTGCGTCGTAACTGGCGGTTTGCATCGATTGATTTGTTCAATAGATATTTTCCTTCGTAGGGTTTCAATTTTCTTTCTGAAAGGTATTTAGTTGTATGATTGCTTCAAATAGATTTACAGAAGAAATAGCATGTTGATATTAATTATTATTATCTATAATTAGGGATTGATAAATTATTTGCCACTTCTATAAATTTGTTTTATTGAAAACTAGTTTCGAATGTTATACATTCATCCTCAGCTCTAAAAACTCGCAAAAGATTAAAAATAAGCAATTCAAAATATAGTTGGTATTATTATACATATTAAATTATATAAATCAGTATTACAAAACTATTAGTATTATAAAACTTGTTTTATAATACTGATTTATATAATTTAATATGTATAATAATACCAACTATATTTTGAATTGCTTATTTTTTTATTTTTTGTGTGTTTTTAGAACTGAGGATGAATGTATAACATTCGAAACTAGTTTTCAATAAAACAAATTTATAGAAGTGCAAATAATTTATCAATTCCTAATTAGATTGATACTTCTATACCATCATGCGGATGTCAACTGATTATAATGTATAATATATTATAATTGTGAAGCTCTCCAAAACTGTTGGCCAGATATTAGAAATGAAATTTTTGCCCACCGGTCAAGGACCAGGTATCTATTTGAACACTTTATAATAAATTAAAGTTATACAGTCAAATCTGATAAAATGTATGAGCAATAGAAGGAATTCATAACCTTTGCCTTGATTACTGCCGGCAAAAGTACTTACAGAGATGCATATGCCATTAATTAAAGATAAGTAGTCCATTAGCTTAAGTATAATTCCTTAATTTAAATAATATTTTCCTTTTTCATATAGAATAGATACCTCCAATAGATAAAACGAAATGCCATAAAAATAATACCACCTGTTAAACATAAACGTAATTTCCGTCTTAATGACTATTATTATTTGCGATCCTATGTAATACACATAGAAATAGTTATACTCTCTAATTAACTCTCATCCCTCCAGTAGCCGTGCAGAAGATTTTTCAAAGTTCGACTTTAAATGACTGTAAAATCATTATTTTTGAAGCTAGATTTTTTCCCTGTTTTTAAAAATGTTTTGTATACAATTATTTTTAAATATTACATTCAAGCCCATGTTTCAATCACTTCCATTTCTATGAGATTGATAATTCAATTCAATAGTACCACTCCTGCCTTCAGGGGTAAGTGCGTACGACGTGTCCGGAAGACTCATTATTTAAGTAGGAGTCATTTTGGGACAAGTGAAAAATAGTTCGGCTTCCGGTGGATTGTTATACTGATACAATAACCGAAAAAAGTTTGTTTATCTGAGATATGTATTGAAAAAAATAATTTTTGTTTTTATTAGCTAGCCCGTCTGGTAGAATGGGTGTTTTATCAAGCATAACTTTTGTAAGAGTAAGCGTAAATCATACATAATTGTTATACAACAAAGGTCTGCACTTGCTCCTACTATCATGTCTTGCTGAGTGACAAGCGCTTAAAAAATAGAAAACTGTCCAGGAGAAATGTAATTCACAAAATATTGTTTTGAAGAACAGCTTCTGAAGGTTCCATTTGCATCAAAAATTAAAAAAAAAATAATAAAAAATAAGTCCTAATGGAGGATAAACACCGATGTAGCTGTACAACAAACATCGAAAGATACAACTTAATCAACAGATTGGAATTGATATCTTTACAACTCGTTGTACTTCATCTTAGCGTGACTTATTTGTGATACATCAGTGTTACTTCATGCTCCCTAAAGGACAGCTCTTAGCAGTTGAGGGTTTGTATTTAACGAGACAATTACGCATTTACCCCGAAAACGCACTTGCCCCACATTATCTTAATTTAATGATACCGTTTTATATTGATATTTTGTAATATCAATTACAATTTTATTATAATTATTATAATATTAATAATAAAGGGGGAAATAAGGACTACATTGCGACGGCACTAGAGCAAAAATTATATGCAACAAGAGTATTTCTGGACGTCGCTCAGGCGTTCGATAGAGTCTGGCATCAGGGGCTTCTCTTCAAACTTAAGACGATACTTCCTCCTATCTATTATCTTATTCTTCAATCCTTTCTTTCTGAAAGATTTTTCTCTGTCTGCCAAGGCTCAGAACTATCTGCCATTCGACCGGCCTTAGCAGGAGTACCTCAGGGATCAGTACTAGCTCCGCTGCTCTACATCATATATACACATGATATTCCAAACAGCACTGAAACTCTCATAGCGATGTATGCAGACGATACAACAATTCTAACAAAACATCAAAATCCAGCAGACGCCTCACAGACTTTACATCACCTAACAAAACTTCATGATTTGTGCAAACTTTGGAAAATTAGACTTAATCAAGACAAATCTCAACATATCACTTTTACTCTCCGACAAGAAACCTGCCCTCCAATATACCTCGACAATGTAGTAATTCCGCAGACAGACAAAATTCGATACCTTGGCCTGACATTTGACAGAAGAATGACATGGGGCACACACATCAAGAATAAACAAAAAACGCTAAACCAAAGACTTAAACTGTTACACTCACTTCTTTCAAAACGTTCAAAATTGAAACTTAGGCATAAATTGAACACTTACACTTACTTACTCAAGCTCATCTGGACCTACGCTCACAGATATACGGGACAGCCAAAAAAACACACCTACAAAAACTCCAAATTTTTCAGTCAAAAACTTTTAGGACTCTCAATCACCAAAGCCCCTTGGTACATCAGCAACTTTACGTTACATACAGACCTCAATATGCCTACAGTTAACGAACACATACGGACCTACTACAAACGATTTCACGATAACTTACACGGACATCCTAACACACTCATACAAGATATGGCGACAACCAACATGCCTGACAACACTCGCAGAAGGCTGAAGAGGAGCTGGATGAGGGATCTCCTAGCCAAACTATATCCGAGTATCACGACAGGAAGAGGTGCCGCTGGGTACTACTCTTTCTCATGCCTTTCATGCCACGTTAAATGTTCTTAGCCAGCACATTCACTGGTTGTCTCATAGACAGGTGTGAATTTAAAAATAAAGTTAAAAAAAAAAAAATTATTATTAGGCAGAGATTTTAAATAAGTACTTTTTTATTCTTTATTTCTTTTTTACAATAAGTAGGGACTTTATTATTTAATTCGTGTTCGAAATTTACATATCTGTTCTGCTTTACCACACATATGAGCTATGCAATAAAATAGATATTGTTACCCAAGATGAGATTTAAGGATATTCCGTTGCTTGAAAAATAGTCGCTATTTCTTTAAATTTTATATTTTTTAAAAGGTTTTTTGATCACGAGAATCTTTAACTCCAAAATTACATAGTTTTTTTATAAGTTATTCACAGAGGAAGAGGTCTTTTTATCACCCATGTAAACTAAAAATGTATCCAGTTCTCATTAAATATTACTATTACTATGAAAATAGTCGAGTCTTTGATATATTTGCCAAACAGAATAGTAGATACTAAACGATCGAAATTTCATTTAATCATGTTATTATGCTTGTCTGATGTATTTTTGGGCTCATCAAAATTTCGAATAGGCGTGGTGATATTGTGACTGTATGGACTGGATTATAAGGAAGTTGCCTTTGCGGATCAACAAAGACTTCCTTGTTAGTTAACCCTGATTTTTTATTTTGAAACTTTTTGTTTAAGATGATTAAAATTTAAGAAGTTGAAGGAATAAGTATCATGTATACGAAGCTAGAGCTTATGGAAAAGGGTGTAAAATTCCGTTAGAATGGATATGAAAAGAGGTGGCATGATTGATATAGGCATATCATTCTTATTAGCATTCTTGTCCACTGAACAATATTACCCTAATTATGAGTATAGATATAGTGGTCATTCTTGAAGTCGAATTTCACTATTTCACATCATAAACTAATGTTTATACTTAAAGGTTCTAATACATAGCTGATAAATTATGATTATTAATATGTGATTTAATAAAAATAATTTTATAATACATAACTATCTTATTATTTATATCAGAATATATTTATAAAAACAATGAACAATATCTGTGCGGAAAAAATGCCAAGTTCTGATTTAAGGTCATTGATTTTGCATTTAAATATTAACTTTGAAGTGTATAACTACGTATTATATATAATGTTTAACTGAATATTTATTTAAAAATAAATATTTATATTTAAATATTTAAATATTAAGAAAATATGTATTCATGCAAGTAGTGCCATCTAAACAAGTCCACATTTTATCCCTAGCAAGACGTTCGCGTTTCCTCAGCCAAGAATAGAAACTTATCTGCATAACTGTTATTCATCCTCTGTTTGTTAAAAACGAATGCAATATTTTTGTTGGTGATTTGCAAATTTTATTCAAATGAGACAGGGACAATTTGCATCTGCTATTTTCAATAATATCACTTTCATGTTTAAGGAATCCTGCTAAAAATCTATTTATTATTTTATATCGACCTGATAACTTATTTTTTCTTACCCCTTCAATGTTTAGAATTCGTAAAAATACTTTATCTTAAAAAAACATTATTTTACTGTTTGTCACTTCAGTGGACTGGCTAACAACACATTGAAATGAATCAGCAAAAGCATAGGTTTTTTTTTTTTTTTTTTTTTTTTTTTTTTTAACATTAGAGGTATTTTTGTTAATTTATCTCAGCTTTCTAGTATTTCTGAATGAGCTGAATAAAATGAAATTATTATAGTATTATTATTATAATTCTTCTTCTTCTTAGCCCTTTCTCTTTACCGTACCGTACAGGATGAAAAGCCTGATTCAAGTTTCTCTTTTCTGGACCCGCTATCTTCTCTCTTTTATATATATATATATATATATATATATATATATATATATATATATATATATATATATATATATATATATTGCTTGGAATCTTCCAATTGTATTCTAGTATCATCATCTGGCGCTAAAACTCGCCACCGAGTCAGGCCCGCCTCCAATAACCCAACTCCCGCCTGTTGACTCTATCCTGCGCTGCGTCTCTCCAGTTACGAACTCAGCGTAGGGTTCTTGCCTCTTCTATAACAGCCTCCATCCACCTCACGTTTGGTCTCCCCACTTTTCTTGTTCCATGGGTTTTCTCGATGAGGATCTTGTTAAGTATTAGCATATCATCCGTTCTTGCCACGCGGCCTGCCCATCGTAGCCGCCCAAGCTTGGCTGCCTTAACAACACTGAAGAGATTATACAGTTCGCAGTTTCTGCGTCTTCTCCATACTTCGCCTACCTTTAAGGGTTCGAGCATAGCTTTTGAGGAGAGCCTGCTCATAAACTGCTTCGTTAGGCTGTAGTGCTATCGAATTGTATTCTAGTAGTTACTTATTAAATTTGAGTCGAAGGACTTGAAGCTTTTTTTTTTTTTAATTTGCCTTACAAACTATAAACTGTCTTGAAATGAAAAATTAGATTTCTTTATTTTTGAGAAAAACATTGATGTTACACTTGCCAAATAAATTTTCCACACCACTACGCTAACTGATGGAAGGAAGATATGCCATGACAAGCGTCAGGAAGAGCAATAACCGGCAGCATCCTTTCCGTGACTGGCATACGTTTAAGGAGATCGCGAAGATCTCTTAGCCAAGTCTATTACTCTTGAATCCCTTTGAACGTAGTGCTTCGGTGTATGTTTGTTATGTGGGCTTGTTTAAGGATGGATATTGTTGTTTTGCATGCAATTACTAGCAAATACTAGATGCAGATTCTACATCAGAAGCTTCTCTGTATATTGCGGCTCCATTATGAGATTACTCAGAATGGAGCCGCAATAAGTGAGACATGAAAGTCATATTTTTATGGAAGCTTATCAACTAATCAATTAACACAAAAATATAACAAATAAATCTATTTGGCTTTCATTTTGTAAATAATATAAACGATGCGAAAAGAAAAATAAATAAATATTCATGAATGTAGAGCATTGAAGTTGCTTATAGAGGTTGAAGTTAGTTCTTGAAATTGGAGAGAGAAATTAAAGAGAAAAGAGCCAGCTCAATGTTTTTAAGGGGTGTGAGATCTATTATACTGTAGATAGGAACTGAATCACTGGATAGTGAAATGAATCACTGGACTGAGTGACCCATTATAATAAAAGCATGACCATTCAATCAAAGCATAATGCTGTTATCAAACTTTTTTAACTATTATAAATATGCATTTATGATCCTAGTCACTCAACCAAATTAAACCGACAGCCACTGAAGCACCGAATACCATGAACCTTGAAGCAACGAGATACCTCCGTATGCTAATCTACCATAGATGGAGGATGAGACCATGAGTTAGTGGATTGATTGTGATGCAGATGGTTCGTTAGCTTATGGGAGACACGTGATCATTCGACAGAATGTCTAGTGTGATATCGAGATAGATGATACCGCGATGTGTGGAATTCCAAAAAAGGGTTTAAAAAAAGAGCTGGTGTGAGATCTTTGGAACTGAAAGCCACAGGTTGTTTTTTTTAAAATAATAAAACTGCTCTTAATGCATGCTGGGAAGCATCTACCGACATTGTGACTTCCTCTTCTGGGTTGTAATGGCGTAGCACTGGTGTGGTTTGTAACAGCCTTTTTTAGTTTTTCAAAAGCAGCCGATTCTCCAGGTCCCCAATATCATCCCACTTCCTTATGCAATAATTTTCAATATTTAGAATCCATGGTATATGAAGCAATGGTAGATGCGAAAATCTCTCCTAAACTGATATCTTTAACCAAGATGACAATGAGGCATTCTAACTGTGAGATAGAGCAAATATATAGAGCAAACGGAGAACTATCCAAACCCATGGAAATAAAAAATAATAATCCACCTTAATAGACAGGGAGAAGCCCTGGTCCCCATACTATTCAATTTATTTCTGGACAAGATTGTGAATAGTGCAAGTCTCGACGAAAGCGGTACAATCATGAATAAATCAGTACAAATAATGTCATACGCAAATGATGTAATAACTGTAGAAAACTGTAGAACTGTAGCAGGAAGGCTATTGAGGAGGCGTATCTAGCTTTCAGAGGGTAAGCAAGAAGAAACAGCTGGTCTCGGAATAAATATCGGGAAGACTGAGTTAATGATTGAAGAAAGAATAAGAAGACAGCACCCTGCTTTTTACGACATCGCTGGTGAAAATATTGAAGTAGACTCTGCTTTTCCGTATCTCGGATCCCTAATGACTCTTGAAGCAAAAAAAGCAGAATAAGTAAAAATAAGCATACTAGCAAGTAACAGAGAGTACTATACACTAAAAAATTAGATAAGGAGCAATCTGATCTCACGCACCATCAAGGCCCGCATGTATAAAACCCAGATTAGACCAGTGTTAACCTATGGAAGCGAAACCCGAATTATGAATAAAGCAATAGTTGAAAGACTTGATAGGTTTGAAAGGAAAGTGTTGTTTGAAGTGAAAAAATGTATAGAGGCGTGTGTGAAGGAGGTGGGAGAGGGCGAGGGCGCATTAGGAAAAATAAGGAGATATAAAATCTATTTAAGAGCCTGCGCTTATCTGACCCCATAAAAATGAATAGGTTGAGATGATATGTTAATCGGTTGAGTGAGAACAGGCAAGTAAAAAAGATTTACCATGGGAGTATCTTCACCACAAGGAAAAAGGGGCGGTCAAGGGCGCGATGGAAGGACAAAGTGTGGAAGGATATGAGGCAGGCGGAAATCCATATGGTGGAGGATAGAGGCCTATGGCAGAAATAGTACCAGAGGAAGAAGAAAATGGACTGTGAAGAACATTTATAAATATATTGTTATAAAATTGCAACTGTGTTATTACATTGGAATTGTGCTAACCTTCCGTCTCTTTTTATAAAACTACTGGTATCTGGTCATGCGTTCTGGTAACTCGTCAATTTCTCCACATATTGCAGCACTAGAAGGTTCTACTTGGGGCAGAAGCTAGACTGAACCTTGTCACGGTGACAAATTATTCGATTTCTTCGTCAGTTGGAAATATGTTATTCCAAAGTGTCGATATGTCAAATTCAATTAGAAATGAAATTTTATTTCTAAAACAAATTAATACTATCTATATGGTTAATGCCCCCGCAAAATTACGGTACCCTAGTGGAGCATTACCCCAGAGCACTGGGATGGCGGACATACTGACTCACATCCAGCGCGACCACAATGAAAGGAAATGCTAAATAATATTCCGACCGACTCACTCTCGAAGGGGCGGAATGAGGTTGACTGATTGCTCAGTCCGGGTGAGGAACTGAGGACGTGTCCGGGCACACAAAACTGCCTCTCATTATAATATCTGTTCCTCCCTGGGTCCTCCAACCCACGCCGCTCGGTACTTCTGCGGGTCAAATAGTTAAAATCTACAATTACTTGCAATTAGTAATTATTGGTTATAAATATTTGTTGATAATCAGTTGAAAAGTTAACAGTGCTGAACCAGTAGCTAAACTGTAGGGTAAGCTTGTCCTTATGGCAATGATTTATTTATTTATAGATACGATACAAAAATACGAAAATAAAACGCCATGAGAATTAACATCTGTTTGAAAAATACAATAGTCATTCATGAATCAGCATATTTACTTTTCATAGTTTTAAACGACAAACTAAAAAAAAAAAACATAAGAAATACCTCATAATCTGTCATTATATCCATGCTACTGGTAATTTTTTTTATTTTATTAAATACCTTTACTTTTTAAGCGGAGATTAGGTTTCCAAAAATGTTTGTCAAAACATCTATTTTTTAAAATTTTAAATGTATTAATTTTATAATATAACTTTTTTATAATGTACATTTTAATATATTAATTTTAAATGTATCACGTATTATACCTTCAGCGCTGATCATGTCTCCGTTTACGTTTATTTATTACGCTTATAGTTAATGAAGTCATATTCAACATACATGGGTATTTTTTATAATGTTTATAAATTCAGCTGACCCCTTATTATTCGAATTGATTAATTGTGTTAATGCTCTCCGAAGGGGTGGCGTTTCGTAGGCAATAGGTTCATATTAAAATAAATCAATACTTTCAGAATTAAGGCAAAACAAAAAAAAACTTCTTAAAATATAAATAATAAATAAATAAAATATAAATAAAAGCAGTTTCATAAAAAAACAAAATCTTATTAACTATAAAAAAACAAAGATAGTTTCATTTATAAATTGACACCGCCAGCCGGCTACAATTAATTGAGTTCATAAAATATAAAACCTCATAGTTCGGAACTCCTGGAGCTTACTACAATCGAGTCTGACTCGACTGAATATGGCGAGAAGGAAGATAAAGAACAAGTGTGAGATACAGGTCCATCCTGCCATGACTTCGTCTTGAGACTGACTGGTCTAATCCCATCAGGTTGGTACAGTGTACGTAATATATTTACTTTTATTTATTTATTTATATATATATATATATATATATATATATATATATATATATATATATATATATATATGTAAGTATCCTATAAGAAAAAAAAAATCAAATTTGAAAGAAGTAATACAATAATAGAGGATATTATTGGGTGTTTTTCAAATTAGGCCAATTGTGGAAAAATAGATTATTATTACAGGAGATTATTACTCTTAACTTTATAAGTATTCATCAAATAATAAATTAATCTTCAGTGCTCTCAGGAACCAGTGAACCCCGGTTCAACCCTTTTGTTCTGGCGATTCTTCCTGAACAAATCTAGCTAAAGGATTTTCCGATTCAACTAGTACAGTTACGCTCGGTGGTTAACAGCTTTTTAACTTAATTAAATTTAAGAAAAAAAAATAACAGTATTTTTTTTTACAATTTTCGCTTCCTCAACCAATTCAGGTAGAGAAACATAATAATCGGTCAAAACAGTTAAATTTTGTAAATTTTGTTTACACATTCTCTTGACCCTCAGTTTGAACCATTTTATAATGCTTATTTATATAAGCTCTAACTAAAAATTATCTTTATTAGTAATCAGATCTTTAAACTAGTTTAATTTGTCCTTATTATTTGATATATACTATATTTCCTATAATTGCTATGTTATATCATTAACTTAAAAATATTTTATAACTGTTTATGAAATACACCACCATTTATCTAACATCGGAAATAAAAATAAATGGTACAATATATCGATCAACTAAACTGGTAATGTGAATCTATAACTCAGAATGTAATCTTTAATTTATATATTATATAAAAAAAAATATTCAGAATTAATTTGAATTTTATGCATTTTGGTTGATACCAGATTGATCTTAAACTATAGGCATTAAATATAATTACTAATAATTTTTTATATGTATAATTTAGATTATTTTAAAAGCCTTTGTCTGAAGAAGTATCATTAACTACTATTTCATTATTTATACGATACGAGACTTAATATCTAAACCATTCAGTAGTGCTTGAATTTCCACATTCAGAACTCCGATACAACCGAAAAAAAATAATGGATTTTTGATGATACTCATACATCGTAAAAAGGTTCAGAACCATTTATTTTCGATATGTAATTCCTAAAGCATCGAAGAAATTACTTTTTAATTCTTATGCCGCATGTAAACTGTAATGAAATAGAAGCATCCGAAATGGTGTGCATCTTCCACAAAAAAAGTCCTGACCTAATGTTTAACAACCATTAAGCCTAATTGCTGTGAAGACTTGAGTTTGTTTGGGCCCTTTGTCCAGTTAGAAAGCGGCCGAGTGTTTGTGCCCTTAGTGAGAAAACAAACAGGCCTGATCACTAAACAAACTGGTCACCTCCTATTATCCTCTTTAAATAGAAATAAATTACAGCTTTTGGAGATAGTTTCATAGGAATTATTCATAAAATATTAAAATTTTGTGTTTACCAAAAGTGCAATTGTCTCAGTAATAAATTAATTTTAAAACAGATTTGTAGACACTTCGAGTTTAAGGTCTTGAAACAAATAAGACATATATGTTTTGCGTCCTAAGGAATCAGATTATCAGAGTAGCATCATCTTATCCAATAACAATAAAATAAATAAAGAATAAAGAATACTATTTTTTCATATAAGATAAATAATTCGATTGCAGAACAATGGCTATAACAATATTAAAAGAAACAATGCCGAAGCATCAATATTGATTATAAAGGTTCTGCAGAATCAACTGAAGAAAAATCGATGCGTTACTCAGACGTTGTTTGTGGGCTTTCTTTTGTTTGATAATTTTTGGATAGAAAATGTTTTCTCTGAACTAGGTAATGCCTAATTTACGATTCGGATGCCTACATGAATGATCACAATGTTAAAAAAAATTATTTATTTTTTTAATTATTTTTTTGTAGTACAGATCTGATCCTCTGCAACTTCTGTTAAAGTTTATCAATCTGCAACATTTGGGTTTTTGGTGTTATTCAAATCAGCATATAATTTGCTAAGTATAGAAATTAACTGTGAATGTAAAATGTTATTTTTACAATTTTGGAATTTGCGAATTTTGCTTGAACGCCGGCAATATATCGTTAATACGTGAAAACAATCAATGCTATTTAAATTATTTTAGTTCTTACAAAAAATCTTTCTAATGATATTTTTTCTATTAACCTTTTCAGCAGAATTCAGTCGTATTATTGTATATTTAAATAGAAAATTGTTTCATATATTTTTGAATTTAATATCCAAATAGATTACAGATATTGCAAGTTTTATATCGCAAGAGTGTTTAAGAAGTTCTGTTTAAATCACAATTAAGTTCATTGAGTTATATTTCAAATCAGTATGAGAGATCTGACAAGTCCTTAATTCAGCTTTTATAGTTTAGTAAATGTTTTTAGTGTATTTAATATTGAAGTTATTACCTTCATCCATCGTTATGGTTTTGTTTTGTTTTTTATCAAACCCGTCTCCTTTGGCCTCTTTGAGAACTGTCTCCATTGACTCAGATTCAGTGTCCCACGAAGTAGCGGATTCGCTCCAATACCCAGCCAAATGTTGCGGAATAAACCAGACCGACCATTGACGAGAGTCCACAGTGAGAGATGAAAATATTACCGAAGAATATCTTCCAGAGGATAGACGACAATGGACCGATGTACGGTCCTACCTGGAGTACGACAGCACCTGTTCGTCGATGGAAAAAAAAAAAGTGAAACGCCCGCTTTCCCACACGTAGGGCCTGCTACCTGGCCCTTGAGAAAGGGAGAGGGTTAGCTCATATAGGTCTTTCTCCAGGAATTTTTTATACTTTCTTGTTTGATCTGCTGCTGGAGAGGCCCCTTCCCGTTTGTTCACCTTGACGGTTGGGTAATCTCAGGCCGATTAAATGCCAGTTTCTTTGTTTTTCCGCAGAGCATAGTACCGTATGGGGGTTCTTTCAATTAGTTCTCAAATTGCTCCACTAATCGAATCCCTGTGGACCGGTTATTTATTATATTCAGATGTTTAATTAATATTTACATTAAAATGATTTAATATTTCATTAAAGCGTCGTAAAAAAGCTTCCTTTGATATTCCTCAACTCAATAGTTACCTTTAAAAAATAACTCTAATCTGATAATTGTGTGCGTATCTGTGTGCGGTGAGTATTTTTAAAAATTTCTTGTTGTTTAATTATATTTTATCTACATACTTACTACTACTATTTTATTCTTTTTTCAATATCTTATATGAGGGGGTGAGAAGAAAAGGGTTACAATTTACTTGTATGTCAACTTCGACATTTTAGAATACTACTTCACAAATTTCCCTTGCCTTCACTTCAAATACATCAACAGCATTCCTATTCATTTTCAAAAGTCAATAAAAAACCTCGAAGTCACCTTTGACCCAAACCAAACTTATTTCCCAGGTTTGCCAAATGGCATTATTATCATAACAATTACAGAAATTGAACGAGCAGACATTGTCTCATCAGGTTAGACTCGGCTTCAACTCGATGGCTCCGGGAGATGGATTCCGGACAGTTCCGGTAAGAATACCCAGAAGTCGAGAGCAGTGACCATTGCAAGGAATAGTGAGCCGTTAAAATTCCTGCCCCTAGACAGCTGACCAAATCGGACTAGGGAAGGGAGAGGCACCAGAATGTAAAGGACAGCCTGCAAGACTGGTTCGGATCATGAGCGGAATAAGGATCCCTTCCAGGGGAATCAATTAAGCGACTTTACCGAGGGTCCTTACTTCTGCAGGCAACGCGGACCTGGAACCACCTGCTAAGATATGTTTTTACACCTCCGCGTCAACAGCGGAACGGGTCATCCTTCGCGTTATCAGATGGAGAAGGACTATTATAGCCGTCATTACTTTTCACGTCCATGTTTGAAAAATAACTGATTTGGTAGACGTGTTACCAAAAAGTATTTTTAAAAGTGTTATTTTTTAGTGTTTATTTCTTTATAAAGTATTGTGATGTTTACAATTCCTTTAATAGGTACACGATACGTCAATAATTACAAGAAAACCAAATCCTGTTATATTAATACTTATTATTTATGAAATATATTAGTCCTCGAAGACGGTGAAGGGAGAGGGAACGTAGGACGCAAGCGTTATTACAAATAAAAATAAAAACCTTTCAATCAATGATAAAAACTAAGTAGTACTAACTGTACTTACAGCTTCCATAAACTTAGACAGATTGCTGTCTTTAAAGACATGAGCTATAATGTCCCGCTGAAACCTGTGTTTATTGCTGGTTGAAAAGTTAGCTTCAACCATGACGGAGTGACTCCGAAACGAACTCTTTTATTGTCCAGTTCTGCCTCACTGCTTTCAGTAAGGGCCCGATATTGAGCTATTGGGTGATAAATGGCATTGGTGCCGGCTAAATAAAAAAAAATAAAAAAATTGAAGTACATAAAATAAAAAATCAATTTACTGTTAGTGACAAAATTGTGTTGTTATTCTAAGTGGAGGTGGCCCGTTGTACTGTTTTGCCCCGTGCCCAGGCTCAGCAGACGGCGACCTTGGGAATAATTAAGTATGGTAGATGGAAAAACATTTTTCAACCTAAAAAATTTCATAAATTCGAACCCACTAGATTTTAAGAACCAATTTCCGATTTCTATACAAATATTTTTTATTTATTTCACCTAATTTAATATTCAATAGGAAACAAAAATACATCTGATCTGAACTTTATTTAAAGAGCGAAGAAAAAACAAAAACCGTGTAGCGCATTGAGAGTTTTGCAAATGAATCTCAAGAGTATTCCAACAATAAAAGGGAAACAAACAAAAGACTTGAAGAAGTGACTATGAATTTCTAAATATCGAGTACAACGAACCCCGCAAATTACCATTTAATTACCATAAGAACGAGTGGAACATGGTACAACAGCCGATCGGAGCAAGAACCCCAGAGAACTCATTGCGGCTCAGTTTTTTTTTTTCTTAACTTTTTTCAATTGCGCTATCTAAATCTGTGGTAGCCAGTTCCTACCTGGAGCAGTTCTTTGTAGAACCACCACCTGTTCCGACCTCAATCAGTCTTCTTGTTGAGTGTTCTTCATGAGGGAGGATCCCATCATCTCAGAGATAGTATATGGGATAAATCGTATCAATTCTATAATCAATTTCGATCTCGTTATACTTTTCTTTTTATCATATAGCTGGGTCTTATTATATACTATGCCAGTAGGAACGATAAGAAACAGCTGTTCGGGTAGGTCGTGTTCATAGCTCTGTTGTCCATTTTTATCTTTCGTTGCCGAGATGAATGTCAGAGTCACGTCCTGAAACGTTTTCGACGAGGTAAACAGGACTATAAGTCCCTATAAACGAGACTCTGGGTATTCTAGGATGTGGAGGCTACTACAGAGAGCGAGTGATGAAATTACTTATAAAAGAAAAATTAACAGTTTTTCAAATCGTTGACACTATTAATTCAACAGTATACTTGCAAAACCTCGTTAGTGCTATTGAAATAGACTTAAGAGGTTTTGCAGATACTTTGTCGAAATATCTGGGATTTCCTAAATGCTCCAAGTTTTATCAGATTTGTCAACGTCGAACGTAAATTACACTACCTTCCCTTCCACAGACAATATTTTATAGGCTTCGAAAAAATCTTCTCTGATTGTATTTGATTTCTTCCAATTTAAAACTTCTATACCAGATGCTCCAGCTTCTCATAAAATCTAAGTATATGATTAAACCAAAAATAAGTTTTGTTGAATTCTCTGCCTCTTGAATTTCGCCATCACTAAGACTCTTTCGAATCGCTTTATAAGCATTTTTGATTAATTTTAATTTATTTCATTAGCAAAAAAAAGCAATATTTTTTAAATTGCTTTTTAAGTTTACTTTTGAAATTCAACTATTATACTCAAACAGTTCGAAATGCAATGAATTGAACAAATATTTCAACAACGCCAATATCTCAAAGATTGGCGATTTTTAGTTATGCCAGTTTTCAGAATGCTCTGAAAGAGTCGTATATTTCTGCAAAATCAGTATATCTGTTACTGAATATATATCGCTATAAGAAAAACTTGCTTTTGCATTATAAATTATTTTGGCGAGTCTATGGTTGTCCGTGGAAAATTATGATATTATATATAGTGCATGTGATGGTGTCTTAATATTCGCAGTGAGAGAACTCTTTCTCAAAATAAATTAATATAAATAAGTGCATAATAAAACGATACTTTCGATTGGCACTAAATGGGTTAAATTGTTATGATTTAACTAAACGTGGAAGAATAGGCTGATATAAATAATTGATACCATTATTGTATGTTTACTGACTTTGTTAAAAAAAAAAAAGTATTGCAATAACGACAATACATTTACAAATTTGTTCTTTTATTGAAAATAATAATATCCCCGACATTAAAGGGCAATAGATGTTTAAAAATTTACGTAAGAAAAGAGGTCGAAACAATCAATAACAAACTTCTGATGCTGACAGAAGAAAAAAAAGCTGTCTCTTTTCACCCATACATTTCGAAGAAGTTGCATTAAGCTAACATTATCGTTAGTTATAAGTCGTCCATTAATTGAAATTTAATTATGTGAAATATACAAAATTTTGAAGTTCGTTTTATTTAAAATCGTTACCTCAACTATAAATGCGAACCTATGTACATGTTCACATTTATAGGTACTGCATCTCAAATTACATTTATTTAAACAGAGGTTTCTTCTATTTACAATCGGATCTTGTTACAAATCAATTAAATATGTATGGTATAATATGGTCCCTATCATATTCTATCGAATATACAGAAATGGGATTTTCATATCTATCACTTTAAAAAGCGCATTGTGGATTAGATCTTGAATTCCTAACCTCCAAAAGGCACAAGGCGTCGACCCTTTAGGATTAGTAATTCAAGACTTAGCCACTATGAGTGCCAAAACTAGAACGTTTCCAAGTGACGAAAATGAAAATCCCATTTTTGCATATTCGATAGTTGGACATGTTAAGGGCGATATGACAAATCGTAAAAACCTAAGTAAGAAACGCGTTGTGAAATAGATGTGTTTTGCTCTACGATGTTAACGAATTCTAAATCCTCAAGATCACTCTAAAATAAAGCTAAAATTAATCATGGAAGTGAGGCTTAGTGATAGCCGACATTGAGAATGTACTTATGGTTTGGAATAAATGGTTCTCTGCGGAATATTCGAGCCAGTAAAGTTTTGGGATCAGGAATTATGAGGAGCCAGAAACTAAGGGTCTCTTCGGAGATGAAGGTATTATGGCATACTGCTTGGACGGTTGAGGCTGCACGGGCATGTGGAAACGGCGGTCCTTGAGAGACCTCCTCGCAAGCTATTGTATGGTAAACGAGGAGGGGCAGGGTAGTGGAGGAGGCCACCGCCAATTAAATAAGCGGCTAATCGATTATTATTAAATGACCGGTTCGATCATAACCGATATAAAATAAAAAGTTTTATCCCAGGATTATCGGAAACAAAATATAGGCGATAAACATACTCTATCATATTATTAAAAAATATTATATATTAAAATTTCAGAGCATTTATATCGCATACAGTAGAAAGTATTTCAATAGCGCTGTAACAAACTTGGTTTAATTAGGGATTGATAAATTATTTGCCACTTCTATAAATTTGTTTTATTGAAAACTAGTTTCGAATGTTATACATTCTTCCTCAGTTCTAAAAACACAAAAAAAATCAAATATAAGCAATTCAAAATATAATTTGGTATAATTATACATATTAAATTTGATTAGTATAAATCTATATTATAAAACATTTATGAATTATGAATTTAATTGAGACAAGAAATCAAATACATGTTGCTACTCACCAAGGTTTAAATGGATTATATCAAACAGAAAAGTTTGATATAATTCATTAAAATCTCAACAATCGAACCCTCAACAAACCTCAAACAAAAGAAACAACAATTAATTTTCTGCGAATTGAAAAAGAGATGATAAAAAGGCACAATACATTAAGGAAAGCTGTGATAGATTGTTCTGGACAGATGTTGCACAACTATTGTCCCAAAAAATCCAGTACAAAAAAAGAGGGTTTCCGATCCTTGATTGCCTATATCCACTTTCACTGAATTTCTCACGAACTCTGCCAGGTCGAAGGTATCCTCAGGTAAAAACGTAATTTTTTAACAGCTTCAAAAAAGGTTACACGCTTTCGTAATCAGTTTTAGCTGATATTGATCAAATATCGATAAGGGATGATCTTATCTTCAGGATGTTTTCTCATCTTCAAGACGTCGAGACCTAATTGATGTTTAAGACCATAAAAAAAAAAAAATAATAATAATAAACGGATGAACTATATATGAAAAATTTTCTGGATGATTGTGATTGATGATTCCTTAATTGATGATTGTGGATTTGTTATTAATGAAAGCTAAACCATTATTTTATCAAAAAATTACGTAACAGAAAATTAAAAAAAAAAAAACAATTAAATTTACAACAGATTCAGGAAATATATTAACAGATATTATGTAGAATCACTTAATAAATAAATGAAATACTACATCTACTAGACAATTTCATGTTTTAAAGGTTTTCCCTTTAGAAGAACGCATAAATTGTTCTTCTTTTTTTCTGTAAGGATCATTGATCACATCTCACGATTTTCAAAAATATGAATATTTTTGAATTTTCATTATATATAACCAAATATAAATAAAATATAACCCAAAATTTTTATTGCAATATTCATAAAACAAATATATTTTGTCTGCATAGTTATAAGCTTATTTTTGTTCAATCTTAATATTTAATTATGTTTTTAATAAATATTCTGTTATTAGTTTTTAGAATGCATTAGCACCAATTTGACTATTCGACCTTACCGGTGAAATAATAACCTTTATTTGAAAGAAATTTTAAATGTTCGACAGGTACTTGCAGTTCCAAGTGTTCTATTAATTTATTTGTAGGACTAAACTACAAATGTTTGAAAATGGTCATAAACCAAAAGGACGATACATTATATTTTTAAAATTGTTTTGGAGATTTATAGCGATAACTTATTTTAATCTATGATTGATTAATTATTGTGAATATTTTCATATCCCATTTTTTTGTGATAAAATAACTGAAAAAAATTGATGTTATTTAAAATATAAAGAAATTATTAGATTAATTTTATACGAGATAGCCCCTTATTAGTTGGCCAAGCATTACTATATTGTCGTAAGTTTAGTATTGAATAAGAAATTACAAGAAATCTGAGTTTACGAATGGATTAGTACGGAATATGAGCAAAAAATTGGAAAAAAAATTGAAAGATTTGTTCATCCTTATAGACGTTATCCTTTTATACTCGTACACGTATTTTATCTCCGTATTGAAGCTTTGCGTGCTCTTCCATGTTGGATCTTTATTAGATAGCGTTTAATTCAATACATGACGGAGGCCTTATTACATTAGCAAGAATTAACTGATTAGATGATTAAAAAAAAAAAAAAAAATTCGAATCTTTCGAACAGCAGTTGGTAACATATAAATGAAATGAAAAATAATTTTATTCTGAGACTTAAATTTCTTCGGAATAACTGAATTTCTCAGACTCACGTACATTTATATGGCTAAATATTTAAAAAAATCTATTGGAAAAGATTTAGTATTGATTGTATACTCGTATACATTGAACTGCTTTGGAGATATGTACTATTACTATTTAGTCATTTAATCTTTAGAGATAATGAATCACTATTTTATAGGCTGTTGAAATGAGATAAGCTACCGCTAACCTGCATTAATGCGATGAAGTAATGTGGGGGTAAATGCGTTTTCGGGGTAAGTGCATAATCGTCTCGTTAAAACCAAATCCTGAACTTGTAAGAACTGCCCTTTTGGGAGCATGAAGTTTAAAGACTGATGTGTCAGAAATCAGCAATGAGATTTCGCTAAGGTGAAGTATAACGAGTTGTAAAGATATCAATTCCAACCTGTTGATTATATTGGATCTTTCAACTTCTGCTGTTCAGGTGTGATTTATCCACTACTGGGCCTTATTATTTTTTGTGGTAAGTGGAACCTTCAGAAACTGTTCTTCAAAACAATATTTGGGATTTACATTTCTCCTTGACAGTTCTCTATTTTTAAGCGTTTGTCCGCAGTTACTCAGAAAGTCATGATAATAGGAGCAAGTGCAGATCTTTGTGGTGGGACAAGTGAGTGTGATGTACGCTTACCCTTACAAAAGTTATGGTCAATTAAACACTCATTCGGTCAGTGACGGACTAGCTAATAAACTTGAATTTGATCTTCAAAATACTTTGTGATATATATTTCTCCTTGCCATCTCTTTTAATTTTTAAGAAACTAGTCCGTAGTTGGCGCGGTAAAACATGATAGTAGGGGTAAGTACAGATTTCTGTTGTGGGACAAGTGCGCATGGAATAAACTTACCGCTACTATCAAGCGTTGCCGGGGCAACTCCGTATTAGCACATTGAAATAAAACTTCTTTTTTTTTCAACACTTTTATTACATCATCTTCCACATTCCACTTTCTTTACTGTCACTTTTTTATTTTTTCGAAACGTTGACTAGTTAGTTTTTTATAACTATTTGAGATGCAAAAGGATTTTTTTTTTTTTGGAATCTTCTAATAATAACCTATAATATAAGTTAGTGATAGCTCATAATAATAACGAAAACATGCTTATCGGGTCAATTACGACTGGAAAGAGATAATGTTGACGGCAACTTCATTAAATAGTGAAAAGACCTAAAGATGTGGTTTGCAGGGCTGTAGAAGTCTATAGTCCTTGTTTATTTAAGAATGTGTTGCTCGTACTGAGCTGAGTATTCTTTGACTATTTTCATAAATATATTTGCCTCTAAGACTACTATGTCCCCTCGCCATTTCAGTATGTATGGAGAAGAGGATATGAATTTGGTATATCTCCTGACTGATAATGCCGCCTACATTACAAGCAGTAGGATGGATTAATACACAGCTCGAAGCCCCCGCTCACGCAGAAATATATTCCCTCGTGATATACTTAATCGGCGAGTCGCTCCTCGAATACATTATACTTCGCTGCCAAGCATCCAAAGTCTTTCCTTTTCCACCTCAGTGAGGGTGCCGTCCAAAAAGAAGTACGCCCGAGTATTCCTCCCTCAAAAGGAAATGCTGTCGAGCGCATTCGGCTTTCGTTTCTTTATCGCTTCGTCACCTATAACGCCCATGAGGACCCCGATGCAAAAGGAGGAGTACGCTTCTAAATTGGTACCTGGTGCCTTTAAAGAAAATACGATCTCGGAGGGACCGAGAGCCCATTACTCATGGATAAATATTACTAGTCATTTCCCGGCTCCTTTCTTCTTATTCTTCGTTACACTAACCCGGCACTCCGATTCGCCCCCGTACTCCTACACCCTTCCCTTATTTATACTATCGCTTCCATCTCCCTCTACGCCTGTTATTGGCCATTTATTAGTAAACCAATTCGTAACTCTTCCATTTCTTCCATAAGAGGCAGTGACGTAATGGGATTTGTTTCATGACTGCTGTGTGTTTAAGTACCTGCTGAGTTACATCTTGTCCATCTGAAAGTTAATCTTGAACTGATTTATTTATTAAACGAATCATACATCATGCTGTTACATTACCCAATCATTCTTTACCTTGAAAAACAATATCCTTCTAGAAAATTTTTTTAATTCTAAGATAACCTTACTTATTTTTCGTTTACCTATTTACAATTGAAGGGTTCTTCCAAATAACGGTATATGCTGCACATTTGGGAAGTCGAGTTTTTATAACGCTCTATATAGCTTCCATTACACATTCTTAACGAAAACTAAGAATGATTCTATTGCCATAGGAATTTGAATGAATAATGGTCTATGTTATTTTCAATCAAAATAAGATGTTAACCTAATTAGAAGCCAATTCTATTTCATCTGTAAATTAAAAAAAAAAATCTAAATAAACCGTTATTTATTTTTAAAAATCCATAGACCAAATCCTTCTTTAACATTTCGCCAATGGAGTATAAAATATACTGGTCACAGTTGTCGTATCAAAAAATTCTCCAAGAGAAAATTTTTTACTATTCTTAAATATCAACTTTTTTGGTTTTATAATAATAAGAAAAAAACAAATTTTTGAAATGTACCTTAATACTGTAAGTTAATTAAGTATTCATTGATTTTTAATGCTTGAAATTTTTTTGATTGTTATTATAATCATAATTATATTCAATTTTAAGGAATCCTTTTTTTATAATTTTAATCGTATTTTAAATACATACTTACTAAAAACAATCAAATAACAAGAATACATTAAGTAGGACAATTAGGAAACTACTCGCGCCTGCCTTTGTTTGATTACTTCATCAAAATATCTATAAATTATTTTCAATTGAATCAAATTTATCAGATGAAAACTATTGAATTAAATACAAACATTTATTATTATCAGTACGTCATAATATTCAACTAATTACTTTTGAAACTTAATATTTGATAAAATCAATTTTAATTTTAATTTATCTTATTAAAGTTGCATCATTAAAATGGATGGATCGTTGATAAAAAAAAGCTTGGAATATTGATATATATATATATATATATATATATATATATATATATATATATATATATATATAATGCTAACACATACACTCAATGCAAATTTTGAAGTCATTGTATTAATTTTTTTAGTCCAATTACCATCCATAAACGTCCACGAGATAACGTAAATACCACAGTTTTTCCATTTTCCCGGTGTCCATTCTTCCCAGAGCGGGCTGCAGTCGACAGCAGCTAACGGTCCTCCCATTGAAAGTAGATTCTTGAAAATTCGTAACGTTCCTCGGCAGTAATTCAGTCCTTTATGAAGAAACTGATGGGAGGTGGCCTCCTCCAGAACGAAATATCAACCAGCAAGAAAGGAATAGTTCTTCAGGAGGTGGTTTTGTATTTTCTCGACTGGAACATGTTTCAGATGCATGGAATTTACTAGCGTTCCTTTGGCTCTTCATAGGCCATATTTACTGGTTAACGGACTACGGAGACGAGGAAAATATTTTATGCATTACCTTAAAAAAATACGATATAATTTCGTGGTTAAACAAGAAATTTGGGTTGCTTAAAAATGAAAAAAAAAACTCTACTACTACTTTTCGATAAAATTGCGTTATTTGATTTGAATGAGTATTTTTCAAGGATTACCTTCTAACGTTAACTTACTATTGTTGTTGCTAGAACTTCTATTGTTTTTTTTTAGAACTTTTATTTTCATTTCGGTTATGGTCACAAAGAAAAATATATATATGTATTTTAAAATACGATAATGCAACAACATTTGGGCAACAGTTGGGCCAAACGATTTTGTTTTATACATGAAATATTTAAAAAAAGTCAAAACTATTCAGTTTCATTTAATATTTAAATAATTAGAAAAATGGAATAAGTCTAAAAAGAAGGAAAGTTACGTTTTAAAATTTAGAAATAAACTCGATAACATATTCGTTAAATTATAAACGAACAAGATAAACAGTTAGTGAGCTTGTAAATGAAAAAGCTTGGCTACTAAATAAATGAATATTTTTATTATCACTAATAAAATAAATTAATCCCAAAATAATGAGTAGATAATAACTAGTAGATTCAAAATAATATTTAATTTTCCTTCGACTAATTTTCTTTATTATTATTTACCTTTAATAATCTTATTATTACTTATTTTAAAAACGTCATTTCTTGATGATCAGGTCAAGTAGATGGTCTACTCCATACCCCGAGCCGCCTCTTCGCCCAGGCACGCGATACCCATCCTCCCATAGAACAAACACCTAATGACCATTGTCCAGCACAACTGGCCTTCAGCTTCCGCCCATATGCTGTGTTTTCGCTACCTGTCTTGTTTGGACAAATAGCACGAGTCTTGTTGTTGAGTCGTCTCGGCTTTTGGGATGAACTGTTCGCAAAAAAGACCAGTTTGTGCTACGGAATTTTAACTTCATGAAAATTTTGGCTCTGTGTTTATAATTTTTCTATTGATAGTCTTAACAAAGAATATTCATTTATAGGGTAATAATTATTATAAATTCCACAAAAATTAGCAATTAATTGTTCGATAGCCAATGGTAATATGAATGTAAACTATTTTCGCCTTAGATCAAAAGTTGTATCGCCCTCTCTCTTAGATATGGATTTTTAATAATGCCATTAATTTTATTTCTAAAAATGTGGGAAATAGTATAAAATAATCTAACGCTAAAACATTCTTCACTGAAAGCGTAAAGAATATACTGTTGTATATTTAATTGTTACATAATTCTATTTTAATTTATAGACTCATTCAATCGTAATGTTTCAAATTGTATTATTTAAAGAAATTAAAAAGTATTTTAAGTAAATAAATTTTTTTAATTTCAGCAATAGATTTATTTAAATTATTATTAATGTTGTTTTTTTTGTTCTATTTTAAATACCAAGCTATCCACTGTGAAAATAATATTTTATTTGATAGTACAACTGATTTTCATCATGAGATACTGCCAATTGGATTAATATAATCTATAGATAAGATTTCTTTTTATACTTATGTTAAAATAATTTTTCTATTATTTAAATATTTTTCTTATCTTGTGAGCCTTTAAATGTTATTTAATTTTGATGAAATAATATTATAATATAGTATTAATGATTATATTATAATTATAAAGTGAGATAGTGGCAATAATGCAGTTGATGTGCGAGATTACTGCCCTAATGATGAGCGTGTGTTAATACGCCAGTCGCTTCTCAGATCCTTTGATGTCCAACGGATCTTGATTTCAAATTGCCTGATTTCAATTCGAAGGTTCAGTTAACTGTTTATAAGGCAACCGGAAATTATATTTATTTTAGAATACAAATATGTGATTATCTTATTGCGTAAGAGAACTATATAAGATTTTTATTTTAACTTTTTTCGTTTCTTTAAACATATGTTTGTATTTGCCATCGTGCTGCGTTGCTTATCTACATATCATAAAAAGAGTGTAAAATGAACTGAATGTCTAAATCTACTTTTTAAAGTATGTTTTTCCTGACCCTTCCTCTAACCTTTTTCTGAAATCAATTTATGAAAAAATAAGTCGCTAATATGAATGTAGCATTCAGTTTCTACTTTTAATGAAAATAATGCTCTATTTATTTATTATCATCCATAAAAATCACAACGTCAAAACTAATTATTTCTATGTCTGAATGAAGCTACATTTTTTGTTTTTAACAGATTGTACTAGTTCTTTTCATACAGTAAAAAAAAATATTCAAATGATTGTATCAATATAAATAAATTTCAAAAATGCGATGATTTAAACTGAATGACGTAGTTTTTACCTTCATTTCTGGACAGTCAAATTTGTTATTCTGTTTATTTTCATCTCCGGAGTTTGGAGGGGGGGGAGGGAGAGTATACTTTTCTTCATAATAATTCGTCCTCATATTCCAGGAGACTTATTTAGAGACAGATTTGTCTCAAAAGCCAGAATAAAGTATATGAAATAAATAATTATTCTTATATATTAATAAGTTTTGTTTTACACTATTGACGTTGATATAATAATTTTTAGCTTAATTTTTCCTTTATTCTGGCTAATAGAAATCGTGTTAAAAAGGAAAAAAGTTTAGTTGCCGCATTTTATTAAACTTGGAGCTTATAGTTGAGAGTACTGAAGAACTAAATATTTAGAGAATTTAAATAAATGCATTTTTTTAAGCGTTATTTATGAGAAGTATTTTTCAACTCAATTTTTCACTGTTTACTATGAGAGAGAAATGGTGTAATTAAAAGTAGTGGTGCACAAATATATTGGGTTGTTTTATCATACAGAGTACTTATCAGTCTATCACTAGAATACACACACACACACACACACACACACACACACACACACACACACACACACACACACACACACACACATACACATTTTTCCAACCTTTTCATGTTTTAACTGTTCATCTAAATTCACTAAATTATATTGCATATGTTTTATTTTCATTTTATTCTTTTGCACTCTCATCCATCCCACATTTCCCTTTTCCGATGATCCTTTACAATTTCATAAGCTTTTCGACTAAATTCACATGAGAGGATTTTTTTATTTATAAAAATGCCGTTTTTCCTTTTTTTTCTTCCCTATTTGCCCTAAACTACTCAACCATTTTTTTGAAACATTAAGTGTATTTTTAAGAAAATACACTTGTTTTTCGCTGACCATTTTTTTCAAAACCTCTCTTGCCCATTTTACCAAATGTTTTGAAAATCGCAATAATGTTGCTTTCTATTCACAATGAACTCTTTTTATTTTAAAGTTCAATTTTCATAAGCTTTCGAAAGTTTTGCATTTTTAATCACTGAGAGTTTTGTTGATACAAAAAAGAAATAGATTACAAAGGAAAAAATGTACAAGAGACGTTTTGGAATATCGCTACATATACAAAAGTAGTATTTAGAGGTGTAACACCCTAGGGCAAACAATGTCTGTGGTTTTTATTTGTTCTGCTAAGGCTGAGAACAGATTTGGTTTATATTAATGCGTATTAATAAGAAAGGTTTTTGTTGATCTCTCGGCTAGTATAAAAAAAAAAAGATCAATTTAAAAAATTTCCTCCCTTTTGATCCATTATATTCTGAACTCACTTCTGATCAGATTCATTCAGGAAAAATATTTAAATAATAATTTACTAATTATTTTTTAAAAAAATATATGCTTGAAATCATTTTTCTACGACATTTGATGTTTCATCATAAAAATTATTTTTATCCAAAACTACTGAACTGAATTCAATGGCAATTTTAGAAGTCATTTTTAATAAAACAGAAATAAAAAAGTATGAAAGGCCAGAAGAAATAAATATATAACAATTGTGGATGAAATTTCCAAAAAAAAAAAAAAATGTTCGTAATGTATCTTGTTTTATGGAACGCCTGTACGTATCAAAGGTTTTTTAATGGCAATTTGTTGTATGTAAATAGTATTTGCTAAGTATCTTCGATATTTTCACTAATAAAAGCCAGGCAAAAACTTAAAAAATCTGAGTATAACCTCCCACATTGATGAAAGAAACAGTTTTGCACGGACTGTTAGACGTTGATAAGAAGGCGGAGTTCCCAGGGCGGCATAGACCTTGCCCAAGGACTGGCCGGAGCCTTGAGTTGGTGCAATTCTATTGTGTCGAGGCAGCAGTGATTTGTCAAAAAGTTGGCAGGCCCTATACTGAACGATAATCGTTAAAAACAAAAAAATATAAGCAAAAAAGCAATGATGCAAGAGGATGGGTTCGGTAGAGTCGAAATGCCGCCCATGCAAACCGATGATTAGCACCATATGGCTCTTGTATGAAATGGTCCGGCCCGCTTCTTGGCATCTGCTGTCCTTTCGCAAATAGTTGAGCTTATAGAAGTTATTTTTTTTTTTCTATTTTTAAAATACTTGTAACATTTTTTGCTACATCAACCAAATGAGAGTCATTTGCGAAACCAGTTAGATCTCACTTGAATTTTTTGAGAATTTTCTGAGCTAATAAGAGATTAAAAAAAATGAGGATAGCAGGCTTAATTTTTGGTAGACTCTTCTCTGATATATTTAAAAAATGACAAGATTCAACGCGAATAAAATCTTTAAATCTACTAACTTCCATTCACGATTGTGATAATTTTATGTAAAATCCAAAGAAAAAGAACAAAATATATATATTTTTTTAATTATCTGGGTCTCATTGGAACAAATTTTTGTTTAAAATGATGATGAAAATTCGTTAGGTTATTTTAAAAAAAGACAAAAAAACAAAACATCAAATTTTAAAATCTAATTCATCCTACAAAATATAAAAACTTTTACTTATATTTGGAATGGTATTTTCAATACTTTTTTTATCCGAATAGGCTAGTATTAAAAAAAAATATACATTCGTTATTTAAAATTAACTAAAAAAGAATCAGATTAAAATAATCCTTGGCTGGGGTTTACAAGTACAGTAGTTGAGGATGTATTTCGTCGTTCACAATCTGAAAACACGTAAATACAAAGCGTTTTGATTTAGTGTTATTTTATTTGTTCCTACAATTTATACATAATCATTAATTAGTTGACATCCGCATGATGGTGTAGAAGGATCAATCTAATTAGGGATTGATAAATTATTTGCCACTTCTATTAATTTGTTTTATTGAAAACTAGTTTCGAATGTTATACATTCATCCTCAGTTCTAAAAACACACAAAAAATTCAAAAATAAGCAATTCAAAATATAGTTTGGTATTATTATACATATTAAATTATATTATTATAAATCAGTATTATAAAACATTTATGAATTATGAATTTAACTAAGACCAGAAATCAAATACATGTTGGTACTCGCCAAGATTTAAATGGATTATATCAAACACACAAGTTTGTACTGGTTTCTTTTCGCATTGAACTAACAATGAACGAAAGGTAGGTAGGATGTTGTTAGGTAAACGGTTCTAGGGTCAAGGTTTTTCCAGTAATGCCGGTGAGTAATTTGAAATTAAATTTTTAAGCCTATTTATTTTTTTAATTAAATTGTGATAAATTAATCTGTGAAGAACAACTTCCCATTGATCTTTAACTTTATATTTAAAAAAAAACATTTTGATAATATTTTTGTCGACGTTTTGAAGTACTTCTTCGTCTTCAGGATCTTTATTTTCTTTAAAATACACAATTCCCTCCCCATGTTCCGACATCTGTACAATGTTACTTCGTCAATAATTAATAGTATCATTATAAAATCTTATGGGGAATGACTTTACTTTTAAATTCTTGTCACACTGTACTATCATTAACTTCCCTAATAATTAAAAATGATTTAATATTTAATGTTTTTTTTTGTATTACTTTGTGACGATTTAAGAAACCCGCATCAAGCCCTTGTTTTTCGCGAAGATTGTATCGGAGCGATCTCATCGTATGAAATTACCATTATTAATATTATCAATAAGCAATTATCTGTGTCTCGATTGAATGAATTTTTTAAACATCGACAGTAGTTATCGTTCGATAATTTGTCGAAATGTTTTATAATTTAATAGTTTCAATTACCATTATGAACTACGGACAAACTCGAACTGATCGATTACTGAAAGACAAACACTCAACTGTTTCGGAGACCTTAAGTTAATAGAAAAGTAGCTAAGAACACTTTTGTAAACTTCGCCAACATAATTAATATATGATGGCTTTGTAATCGCTACTCCTTACCGACCACTTCTCCACTCCGCCTCTGATCATGATGGAGGTCGACATCGACTCGAGGTACTTCAAAGCCATCGGGCTCTGGCAGTTCGTGGTGAGCTACGAAGCCACCAGCTGGGTACTCTTAAACTTCGGACTCGCCTGTGTGTTTCTCGTCAACATCTCCGTCCAGCTAATGAACACCCTAACGGGCGGCTACGAGTTCTCTCTCTTCACGGAGAAGCTTTCTGTCAATTTGACGGTGATGGAATCGGTCATCAAGATCATCTACTATTGCGCTAAGCGGCGCAAGCTGTACTCCTTGTCGCAGTGCTTCAGGCGGGACTTCCTTTTCTGCAGGAACCACGACCGTGAGGTCGGAGACGTGGTCTTGAATGCTGGTTTCTCCAGCGTTAACACGGTAACTAAAGGCTTCGTGGTGATGATCTTCACCACTGTCGGATTGTGGAATAGCTTCCCGTTCCTGAGGTGCCTCATGGGCGACTGTTCTAAATGGAACATCATGCCTTCCTGGTATCCTGAGGTCATGGACGGGCTACCAGCTTTCATATACATATTCGAATTCTTCATCATGGTCTTTTGTGCTGCTCTGTTATACAATGTCAACTGTTTCTTTTCTGCCCTTGCCCTGTCGTTGTCATCTCAGTTTCAACTTTTGACTAAAAGTGTTTCTAGTATAGAGAAAAATGCTAAACGTATGAAGGGTTTTAAAACCAACAACATGGACGCTTTACTGAGGGAATGTCTTATAGACCACCAAAAGCTGTTGAGGTATTTATCAGCAAAGAAATATAATTAGTGGTTATTGTATAAAATAACATACAAACAGATAGCGAACAGTATTCTGAAATAGTTATTACGTGTAGCACCTTCTAGACAAAGACAACACCTATAAACCTATAAGATAGCAGATTTTATTATAATGGACCAGCAATCCGTGTTGGTATGAGTTACATTTTTGAAGAGTTACATTTGATTTAGTCCTTATTTACCCTATAAACTATAAAACTTATATAAGATTATTCTAAGAATCACAAAAACTCCCCGAGAAGTATTCTTCCAACTTCTTTGTAAAATAGGTACTTTATGCTTTAAATATATATGAAGAAATATAATTTCGTTATTTATTATATCACAAGTCACAACATAGTAAAATAAAGTATTGAATTATTTTTATTCTTTAAGGTTTAGGCTAACTTTTAAGGTTGTAGATGAGACAACTGATCGTGTATTAATATAAAAATTATGCCCGCAATGATGTGATTGGAATGCAACCCACTGTTGTTTTGTATTTTATAACCATTTACCACATTGGAGATCTTCATTTGAATAAACAATAACAAAAGATGAAAAATACAAAACGCCTCAGTATCCATATTAGATTTTACTGAACTCATCTTCTTCGTATCTGTTCCCTTCGCAATGCCAAATATACCTAACTGAATATGTGACATATTTCAATAATTAACGATACGAAATACGACCAATTTAATAATGAAATTAGCCACCTTATGTCTGCAACTATAATTCCGACCCAATACTCTCAGTTCCACAAATTTTCAAATACGCCACTTTTTCATTGCCCTGACGGAATGTTTTAGAAGTTCATCGAGGACCAAACGTATGGTAGTGATTAGTTAAATCGAGGCACTTTCAATCCAAAGAAAGTAGCCCATTACATTCCCATCACCCTGACATTCTTTCTCCGCAGCACATACTCTTTAGCCACTAGTACTTCTAGCACTATCACCTCTTCTTCTTTTATAGAAGGGTGCCTACTTAGTGGCACTTTTATTTTACATTATGACAATTTGGCATAAGAATTAATATTAAAGCTCTTCTCAGAATACGATCTCAGTTTTACCTTTAATTTTACCGCTCACCACCCGTTGGTTTCGAATTTTTACTCTCTACTTAATAAGATAGTGTCGGTATGTCTTACTTTATCAGTTTTGTAGAAACTTTAGTTCAGTAAAGTGTTTTTAAATGTTGTTTTGCCATCATCACCCCACCCCATTTTCTAGACCCTACATTTCTCTTGAAGAACTTTCGAAGTTTGGTATTCGTTCATAGGTGTTGAGAGCGCAAAATAATTTTAGGAGCGAAAGTATAGTCTAGTAAAGTACCATGCTTTGCCTAATGGTAATTTGGTCGAATCAATACCAATTATAACCTAATTGGTTCTCAGCACAAATCTTTTGTAATGTCGGTCTATACGCTGTGAATCTCTTAAATCGATATTAAGTACGGTACAATTTAAGCTTGTACAAATTTCTTTAAAATAGCAGATGATACATTCGTTCAATAATTAAGGCTATAAATTAATGTTTCTGTGAAAATCAATTAAACAACTCATAGTCAAATATTTCAAAAAGGTGATACAACGAATTGTTTACTTTGATTTAAGAAGTATCTATATAACAATATAATAAAACTTAACTGCAATAAAAGATTACAAGGTAGTTTAGGAATAAATTTAGCAAGAAACGAATTATATTATATTTCACTATCAAATGGTTGATGCTTTTTTTTTTTCTAGTCCTTCTTCAGTCAATTTATATTTTTGGAATTAATAACATATATATATAATTAATTCCATTATAATTTTATTTTATATTATGTATTACATTTGAAAATATGCCTCTTGCCTTACAATGGACTAGCCCATGCTTATATACTATGTTCAAGAAAATAAATAATCATTTTAATTTATGTATTGTACTTAGTCTTCCTGCATAATATGTTTATCTGATAGCAATCTGCAATCTGAGTTGTGTATGTGACCATTTCAGGCTGGCCAAAGAAATGGAGGACATGTACAACCCAATATTTCTCTTTCAAATGCTCACAAGTACATTTACAATATGCCTGGTCCTCGTTCAATTAAATGTAAGTATTGTTATGCTTGATTATCTACTGGAGTTAGGTTTTAATAAATTTTCTGTAATATTTACATTTTTCAGGTTTCGCTTAATTTTAAAAATTATATTAAATTTTTTGGGGAGGATTGATAAAATTTTCGTTTTTAGCATTGCATGTGGAATGAATTGGATTTTTTTAAACCGTTTATTTTTCTATTTGAGATAAATAAATTTACATTTAATTGAAGAAAAAGAGACTAATTTGAATAGTTTTCAATTAGAAATAAAAATAAAACAACACAATAATTCTAGGTTCTTAAAAAACCAATAACATGCCGACAGTAAGTACCTTATGTGCTTTTTGTATACCTAGGCATACTTCTACATCAGTAGGCAAAGTTCGCTACATCTTTCTGGATTATTTTCTTAAAGCCGTAATCTCCTTTAATTCTGGAGTGTTGATTCTTGTTCAACAGTTCATAACAGTCTTCCAAGTTTATCTCATTGCCATGCTTTATTGGATTGAATTGAATAGTAAAAGCTGGAAATCTCTAACTCAGAATTTCTGTATCATTGAGACGTTGAAAAATTTATTCTAATCACCACATATAAAAATAAATACTTTTTTAATAAATGGTTCGAATGGAATAGCACATTAGATGAGGTCACTAAACTGAGCACGTGCTCATTCCTCCAGAACTGAGCAGATGCTCTTATTATATTTGAATAAAGAGAAGTTACATAATGGAATACTTGCTAAGTGGTTGGAGCATCTACTCCAAATATTTGATTCAGAGTGCCTACTCACCTTTCGAAATGAATAAAACTGAGAACGTGCTCCACTTTGTGTGTATGTATACAGTAAAATGCTGAACTACTCTTAGACTCTGAGTACATGCACACGTAGCATGTGCTCCATATATTATGCAACTATTGTTGATAAATTTATTTTACGCTCAAGACAGAATAAAGGGAATATCTAGAACACGGGCATGAACCTCATTACAAGTAAGAATAGGAGAGTTGAGACAGTCATTTAAGCAAAAATAGATGATATATTTTATTTAGAGATTAGTTTCTTTAAAGAAATTTTTTTTTTTTTTTGTTATTTTTTGAGGTAAGTCCTAGAACTGGTTACCCGCAGCAAGTGCATACATGGAAATTTATTGTGTTGGGAGTTTGGCTATCTAGTTTAAATTTCCATTGAAGGCAGCACTGCCAACAAAGTGGATTTGAAATCTCCTTATATGCACTTTCCCCGAGTATGCAATTCCCCGACTTACCTTACTAATATGTTTTTTTCTCCCCTGAATTTATTATATTTTATTCTTTTATTATATTTTAACCTTATTCTAACAAAAACAGATACCATATTATGACTATGATATGAAATAATGTTTTGAAGTTTTTACATTATTTTAAAGAAGCTTTTACACAACGGCTTCAGAGTTATATATTTGAGGCGTACTTCTTCCCAAAAAATTATATTTATTGAGGTGTATGTGTCATATATGTATTTACACGAGATATTTATATATAAATATGAAGAATATAATGTTATTGGAAAAGTCCAGAACAAAGCTATAAGTCTCTCAAATACCAATAAGTAACTAAGCAGTCAAGGTTTCGACTATTCAGACATCTCTAGTAGTATAGTATATATAAAACTTCCTAGGAGTGAAGTCATACCTATATTTGTTTAGTCATTTTATATAGGCTTTAAAATCATTGAGTAGTTAGTTATTTAAGAGACTTAAGTTTTTTGTTTTTGATACATTTTTTTCTTGTGTTATTCCATAATTAAATCTTAAGAAGTTAAAAAAAAAAACGATTGATGAGATCAAGCATAACTTTAACTACAGGATCGTACATCTTCGAGCGGCGAGATGCCAGTGGCAATGGTCTGCAAATTCTTCATGTACCTCATGTTCGGTTCGATGGAGCTGCTGGTCTACAGCTGGGGTGGTCAGATAGTCTACGACCAGGTGAGTCCTCAGATGACAGAGAATTGTATTTCCTGGTTGGAAGTGTGTCAATGGCGGTGAAGGGATTGTATTTTTATCCTTAAGATTACAGGAACCAGTTTTGGACGCATTTATCCCACTTTAGAGTCGGCATTAAAGTACGTGGGCAGGCCACCATTTTGTCTTGAAAATATTCAATCTAATCTTTATTGAGTTTTAGACTATAGAAAGGAGTTGATTTATAACACACGTTCATTCATATGGTACGTTTCACCTTCTCTGTAATATTTTGAAATGGTATCCTTACAGAATAAAAGTTATTTAAAATTATATAATCAGATAAATATTTGAAAAGAAAAAAAAGCAATAATTATGATAGGTAGGAAAAAGAAAAATTATTTTTTTTAAAATAAGTTCATTAAAATTGTTATCTCCGGTCACTAGACAGATTTTATTTACATATATGTATTTACATTTTCCAATTGTCTATTGAAATATTTTCGAAATATTATCAAGTGTTTTTAATGCATGAATTTAGCCTTCACAAGTCTAAAATAGTATTTTTTAAGTATAAAAATAGCATTGAGAAAAATAGCCTAATATAAAGTTATATTATGTATGATATACAATGTATGTACTAGTTAATTTGAATAAATTAATTAAGATACTGTATATAATTAAATATGAGTATTCGGTGCTATGAATAACTAATATTTTACAATCATATGATTATTATTCAATTTTCGTCATTAGTTACGCTCTGGTTTCTATTCAATGGTGAATCAAATAAATTATTATTCGAATAACCTATGCGTTTGTAATTAATGAGCTTGGATTTTGTTACCTTGATAAAAAGTACACTTGTTCTAGTTAAGTGTTATAATATCATTAATTTTTATTTTTAATTTCATTATCCACATTACTTAACATTAATTTCATTATTTAAAGACTGCTGTTCGAAGAAAATTTTGAGTTCTTCGCAAGACTGATTTATTTGCTTTACCGAAATGGTCCCACAGTATGTATAGAATATACATTATTCCTAAAATTGTAATTTATTTAAATGAAAATATTTTTTATTTAAAACAAATAAACACTACAAAGCAAACACTACTATAAAAGAATATAGTTGCAAACTTCAAATTTGCCCAAAACAAATAGTTATGAATATCGATTGATGTTGGAATATTTTCGAACGCTTATTACGTGCTCGTGTGTTCATTAAAATGTTTATTTTAATTTTTACTTTTAATATCCGACAATTTTTTTTTAATTTGCCCAACCATTGCTATAAAGAGTTGATCCCTTTATATTTTCCTCTAAAAGTCCTATTTCTTTTATTTTTTGTCACCTAGCTTTCACTTCAGACGTTTCATAACATCCAAACCGAAGACTATGATATCGTACAACCAGAATAAAAGGCGTACAGCTCAAAAAAATGTGTTTTTTATTAGAACGGACCTTAGACTGAAATTCTACAGCCCCCATATTGTTTTCTCTAACTCAAGTTGCCGATAAATCAGTTATTATGTCTATTGGTTTGGCCTGATCTATGAAGGCCCAACTATGATAGTGGCCCAACTATTAAAAAATTTCTGACGTTGGAAATTTTGAGTTATGCCTCATTTATTCTGTTTGTGCAATATATTCAAAATATCCTAATTAAAATAAATTTTCTAAAATACCAGAGAGAGCTCTACAAGCCCTTCCAGCGTCTTTCCTGTTATTCACTTCTACGTGATATTTTTATTTTATGTGTATTTTGTAATTTTTTGTTAGTACTGTGCTAAATTATTTCATTCTTTTAAATATTTAAGCATTATTAATTTTAATTTGTCTATGTTAATTTTATTTTTATTTTCAGAGACAATTTTATATGGAATTTTATTTCAGAATTGTTTTGATTAATGTACAGATATTTTTTATTGGCCAAGTTTTATTTTATTTCCGTGTGAAGTTTTTATTCTTTTTTCCGTTTTATTTTAAGACTTGAAAGAGTTATTTTAAATAAGCTCATTCTCGAAACACTTCTTGATCGTGGAAGTCTGATTCAACCCCACAATGACAATCAGTTTTTGGCAAATCAGGATCTAATTCTAGACCAATTCCTAAAGAAGCCTCAACTTCATTTATAAGGAATCAGAACTTAATAAAAGTAAAAATTTTCCTTGATGTGGTCTATCCGTAGTCCAGCAGAGAGATGAGGAAAAAATTCACAAGTGTGATTTTAAAAAATAAATAAAACTTTTCGCTTTGTTCCACCCAAAAGTCCCTTTAAAATGGATTTAGTTAAGCAAAACTACATTTTTTGAATGGGATTTTGTTTACTTCACGATGATGAAATTGAAACTTAATTAACTTGGTTAGCTTTTGAGAGATCGTTTCCTGTTCATAAAAAAAACGCGACTTCCTTAAAAAAAATACAAACTTAAATTTCCTGCTTTTCTTTGAGCAATCAGATCATGGATCCAAATGGACTTTTTTTTTGTTGCTCTCAAGTCCTACTATCACCTCTCTAAATATTTTCTGTGAATCAAGAGACACCCTGTATACCTCGAAGTATATTTTTTTTAAATTATTTATTTAGCAATATTATTTAATTCCATTACGATAATGATTAATTCGATGGGCTTGTAGAAATCATTTCTGTCGTTGTGATTTATCCGCCATGATGGAAACAATAGCAATTATTAAAAGTTGAATTAAATTATAATCAAACTAAAACGAGCATCGAAACCGTGAATCCTTCCCTTCATGGCCTCACACTACAATAATAATTATGGGACATTAGAAGAACCGCGGGGTTTAATGATAAATTGCAGGCCGTAAAGTTAACAAGCCACTAAGCGAATGATAATAAGCTTTTGATAAGTTAGATGGGCTAGGAAAGCTTTTAAATGAACCTTATCCGCATCACGAGCCTGATGCAGCAACTTTAACCGAATCCAAAAGGTTGAAGGTGAAGGACAGAGGAACGGAGATCATGAAGTTTATAACCGGCTTCCTTGTAGCTTCTCTTACATACTTTTCCCATTATGCTTCTCACTTTTAGTTTCTATTTATATTTTGATTTGCTCACTAGTAATCAATCTGTGCCTATTCAATGACGCATGCAAATTATGCAAGTATATAAAATTTCAAAGGAAATGAATATTCTTATCAGAATCCGAGAAGAAAATAATTTATTCGAAATTTCCATTAAATTGTTGAGTATCTAATATACAGACCGATTGTTAGTACAATATTTTTTTTTTGGAAATAAGTCATGGATAAAAATTATATAATGTTATGAAAATTAAATTATTGTCTTTTTATTCATTTCCTAAGTCTTTAACTTGTAGGCTTCTTTTAAATTATGGTGATTTATTTTATGGCCTTACATTCCAAAGGAATCCACTCGTATTAAAACTAGGGACCTGGATTTAAACCCTGAATATTAATTACATCACTGATATAACTAACAAAAAACTTGAACAAAGGAAAACTGAGAACTATATAGCATTTAAAACCTTTTAATTAAAATTATTTTAACATTTTTAGTATTTTTAGATAATATGAGTGAAATTTTGAAGCTATCGCAGGCAGATACTAAACATTCAGAAATTCATACCCGTCTTTGCTGGTATATTAGGGCGGATTTGCTTTTAAAAAAATAAAATTGTTTCTTCCCTAAAAAAAAAATCACAATTCCACATTTTTTTAATTATTTTAATTGGCGCCGATATGGAAAAAAAAAGGGAAAGAAAATGTATTGTTATTCAATTTGAACATCTGTGGAAGTCTTACAATCTGCATAAAACCTTTCTTGTTCGTTCCTTTTCCTTTAGGAATTCTTTACCAATCTATCCGTAAAGCCTCTTTCTTCCCTATCTTCCTTCAAGCATCAATTATTTCTTCACCTCCTTAAATCTCAATCATCCGATCAAATGCAAAATTAATGTAACAACTATTTGATGATTTTGCCTGATTAATTCTTTTCCAAGGCGTTTTAGGCAAAATGTTGTAATTTCTAATTTTACATTTCCTCATTGAACTCTCTACTTTTTCTTCTCTTTTTTCCCTCAGGCACAAGCGCTTTTCTTCTCTTATTTTCCTCTTACATTCCTTCACCGTTCTACGTGTACGTCTTTTGATCATCAATTTGCAAGCTGCATTTTTGATATCTGTGATAGTCTTACAATCTTCATCAAACCAAGAATTTCTGGACTCCTTTTCAGTTGGTCCCAGAACAACTTCGGCAGTTCTTCCAGATATCCCCTATTCTATCTTCTGTGATTTGCATGGATCTTAACCGTGAATCCAAAGTTGTTGCATATGTCTCCTTGATCTATGGATCTTTAAGCCCAGCGATATTAAATTTCTTCGTTCTGTACCTTGGCCGTGGTGGGTTAATAACGATCTTGGCTGCAACAAGGGCAAAACTCAGGTGGAATGAGCAAGTGGCTGGAATCGACATTAGCTCCTCTAAATACTCGGACCTCAGTAATGCTACTAACGTATCCCTGGCAACTATATGGTTGATTTGGTTGACTATAATTCTAGGTGCACTTTTCTATGCTTCTATGCGGGAATAATGTGCTTACAATTTTAAGATTTTTGGATGCAGCAAAGTTGATAAGTCGCCGGCCATTATCATTGCTTACTTCGAGTAAACTGTGCTTATCAATGGTAGGGATATAAATTTCTTCCTGGCCAACTTTGGCGTTCAAGCCTTCTGCAATGATTTTCATATCATAAAGAAGTAGAAAATCCAACGCACCCTCAAGCAGATCATAAAACTCAGCTTTTTCTTCTTCATTCATATCCTCGGTTGGAGCATATACGCTCAGGATTGCGAAGTTAGAGAATCTTTCAGGAATTGTCTGCTCAGCTATTCTTAGGCTCACTGCCTTAAATCCGGTCACCAGCTTTCTAAACGATTTCCTGACTATAAATCCCATTCCAAAGGTTTGTAGCCGATAGTTGCAACTGTAATAAACTGTGTGATTTATTTTTTCTAATGTGCCCTGGCCGATCCGTCCGATCTCTTGGATGGCAGCTTTGTCCAATTTATATAGATCTATTTATCTAGGAATACTTTGAGTGCTCTGGGTCTGTACAATGAAAGGGTCCAATATCCAATACTAGACCTATTAGGTTTGCCGTGTTTTTTCTTTTGAATCTTTATCTATTTCCGAGGCTTTTTTGTGGAATTTCACAATAATCCATTTTCGGACCGCGGGGCTATCAACCCTTACTACGTGCCTAGTCTGCTGGTGGGGCTGTCATCTTAGTGCCTGCAGACCTGCATCCTCTCCGGAGTCTAGGGTGTGACCCTAATCTAGGGTGTACTGTTGGTGACCTTTATCTGTAAATGCAAATGTTTAACGTATGCTGTATATAGTGTACTATTTGAGAGTCAGAGTAGTTGCTCGACCAACCTGGTGGGCCAGTGGCTAGCTGCAATCTATGACTGGGCGATGGGGTTGCCGCTTTCCTACGCCTTAAATGGCTGACAACCCTTTAAAAATGTTATTATATAAAAAAATTGCAATACCCTCTTGAAAATTATATTTGTGAAATACTTATTAAAAAATAGCATAGCTGCTCGGAGGGGAAAGAGTGATGATTACGCTAATCAATTTTCGGGCAACTGAATACAAATCTAACCAATTTTTATTTTCCAACTTATTCTGAACTATTAATGACTCACCCAGAATTTATGGTAATGGAGTGGTTGGAGAACAATTTACGCCAGTACTAATTTCTATTAACATCACTTGGAGATTGCTTGCGTTACACTTTTTCGTAAAAATATTTTGTAAAAATTATTTTCGATTTAATCTCAACTAAATCTAGGTTAAAATATTTTATATTATATTTCATATATTGCTCCTTAAAAGTAAGTGATACGTACTTCATAGTCATTTGAAATTCTTTTTTTCCGTTTAATCATTCATTCTTAGATTTTAGGATCATTATTCTTTTAAAGTTTTTCACTTCTTACTTTTTTTACCATACCTCGATATGACTTATTCTCTTTTTTGACTTATTACATTCTTATATTAAAAAAATAAATTATATTGATACATAAAACTGTTGTTTAGTAACAACACTATCTTCAATTTAACGATCGCCACTGATATTATTTAATTAATAATGTATAAATTTGTATAAATTAAATAATCTGACAAATAACCAGTATAAATTAGTTTTTTTTCCTATTCGATAATAGACTGATTTGTTATTCAGTAGGGGCCATTGTGGCTACTACAAAGACCTACGCCCCGAATATTTTACCCGGTGCCATTAATGTGTCAACTGAATAATAATCGACCTAGGAGGAAGTACTTCCTTCCATTCAGTTTCGTTATTCGGTCTCTGTGTCATTTTTATTCGCAGCGGCAGAGAAAATGTTATTCTTATTTTTGGTGCGTTGTCGAATATGGCGCCTGGTCCCTCACATCGCTCGTCTTCCCGTCTCTTAGGAAGTGGAGGAGCTATGGGAAGTAGACACACTTGCATTCCTCGGTGGAAACTCAGCATTTGTTCTCGAAGTTAATTAATATAGAGGAACTTTGGTAGTCAATTGGAAGAACATTTTAGTGATCTCACAGGATTTACAACCCAATTAGCCTAAAAATGTAAGTTTGAGTCCTGAAAAGCAATGTTTTAAAAAATGTTCTGTTGTTTTTTTCAAAATCCAGTCGTCCTATTTTTTTTTTTATTTTTTTTTTTAGAATAGATTGTGTAATAATCTTTTCTTTTTCTTTTAAACAAATCTTTCAATAGAGTCATATTCAAATTAGAAACACCTTTTAATAGCTATAAAGCACATAATTAATGCTTGATACATTATGATACTTTATAAAAAAAATATATGTGTTTAGCAAAATTAATAATGAGAATGTAGGGAGCAATGCAAATCATTTTATCAAATAACAATTTCAACAAAATACAGAAAGGATATTATAAACATGTCGAAACAACATTTTCTTTGTTTCTATTTTGCGTAATTCGTTAGTAATACTTGATTTAGGACCCAAAATTTTTTATGTTTTATTATTAAAATGCAATAGTTATCAACTAAAATCAGAGGCGGATTAAGCCAGCGCGGGGCCTGTAGCAAATGCTACCAGAAGGCTTAGGCGCAGACTTAGGGAGTATCATTTCAGCCTCCCTCTTCCCTCCCCAATAATTTCATGATCATAAATTAAAAAATAAATAAATAATCTATGCCAAATAATCTATAGGAACGAATAGAATATCGAAACTAAAACCAATTAAGAAAATGAGAAAAGTCGAATTGCTGGCCAAACTAAGGTCTAGAAGTTCGACTAGGTTTGAAGTAGAATCGAATTCTGTGAGTCAAATTAGCCCGTCGTTCGTTACTTCGTTTAAGCAGTAAACAATTCCAAGAAGAAATAGAGCCTGGATGGACTTGCAGAGTGGGGAGTAACCTCAACTCAACAGCTCTAGTTCACTACTGATGCTTACTTAAGCTTAAGAGGAAAAGGAGGATGCGATCCCCCTCCCTCTATCAAAATGGGAAGTCTGCGCCTATGCCAAGAGGGCCTAGGTTTTAGTAAAATAAAATAGTCATTAGGTCACCAAGTTTTCATTTTTTCAAATTTTAGTTCGATGTTTCAGCTACTTTCCATTTTCTAATGTTTTGCCACATCGCTTGATTAAAAAACTCCTCCTTGTTTTTTTTAATTTCCATTCTTGGTAAAATCAGCCGGGCTATTTTAGTTGATTGTTGTTAGCCACCCAGGAATAGCCAGGCGAGATAGATCTGATTTTGTAGTTGTCTTGACTATCCGTTCACGATTCTGGGTCCAAAACTATGCTATTGTAAATTCTTGGATTGAGAGACTGCATTTAGGCATTTGCAGCTGAGGCCTGTAACAGATTTCTTCCAATTGGCCATTTTAGTGTCAACAGAACATCGTATTTAATATTTAAATTTTTAAGGAATTGTTAGAATAAAATTGGCTCCTTTTTAAAAATACTTTTCCAGTTCATTTTAAATGAATGAATGAGGTTAAATACAAGATTCAAGAGTCAAAGGCGGCCGAGAGTCATGATTTGCAAAGATATATATATATATATATATATATATATATATATATATATATATATATATATATTTTTAGAAAAACATCGCCATTTTTTTACTAATACATATCGCCATTAAATTCAGCCATTTTTTATCAAACAATGGTATGTCTGAATTTGTCCATCTTTGTTACGCGTTTCTCCTTGTATAACTTTGAATCCTTAAAAATAATATTTGGTTATTTATTTTGTAAATTATGTCAGAAGTAGTGTTAATTTGTGACTGTTGCTATGTATATGTTGCAATATTGTAGTATGTTATATGGTAATATTGTAATGGTAATATTCTATTAATTAATACGCTGTATTAATAAATTTGGATTAATATTGTATTGTAGTAATATTGTAATGGCAATATTGTAGTATATCTGTGTAAGCTGGATGATTTATTCTGTGAAATCTACAAATGATTCTACAAATCATTGTAGAATGTGTGAATAATTTTTACCTACAGAATATAATTATTGTAGGACATAATTAAATTTAGTAAATCATTCGGAATTAATTTCATTGATGTTAAATTTTCCGGAAACGTCTTATCATTGCTCGTTTTAATAAAACAAATAATATCTTGAGTACAGTTAAATACAGCTTTATATCGCATTAATGACTACTGTTTTATTTTATTTTTTTGTTTGTATCTGGACCACTTACTAATGGAATTTCAGGACATTATTTTTTCTAAGCCTCGGACCAAATTAATAGATTTGGGATGTCGTTGTCCCTAGCTTAATCCTAAATCCTCCCAGGGTCGCCCGGGGTCTAGTGTTACATAGAACTAACGGTACCCTTTGGAGACAAACATTGAATAAAGTAATTAAGATCTGATCCATTTGATGGACTGAAACATGAGCTGATATCCGAGGTTAATGTTCCCTATGAACCCTTTGTTTCTAATAATCGTCCGGTGCCTGTCTGGGGCGGGTATCTGGCTGGAGTCGCGAGCGAGTTTGCTTGTGACTATCGGTATATTGTTTAGTTCATATAGTATTAAAATATGAAAAATGCGTCTGAAGGGTTAGAAGTATTCATGGGAGCGTTTCATTGTCACCACGTATAAGTGTCGAATGAAAATAGCTATATTTTCAAGGGGCCAAAAAAAGAAGTTTACGTTTTAATTTTAAGCTCGTTGCAAAGTTATCGGTGGGTCATTTTACTTCTCTAAGCCCTAGATTTGTGTTTGAAAGATTTTGTTGTGCAAATATGCTTCTGGTAAATTAATTAAACTAAGAAATTCAAAAAATACGAATTTTCACATTCCTTTTACAAAGCTAATGGCAACGATATTCAAAATATGATTTCCTTCTAACCGTCCATTAAACGTACAATTTTGGGTTGCTATAAGATAAATGATTTAAAAAAAAATATGTTTACAATTAAATCAAATTTACAAGGAAAGATTAAATATATAATTTTTAACTTGGGAGATCTGCAAGAAACCATTTTATTTTATTATCTATTTGATTTCATGTTATTTTTTTTTAAAGTGAAATTTAATTACTTCACTTCAGTAAAGGTCTTATTCTTCGGTTCTTAAAATATAGATTTTTATTTATCAAAAACTAGCATCAGGCATAATGCTTAAGTAAAGCAACAACTTTATTTTTTTATTTCGAAGATTCTTGAACAGCGAAGGTTATTCGAGTCCAGATTGTCCGTTTAAGGAAGATCACTTAAGTCATGATACCAATTATATTAGATTAAGCCTGTATTTTATTACGATAATTAATCATACAGTTATGTTTATTTACGGTATCAGGTTCGGTATTTTTGAAATTATTTTAGTTTATTTAATTTATAAATCTTGTTGGATAATTTAGATAAGTCTCTTATTTTCATTCATAAGTTTCTTAATTTCATACAAGGATTACGGCATTATTTAATTTGAATAATTTTCTTAATTAACAAAAAAATATTATTGGTTTAATTGATATCATACTATCCGATTTTTATTTATTAATAACTCATGCATTGAATATCTGAAAATTCATATATACTTTCAGTTGGAATTTTGATAATCGTTTAATAGCTAATTGGAGAGTCCACGGAAGAAATGGGAAATGTCACCCGTAATTAGGGTTGTATCGATATATTATATTATCGATATATCGGATGTTAAGATATCGATATAATATATTGGTTTTTCATATATATATATATATATATATATATATATATATATATATATATATATATATATATATATATATATATATATATTTCGATATATCGGAGTTGAAAAACCGATATATTATATCGATATCTTAACATCCGATATGTCGATAATATCGATATTTTACAACGATATATCGATCATACCATATGCTAAACTATTTTACAGTAGAACTCGGCAATTCATACCCCAGTAATTCGTATAGGTTTTCTGGTCTCTTGAAAGTCTCCCTTTATTTCGTACAAAACCACTGCAATCCGGTTCCCCCGATAATTCGTATTTATCGATAATTCATATTTACCTTTCGAACCTTTGACCATACGAATTATCGAGATTCTACTGTATTTTATTTTAACAATTTTCTTTATTCGGTAAAACTCCAGAATCGTAACCCCAAAATGGAGGAAGTCTAGATTTTTAAGATCATCCAGGTCCTAAATATCTACATGTCCTCCATGTTAGGGTTACCATTCTGGAGTTTTACCAGTAAATATAACAATAAACAATATTTAATTACCAAACTATCAAATCAATATTATATAATATATCAAATAAATTACATGCTTTTAGATAAATGTTTTGAGAATGCACAATATAGTCGGAAGAGTTATAAGATAAATAAAAATTTGAGAAGTTTGAAGGTTTTATTATTGAAAAACTCCTAGAAGACAATCATATATCAAGTATGGCTAAAAGTCTTTAAAATAAAAATATGTTATATTTTTTTTTCTTCTTTGAAGTATAATTCTTTTTTACCTTTTTTTATAATGATTGATGACAAATAAAAATATTGTTTTATAAATAACAATCATTATATTATTTTAAAGCCTTCTTCACAGTTTATAATATTAATTGTATTTAATAATACTCATTTGAAGAACTTTCTTTGCTTTTTCATCCATTTCCTTTCGAAATATCGATATTTCGATATTTTTCTAGCGATTATCGGTGGATATCGATATTTGATTTTGCGATATATCGATATATCGAATATCTATATTTATTTTCGATGTTCCAATCCTACCCGTGATGCATTTCGAGAAAATCAAGTTTAAAAGTTTGGAGCTCCTAATTTCTTCAGTCTAGGGGGCATCCTTCAAACGCTTCGAACAAACCGACCATCCATATTTCGGGATGTTTCTTTTTACCATCTTAATCTACTGAGCGATATGAACATATTGATGTTTATAACTCCATTTCGGAAAAAAAAATATGATAATGCTTTTATAAATGTTAGAATCTTCAATTATAATTTCTCATTCAGTGCTAGTGTTAACAACTTTATTATCGTTGAGTGCCATGGTTACTGACGCTTGATTGTATGGTTGAGATATTGGTATCAGATAGATCTATCCCTGCTGAATATCGAATTATATTTAATGTACTCGGGTTGAAAATAGTTCCTTCTGATTTAGTTGGCTCGATGCGTGTGAGGTGGTTTGAGTACCGTTGCCTCAGGAGATTGTTTTGAACCAATATCATGACGGAGATTGAATAATCAATGTATAGAATAGAAAGTCAAAGGGAAAAATGATTGCGAAATATCGAGTATATTTTTAAAAACATAGAAATATGCAAAGACAAATCAATAACAAATGTTCATCTCTTGACAAGTACAGTACTGACTGCCTACATTAATTTCATGGCTCTGCAATGTTTAAATTTTTTAGTGGAATATTTTCTAGTTCACTTAGGAATACATAATGTTGAATAAGCAGATTGTTAATTATTTGATTATATGTTGATTTGTGTCGCTTAAATAAAAATGTTTAATTTTCTTCAGAAATATTTATTTGTACCATAATGTACATAGTTAAAGAATAAAATTCACTTCTAGAATGCATTTTAACGCTACAATGACATAAAAGAAAAATATATATCGGTAATGTAAAGAACATGACATTCGATTAGTAATGTGTCGACAAATTAATCGACTTTATTTATCTTAATTGATTATCTTATTAAATTAACATCTTATAAATAATTATGTACCATTGATTAATCAAAAATATATATTATCTAAATGTATATTTCAGACAGGAGAGGTGCACAGAAGCCTGTACGAAAGTGGTTGGGCGAGCGCTAGCCATAATTTTAAGACAAACGTGCTAATCGCTCAGATCAGAACAATCAATCCAGAGTATCTTACTGCTGGAAAGTTCTATGCCGTAAATCTTGCATCATTCACTCAGGTAATAATAACTTATTTATCATGCGTTTTTTTAAAATATTTTTTTATTTGTGTTTGATATCCTTTCCTACTTCTATTAAGGCAAACAGAACGGGCTATTCCTTCCTATAGGTACTTGTTGTAACCAAAGTTCGAGATTCATTTCTATGGGTCTGCCATGGAATAAATTTCAACCCGCCTAGGCCGGATTCGAACCGGCGCACATAGGGTATTTGAGCCTTAAAAGACGACAAGAAGTTTGTAAAAAAATCGATTAAACCCATTATTTTACATGCTTGATAACTGGCTTATCAATCTGTTATCGAATAACTTTCCCCCACTATGGCCATTTTTTGTAAAGTCAATCAAGAACTCAGACATCGCCAGAATTTTAGTCTTAGTTTCGTCCGTGCAAGTGTTTTTTTTAAAAACTAAGTAGTGTATTTTTATGTACGTACGTTATTTTAAAACGCCGTTTTATAGATTTACTGTTAGCACTTACCCGTATGAACCACGTTCATGAAGACTGTTTGGTAATTCTTTTTGTCTACTTAATGTTACCGAATAACGTTGTTTTTGTTTATGTATCTAGTCTTGTCGGATTAAATATTGACTATAAATATAAAATGCTGGCCATTATTAATCGTATTATAGAAAATATCTTCCGCCATTTTGTTTTTATTACTTCAAATATAATGAGTGAAAAAATATATTTATTTCGGCTACAGAATCAAACGCTTTGGAGCAGTCTAGGGCTAACATAGCAGTTGCTCTGTTTCTGTTGAAACTACTGGTCTACTTTGCCAACGTCTAATCAGCCTGGGGTGTCCGGAACTACTATCCAATCATTTCTAAGTGACCGCTTTTTGGCAGTGAAGATTTCTGACTAACTCTCTGGTCCTGTATCTCTCACGTATGGGGTTCCACTGGACTTGGTGCTATCACCTGTATTGTTTTCCATTTATACTGGGAAAATCGTTTGAACCAAATACCAGAATGCAGCAATATAAGCTTTTGCAGATGATCTTTTGATCAGATGATCAGATGATCGTCACAAGTATCAGCGTAAACGCCAGCAAAGCTGTAACGCAGTCGGCAACTGCTTGTCGACCAATAGTGGAATAACTTAAACATTTGAAGATAGATATGAATCTAGAAAAACCGAAGGGCATAATATTTTCGTTCCAGTAAGGGAAGAAGAAACTCCCATCACAGTTTAAAATAAATAATTGCATAAACAAATTTTCTGAAAGTATCGTCTATCTTAGAATCACGTTTGACAGGCATTAAAGGTTTTCGGCACACGTTCGTAAAAAAATCAAAGCTGTACGAATTAAAACCTACCGGTTTAATCAACTATTCTCTGCCTCACGCCTATTGCTTAAAATCTTTAATATATAAAACTATTTTACGCTCCACCTTATTGTATGTTGCACCATTATTTTCCCACGTTGCTAAGTCGACATAATCTTCTATAATCATTTCAGAATCGAGTGTTACGAAAAATAGTAAAGGGGACTTCACTGCAAAGGGCGAAAACATCGAGGCTGCATGAGGAATTGAAAATGCCAAGGATTAAAGAATTCCTAACAGACAGAAATAAAAAGTTTTACGAATGTTTATCACAAATTACAAACCCCATATTTAGAGAGCTCATACCCTCTGGAGTACTCCAGCGTTGGCAACAACTATTTTGAACATTGAAATTTAGTTTTAGTATTAGTTTGGTAAGATCGATGCAAAATGAAAGGTGGGCCCCATCGCCTAAGTAATAATTCGAAATTATGAAACATTAATAAAAGCTAAAGATGTAAATAGAACTCCTTAAAATGCATATCTGCAGAAAAAGGGGAATCTCCCATTATATTCCATCAAATATAAAGCTCAGAGGCGCAAAATAATGATATGAACAAAAAGAAATTCGCCTTAATAATTTGTGTACCTTATTTTCTTTTAGATTCTTTGAAACTCTCCAGAATTTCACCAAGAGAGAATTATTAAATATTTTCAATAATAATAATACATGCATATTTTCAACCTTCTAATTCGTAAAACAGCTGAAAATATTTGTTTATGTATTTAAAATGTATCACCATCCCTAAAAAACGTTTATCAATTCCAAATAACACTTTCGTTACATAGTTTTTATACATTTTTTTTTAAAGAACCGTGCTCTTGAAAATCTATCAACTGGGTCTTTGCATATTTCCTATTATACTATTATATTTATGATCCCTTATAAACTATTTATATATATCTTACTTTTTATCAAAACCCGCCTCTTTTCAAGGCTAATATGATTGCTGATGGTAAATAATGTTTATGAAGTTATATGGAAGAAAATGAGACTTAGGCTAAGCTGCTAAGCCCCTACTTAGGCTAAGCCGAGCAGACAATAGCTCACCAATAAAGATTATCCTCTCTTGCAGATTATCAAGGCATCTTACTCCTACTTCACCTTCCTCCACGGATCAGGTGGTGCCAGCCATTGACTTCTTCAGAACTTAGTCATCGAGGTATACAATTCATTATATGAGTTGTTAAATAAAGTTTTATTTTTATAGTATACCAGTGAATTAATGTTTGTTTTTGTTTTGATTTTTTCAGGTAGAAATGGTACGTGTTCTTGGGTACTTTCTCTGTAGTAATTAGTAATCTTAGAATATGTTATAACAACTTGAATTAAATAAATGATAAGCATCATTTATTTATTTTATTACATAGTAATTTTTCCAATCAGAGAGAAATTAGGACATCTGTTTAAAATAAATAATATGCAAACCATTATATATATTTTTTTATATTGAATAACATATACTCGTAACTATAATTTGGTACCATTTCAGGAAAAAGAGATAAAAATGAATTTTTCCTCTTCTTGATTTTTTTTTATTGTTATTAATTTCAGGCACCCTCCTATGTGTTTTCTATTTACTATATATACAATTCAATCAGCAGTTATTTAACAATTGACGACAGGACAGGTTTGGGCCAAGAGACACATCTGGAATGAGAATGAACAAAATCACAGAATTTCTTATGAGATTATTCTCTGGCTTGATTGAAGAAAGTCCGTTGTCAATTTTTCGGTTAAATGAAATTTCCTGTGCAGTTTAAAAAAATAATATTTATGTTAGAACTAATCAAGTTCTGAGGATTAGGTCTTATTCATACTTTAAATAATTCAATACCATTTTTACTTTTCCTTACCTATATATGAAATTTATAGTATTGCAGTCGTGAAAAATTTCGAATTCGAGTATTCAACGGAAATACACGTTTTATGGTCTCCTGAGTTCACATAACTGAGTCTCGCAAAAAATCCAGACTTCTTCAAATAGGACAAGTGGAAAGAAATTAAATTACGCATTTAAGGTAGTTAGTTGCTTGGTATGTTACAGCAACTTTTTCACTAAAATCGACTCATCGTGGCCCTTCATTTTATATTATCGATTTTACAGTTTTCTCAAAAAAGGCTCTAACGATTTTGATGAAAATTGCCTGAAATCTTCCCCTTAAAGCCCTTAAATTGATCATATATTTAATACATCACCGAGAAACTGGAGGGAAGAAAGTTATGACGAAAAGAAAATTTTATTTGAGTAAAACACTGAAAGTATACGTTTGATGGTAAATTATGTATGAAATCATATAAAATGTAATTAAATCCTATAAAAAATCGAGAAAAAAAATCATCTAAATCGGAGCACTATCTTCTATTAGATACAGCGTGTCTTATAAAACCTATAAGACTAGACCCTTGTGCCCGAAATCAGACGGATGCGATCGAACCTCCTCCCATCACTCTCTCGATACTGTAGTTAATAATATGCTCTTGAATGATCTAATGTAATAATACAAAAGTAGAAATTATTAAGTTAATAATTTATACTTTAATATTATTTAAAGGCAATAAATGTATCGATGAAAACTAAATAGAAACTTTTAAATATTTATTTTGAGCTTGACAAACCAAAAATATATTGTGCACAGAATTGTAGTGCTGCAATTGTTTAAAAAACTATTTTATTGTATTGTTGTGAGAAAAGACGTGCAACTGAGATTATTTAAAGTAGTGTTTGTGTGAACTAGATAATGGAGGAAAAGTAGTGTAATACGCGCACCGCACCAGATTTTTGTAATTAATTACGAACAATTAAAAATTATTTTTAATTCTTTCTTATGGAATACGATCAAAATTGGCATTAGCTTTTCTTTCATTACGTTACGGATATTTCATAAGCGTTCATTACAAAAAAATAAAAGATTCCTTGAGGCAGCCTCATTTGTTTTTCTTTTCTTTTTTACGATTTATTACAAAACGAAATTTACAATAAGCTTCCGAAATAGACGAGCTTTCGGAACATTCATAAGACGTTAAAATTTATTGCATTGTCTTATATTAAACGTCGGTATAGTTTTTATAAAGTTCCGAATTACTCGAATTGATAAAAATGTTTAAAAATTACAACTCCTGAATAGAGAGAGAAAAATAAGAAGAGGATATAGATATTTAAATGCTATTAATGTGAACTATCAACGTTACAGTTACATTACGGTTTAATTTGTAAATCGACTTTATTAACTATGTACTTATAACCATCCTAATGATTATCTGGTTAATAATTCTATTGTTTCATCAATATTTAATCCTCTGTTACCTAACTATTAAAACCTTGAACTTTTCATATATAGGAAAACCAGGAAGTTAACTGCTATTTATGTTTCGTTTTTTTGTATTTAAGATGGAATATTTATGATTTTTGTAAGCCGGAGCCAGCAGTAAATTACTTTATAAAAATAAAATAATCAAAATTTGAATAATTCAAATGGTAGTAATACTCGTAATGACTCACTCTATTAGTTCACTCCAATCTCTTCTTTTCCATATTTTTTCCCTCCTTGATTTCATTAGCTTTACCTGATAAGCAGACTACTTTAGTGTTATGGTATGGTATCGTTTGAAATACTGTAAAACATAATATATAGTTTTCGTTTCCGTTATGGGTTAAAGTGTTTGTTATTCATTTAATTGTGTTAAGCTATAGTTATGCCGGAGGTTCGGACACTTTCCCTCCTCCTCGCCGAAATTAAAAAATACTTTTACTTATTTTTATCTGTAAACAAAAATTGTATAAACCTATTTGAATGTTATTTCATAAATAGAACCTAGGCATAGAAAATATTATATGTAGAGAAAGGGCTCCCATACAAACCCTGTTGAGATGGTTATCCTTTAAAGCAGATCCTTGGATTAACCCCCTTCGCTTGGATGAACCCCCGAAACAAAATTCTGGCTTCGCCACTGGTGTTGTGGGACAATGTTATTGGTATTTAATCCTGACCAAATATATTCCGGTGTGGTGGTTTTGATTCATTTATCGATCAGAATATGAAACATCTTATTAGTAATGTGGCAGTTTATGAAGTGATTGGGTAACCTTTGTAATATTATTAAAGCATATACGATCCTAATTCTATTTAGCAGTACTTAATATTCAGGTGGATAAGCGGTACTTCAGGATCAAAGAGGCCCCGACAGGATGTACCCAAGAGGAACCGATCGCACCACATCGTGAAGGGGAGGGGAATACGCTACACATTCTAGGGCTAGCTTTCTCCAGACCCTTCCACGTGCGCCCTTGGCCTTTCTCCACTCTCCATCTCCAGGAGCTTGCACTTCTCCGGGAATGCTGAAAGGGCTTCATTGCTTCTGGGACTGTTATAAGACCGGCATCTTTGACGCCATGTCATAAATCTTGAAATAGGGGTCATTTCATGGTGTGAATTCGCACTTGTAACTTCGCAAAAAAACATTAAAAAAATATCTCACCTTCAGAGTGCTTGTATAAAAGTTAGTATTGCTGAAATTTTTATTTTGTTCGTTGTACCGTAGTTCGTTTATAGAATTTTATAGATACGTTTTATATCGTATTGTCTTTCAATGATTCATCATAGACATGGTACCGAAAAATCGATAGTACAACAATTTTCTGTTGGCCATTCAGGCATATCCTATTAGATACTTTTATAAACTTTAGTTACATTTATATATTATATATTATGACTTCTCTTAACATTTACAGTATAGAGGTATCAATTTTTTTTTAAATGTTTTTTTTTTAAGTGTATCTGTTTCTTTATTGAGAACACAAGCCTCTTTATTATTTTTATCCTTTAGAAGTTTTTTTTACAGCATAAAAATTAACAACTATGATTTGAAAAATCTTACATTTAGACTTTTGGACTGAAGCCGAAAACGAAATAATATTACAGAACCATAACTTGACAATAAAAATGTTTATACAGTGCTTATATTTCCTCATGGATTCCAATTATTTTAGATATTCTACAAATAACATCTGCTATGAATTTTTCTAAAAATCAGATATTATTCACACTTTTATTTATATCAGCATTGATCATAAATTTTGTTATATCCGAATACTGTTATCATTTAGGCCGGGCGTACATTGAAACGCATAACAAGGCAGCTCAGGGCAGCACAATTTCTGTGACGCTTTTGCCACGTGCGACACAGTGCTGCCTCTCAATCCTTTCGCGTAATCGCCTTTAGTAACATGGGTCACAGAAACTGTGCCTCAAAGTGCTTAGTTTTTCAAAATTTCCACATATTATATTATTATTTTTTACAGCTGGTAGTCATCAGTGAATATGCTTTATTGTGAGGCGTGAAATTTATCTTAAATGTCGAAAAAAATGCTTAAACGGCTACAAGGAAATTCAGATGTTCATTAATCTGTAATGCTTTTTTTGGAACTATCATATTTCTGTTGTTTCTGGTCATCTATATATTTTTTTTATTTATTATAATATAATATATAAAGTATATAATATAATGTATATTTCAATATGCATTTTTATATCGTTAATGGCATAGAAACAAATATTTTAGCTTAAATATCTAGACATTAATTTAGTTGAGGGGAATTTCAATTCAGAAGAACATAATATAATCCAAGTTCTTAAAATAACTGGTTAAATAAGGTGTATCATCTTCAGTTTTTTTTTTTTAAATATCCTGAAATAGTTTTCTATTTTCTTTTCAGGTTGTTTAAGATTGAGATATTTGCTAATTAGTATATTACTAAAATTATGTTTACATATAACCTTATATGTAATCAGTTAATTTCATGCTTCAACGCGAATGATTATTTTACTAGAATTAATGGCTTCTACAAGCATTTTGGGGTAGCTTAGTCTAGAGAAGATTGTGATTAAGGTTTTGAGAACAATGTTTTTACCATATAAGAGAACATCATAAATAAATAAAAAATTTATCAGTATTCTCTTCATAAAAAGTAATTGCCATGAACTTCAAAAGTAACCGCCTGAGTTTTTACTGTCTTAAAAAGTCAAGTGATGAGAAGTCACCTTCCTCTAGATACATCGAGCTGACAATTTATGTATTTTTTAAATTGATAGATTAATGACATGGGGTCCTTCACATAAATACATATACAGCACTACAATTCATTGCTGAATCAGGGCCCTCTCCAAAAGTTTCAGCCATTCATCCATATTCTGCGCAACAGCCATCCAGTCCAGTATTCCAAGAATATTCCTGGCATCTGCACGGACGCTATCCAGCCATCTAGTTTTGGGTCGTCCCACTCTTCTAGCTTCATAGAGTTTTTCCAAGGCTATTCTTTTGGGGATTTCATTCTCATTCATGTCGAGGTTGTCCCGCCCATCTGAGCCTCCTCACACTGATCCATTTAACAACATCTGCGTTCTTGAAAAGTGCGTAGATCTCCCGATTTTTTCTTCTTTTCCAGGAATTACCGTTCCGTATTGGACCAAAAATTCTTCTCAGTATCATCCTTTCAAAAATCAGCGGCCTATCTTCATCAGCCTTATTCCACGTCCAAGATTCAGATCTATACCGGAAACATAGACTTTGTAAAGCATCAATTAGGTATCATTGGTAATAAATCTACTTTTAAATTGTTTGGCGAGGCAAAAATCCTTCACATAATGATATTAAAAAAAATCACTTTTTTATTTAGGGCCTTAAATAGATAACAAACACATCAAATTCTAAGATGTAAACTCGTTAAATACACCTAATTTCATAGTAATTGCAGTTACGCCTCTCGAATTTTCGTTACTGCCGAAGACACACATTCAATCAAAGTCTTGAAGATATTTTATTTTATTTTTGAAGGTAATCTTGAACTAAACTTCCATTTATATGATCACATCGTTAATCTTCAGAGCAAAATCATTCTTAAAATATTTGTACTATTATACATCGTCATTTCATCCATTTTAATTTCATCTCAAATATTTTATTAGTTTTTTTTTATTTCTTAACCTCTCTGAATGAGAATGAATATGAACTAACAATATCGGGAGGATGAAATAGATGTGGTGGATTTGTAATGTAGACAAACAACCGTCTATAATATGATGAGTGAGGAGGGATTAATAGTTTTATTTTATTATTATTATTTTTCTTTTAGTAAATCTATCATTTGTACAATTGGGAATAATACATATAAGTATACAATATTTAGATTTTGAAGTTCCTCCGTTTACTGTAGCTTGCTACAATTTAAGCAGTTTTTGATGTTTTATTGTAGTTTGAGCTTTATTTGTCTATGTATTTCTAAAATTGCTGGAGTACTCTTTATTTTTGTGTTTTTTTACTTAGAAATACTTACACTAAGAAATATTTAACCTTCTCTTCTTCTTCTTCTTCGATCTTCCCATTCAAATGGCCAAGTCAGGGAATGACAGAATAAAGTCGGCGGTACTCCTGAGATCCTCCAGGTCGCCGTACAGCTTGGTCACCAAGTCAGTAGGTTGAGGCCACCTCTGCCTCCGTTGCTCCTTCATAATTATGTAGAATGTGCTCTGTAGTCTGTTTGCCTCTTCCACATTCACACAAAGGAGTTGGGCCAATTTTAATTTTTTTGTGGAGATGCGAGTTAATTATGACCAGTTCTGAGACGGAAAATTAAAACCCGTTCTTTTCTGGAAAGCAAGTAGTAAGGATCTTGGGGTTTAAAGTCTGGATGTTGATTGTTCCACATCTGCTGAATAGATGCTTTATTTATAGTTTTAACTTCCTCTAGTCGAGGTATGGAGGTGATTTGAGGAAGTTTGAAACCTTCCTTGGCAAGTTTATCAGCCAGCTCGTTTCACTGTATTCCACAGTGCCCAGCAATCCACTGGAGGGTGACTTGTTCATATACAGTTGTAAGGCGTTCCAACTCAGAGGCAATATCAGCCCCGCTTTCCATTTGGACTTCAGGTTTAAAAGAACTACTGCTGCATCAGTCAGAAAAACAATTTTTGATTTATAGCACCTCTTGAGGTCTATTAGAATTCTCGTGACCTCCAGTAACGAATATTGCTCGGCTCTGTAGTTTGTAGAGCTGAATCCTGTAGGAATCGCCTTCTCCAGCACATGACCATTTGGAAATTCCATGTGAATGCCTCCGTCTCCATTTCTAGTAGCATTTTCGACTGAACCATCCGTATAGATTCTGGTCCACAAGTTTTTTGGGATGGTTGAGTTCACATATTCGAGTGCTCTAGCTCTAATTTACAAATGATCCTGTTCGCTTTTCTTTCTAATCCCTGGAATAGTTGGAAAGATTGAGGGTCTGCAAGGAGACGACCATGGTGGGGAGTCGTCTGTTGCCTTCTTTATTTCAGGTTGAATTTCTGCCAACTGAAGTTCTGCTTTTATTGAACGTGTTTTGTGTAGGAAGCTTTGTCTTTTTATACGGTTTCGTATCCTTTGACCTACACGATCCTTCAGTGGGTGGTTAGCAATGCATTTTGCTTTTGAATTAAGCATTTTTTGAATTAAGCATTCTAAATTAAGCATTTTTATATCCCTCCTGTCTTCCAGTATGTGCAGGCCCGTGATGGACTCCATTTTATTTATCGGAGTAGATTTTAGACCTCCAGTAATTATCCTAAGTCCCTGATTTTGGACTACAGAGGCCTTTTGGAAATTGGAGTTTACTGCAACTCCAATGTTACTCAAGAACCTAATAGGTTGTAAAACAGTTTTCAATACAAAAAATAAATAAATAAAACAATGGTTACGAGTTTATAATGAGGCAAATAAAACACAAATACGGTAGAGAATATATAATCATTTTTTACTTTTCCCCTTTTTTTACTGTCGACGTGTATTTTCATGTCATAACATTATTTTGTGTGAAAGGTCAGAAGTTGCAATATTATTAATTTCCAATTTTTTGGAAGTATTACTATAAACAAATTGACACAACGATGTCACACATTATTTTAAGAATGAATACTCGTTTGCAACTGTTTTACCCGAAGCTAAATATTACAAAGAAGACGAAAGAAGATGGGGCTCAGCGAGGCATTGAACGACACGCTCTGAATAAACTAATCTTCTTCGAGGGTATAATTTCCACGGAAGAAGGATGTCTTATTATTATTGTTATTTATGCGTGAGAAATACATTATATGCTTATTAACATAAAGTTCTAATAATTACTGCGGGGTTACTTCAAATGTTGATACGAAGGAAATTATTTTTAAAACCCATCGTAATTATATGTTGTTTTCTATTATTTTTTCCCTCAATTATACAGGTCTATAATGTTATCTTTCTTAAATCAGTTGTAAAGTTATTTTATTTTTTTAAATTATCATATAAGATTTATACAGATCACAATTGTAAATGTTGATGTTTTCAATATTATATTCGATTTCAATGTGTATATGGATTTCGATGTACATGGATTCGATTTCAATGTATATGGATAGATAAGTTTATTAATTTTAATTACAATATTTTATAATATATCTTAATAAATGGAATCTAATGCATTATATAAAGAAAAATGTTCTTAACATACACATACAGAGGATTTTTTTTTTTTATTCATTCACTATCCTTGGGCTTTATTAGCATATTTTATAAATAATATACATATTATTTCGGATGCATTAAAATTAATTCAAAAAAACAATAAATGAAATTTTTCATTCTTAATGCAAACAAATGTTTTGTTTCATTATCGACTTAATTCGTGTCACTTTTAAGAATAAATGGATTTAAAATATTTCTTTGGTTACTTTGTTGTCTTTATCCCTATTTAGACTGACGTGTTAATTTAATAAATAGTTCCTTTAAAATAAAATTATTGTATTAAGAATGAAATAATTTGCTCTGTATAAATATATGGTAACAAAGAAAAGTGTTAGATGATTTTTTGAAACTTTCCGTAAATATATTAAATACTTTGAATGCTTTAATGAAGGTCATTGGAGGACCTTAACTTCATAAAGAAATATTTGGGAGTTTATTGGTATACCGCCTAATAAAATGAACAAACCGCCTAATTTAAATAGTTAAAGCCTAGTAAATGTCGAAATAGTTAAATACTGAACCAAAAGCAGTATTTTACGATTTTAAAGATTCTGTTAGACCGGAATATTTATACACGATTGGTTTGCCATAATAAGTAAATATTTTATTGCCATGATAAGTAATCCCAGAAACCTTTTCTATTCTACATAAATAAAGTGTTTACTCTGTAGCTTATAAAATTATCAAGATAAGTATCCAAGAAATTAATAAGTAGCAAGTCACCATTAAGAAAAAATATAAATACTTATCCGTCACCACTCACAAAATAATTGAAAGTCATTGCTGATCACGGCCAGGCGATAAAACTTTTTCCTTTTAGAGGTGAATTCGTGATGATGCAGTATATTGAGTTATCAAACTTTTTATAAACGTTCATGATTTTTTGGTTTCTGGTTTAAGTTTATTTTTGGTTTTGCAACTTATTGGGATTACTTTAATTATGTATCTCTATAATTAGGGCATATTAAGGGGTTACAGTGTTGATGTGCTAACGAGATTAAGGTTAATTTTCCTTTTTAAAAATGGTTCCGGTTCCCTTTTTGCATTTTCGAGATATCCTGATGCTTTGTATATCAATACAAAAAATGAGAATGAAAATTAAATTGTGAAGATAATTCATAAGCTTTTGGAAAATCGTGATTTTGTTCAATAGACTAGTTTACCTCGTATAAAACAGTCAATTAAGATATGCTATTCATAATATGATATCCAAAGAGAAGAAAGGAAATGAGAGGAAAGATTTTTTATTTTTTTTTTTGCACAGAAGACGGGGTTCAAGAGATTTTAGAGAAAGTCGTGGATGAAATTAATGAATAAATTAATTAATAAAAAAATACAGAACATCACTTGTCCCAAAATACATAATTTCGATTTTCATATTTCTATATGAGTGAATGAAAATAATTTGTATTCAGAGTTCAACCTATAGCATAGCATAGTTACATAGACTGTACCTATAGGCTAAATAACTTAAGGAAGAAAGGTTATTCTATTGCGCATGCGTCTATCAATAACATTTTGTAAGTGAAATAACAATTAACTTAGGCGATTGAAAGAATATAATATATGGTAACCCAGGAGATCCCTCGGCAGGATCGTGATAGAGTAGATTTTGGCCCCTACAAGTTTGAGCATGTTCAAGAATTCTCTTACCTAGGTTCGCAGATAACCAGCGATAACCGGATGGAGGTAGAGGTAAGGAAAAGGATTTTGATGGCTAACCGTTGTTACTATGGATTGAAACATCACTTGAAAAGTCACTTAGTAACCCAGCGTACCAAGTTCATCCTGTATAAGACTCATCCAACCGGTTCTGACTTATGGATCCGAGACATGGACAACAACAAAGGCTGTGGAACACGACCTTCTGGTATTGGAACGCAGGATATTAAGAGGAATTTGTGGTCCAGTACTTGTAGATGGAGAATGGAAACGGAGGAAGAACCAGGATATCTACAAGAAGTTTGATGGCCCTGATGTCGTTAAATTTATAAAAGCAGCCCGACTCAGATGGGCAGGCCATGTTGCCAGAATGGGAGACGATATGATACCAAGGAAGCTTCTGACTGAGATCCTTCATGGTGGACGATGCGTCGGAAGACCCAAGTTGCGATGGAGGGACTGTGTGGACACCGATGCAAAGAAGTTTGGAGTGAGAGACTGGATGGTGGCAGCAAAAAATAGGGACACCTGGCGGTTGCTGTTGGCGGAGGCCATGACTCGCTAGCGGGTTGTAGTGCCAAGAAAAGAAGAAGAAGAAGATTGAAAGAATATCCAAATGTTTAAAAAAAAAAAAATCAAGGTGGTATATTTTGCAAGTTAGCTGTGTGAAATTATGAAGAGGGGAGAGGATTTTCCCTGTTTGAGCGTAATATTCCTCTGCTGCGCCCACAGGATTCTTCCTAAAGTTGTTTGTATATTAGACTATTAGACTTGTATATTATCACATATTTATTAATTATATATTATTGTTACAAGAAATAGATATTAAACACATAAATATCAAAAAGGTATTAAAAAAGTATACCTGTGTGTAGAAATAGAAACACACCTCATCCTTGACTTAATTTGTGTTATTTTTAAGAATATATGAATTTAAAATATTTCCTAGATTAATTAATTGTCTTAATTGCTTTTTACTGTGAGGTTAATAGTTATAGTTTAGTTAATATTTATTGTATTAAGGATGAAAGTATTTGTTCTCTATAAATGCAACACGAAACAATAAAATATGTTTGATGATTTTTTGAATCTTTCCACATATATATATTAAATACTTTTTATGGTTACTGGTTAGATTGGTGCGGTAGATTGAAGATGAACTAGGGGAAGAAATTTATAGAGGAGGAATTACGGATAAAAATGGGCAACAGATTCCAACAATGACATTGGTACAACAATTTATCTCAGATATCACGACAATAATGTTCTTTTCTACTAAAACACAATATTGAATCGACAAATTCTCAATTTCTTAACACTTCAAATTATTGGAGGGGCAGAGTATTGACTATATCTCTACCTAGCGACGTCCCTGGATTCCGAAAAGACGTATTACGGGTAATGAAAGATTCGCTAAAGGAAGCAGTTCTCTGGAAGGTGATTTTACAAGTTGGTAGTATAGGATTTGCTATTTAAAGAGTCAACCGAGAGAGAAACGCGGAGTGTACAAATTAAGAACGTAGGGAGCCTATTTAGTTCCAAAGGATCGGAAAAGATAGAGCCCTAAGAAGTAAACAGTGTTAAGCCTCCTTAGCCCAGCATATAATCTGGAGACATAGGAATTCATAGGAACCCTGAAGTCCAATGAAACATATTTTATTTAAAAAATTAATTTAACTTAGTAAATGATTTTTTCTTTATTATACCATCGATTATTCGCAATCTTGCTCTTTCAAGAATCTGTTCGTCACGCGGCATTTGAGATTATAGATATTGTGCTGTTTATCTAAAGCTTCTTTCTGAGTGATCGAGATTGTTATAGGTACATATGTTTATAATCCAGTACTCATTTTAGCAGATGCAGTACAGATGACATCTGCTATGAGATAAAGAGAGCTGTTATTTTTAAAGAGGTGATCTGGAGCAGTAAAGAGCTATTGTGGTATATGAACACTTGTTATCCCTAACCTTAGGTAATACCCGCTCAGGTAACTAATGACCCGTGTAGAGATGTATGATTACCCAACCGTAACTCTATACAGCAAGTGCTCGGACAATGTCCACACTGAGCAGATGGTCTTATGTTCTTCCAGCGCGCGTAGCCTCCAGAGCGAGTGGTCAAGGCTGCTTCATATTTCCCTCTTAAAGCTTTTGTTAGTGATTTCTTTCACCAACAAAAACAGATTGCGGTCGTATATGGATAAAAATTCAGTTCCTGGTGAGGTAATTTTAAATTAAATGTTCTTTTTCATTGCATACGTTGTTGTCGAGATATATATTGCTTGAAAACAAAAAAGCTGAACGGTGGAATATCTCACCACTTGGTCGTATTTATCTCACTGTATTTTATCCTCTCTGGATGGCCTGGTTCTTGAGATCCTTGGCTTAACCCACACCATTTTTTTGCTACTAATTTTCTTTCTTCCTTTTAATAAAACACTCAAAATTATTAATGGTTTTCTCTTATTGCTCCGATATATCATCTTGACGACTCTCCACATTTTGTGAATGGACTTGCTACTTAGATAATTCACCTCTCAAATGGACAGACATCTGAGAGATACTCTGAAGATTTTTCGAAAGATTCACATGCAAGTGGACTATCTTAATGTGAGCTTTGTTTCTGAGCGCACTCTATCCATCTTTTCCTTCATTTCATCTATAGTAAACAAGGTATAGCTCCATCGTTTTAATTAATGAATAATTTGATACGCCGACAAATCGAAACAAGTATATTGATCGAAAATTGATTGCAATACATCAAGAATTTAATAATAATTTAATTTAATTTTTTTTATAAATAATTTTAAGAGTTTTTCTGACTAAAATAAAAAATCAACATTTTCTAACTGTTAATCCTGAAAGGTAGGGAATTCGCCTCAATAAGATTCAGAAGACTTGCAAATTAGGCAAATAATTTTATTTTTTTAAATTTTTAAACAAAAAATAGTTTTATGGTTGCTTATATACAATAAAATAACTATATTATTTATAATTTTTGTGTGTTTTTTCATATGTGACGATCAAATATGAATCATGTATGAAATCATAACCGTAACACTACGCTGTATGTAAAATATTTATATTAAACTTTTATCCTGACTTAAGAGGATATGCAGATTTGACATAAGATCCCTAATTTTAATCAAGCCATAGAAATCAACGTGCGATTAAATGTTATTCATTATTTGTACATAAAAAAAAAAAAAACTAAAGCATGGCTGGCTATTGTACTAAATCCTTCTAAATTTCATAATAAGTTTAGGTACTGACCAAAGTGCAACTGAACAAACTGACTTTTAACTGCTGGCATACCGTATTTTTGTAATTAAGTTCACCTGAGGCTATCATTTCCAAATTGTACTAATTGTGTCTATGCTTCTATAAGGATTTTGCGAAGATTTCTTTCCTTTTAGTCCTTATTAGCCATAAAGTACAACAATAACGTTAGATTTTTAAAGTCAACAAGATTATTTTTTATATTTTTTTTATATTTATTTATTTATTTGACGTCCTTACTCCGAATAATCCGTTACTGGAACTCCGACTAAGTTCCAACCTGCTATAGCCGTATTTGGAAGGTCGAGATTTATTCCGTGGTTCCAAAATGAAATTAATTTGAACCCGTCTAGGACAGATTCGTACCAGCACCGCTTCATGCTCGTGCTTGCTAAGGTGACGCTTTAGAATTCTCGGCCAAATCAGTTTTAGTTCCAAAAAGAACTAATATACAAACATCTTGCGATTAATATTGCTTTCATTAATTTTGAGCCTGCTTGCCTAATTGTGTCTTCAAATGATTCTGAAAGAGACGTTCTTGCAACGATAACTGCACCGTTAGCAAACCAGATGTTCTGCTTAACATAAACAAAAAAATTATCTAGTCTAAATAGACTATAATGATGGAGCATTCCCACTTCTGTGGAGATAACACGTAGCTAAGTTACGCAATTAGCTCACACCCCTGGATCAGGGCCAACTGCCTGATGTGTGAGAACTTGGCATCGGAACGGAGCACTTCCATCGCTGATATTTCTTCCACGTTCCTTCCAGGATCGAAAGGTTCTCCAGGAGAATGTCCTCCGGCGCCGAAGAGAACGGCAAGAGAACCTCGCGAACACGTAGGCCGTGAAGAAGAGGTAATGGTCGGAGGCTGTCCACGTAGCGAAGACGTGTAGCAATGATAACTGTTCGTCCAGATCGAACTCTTCGATTCGGATGGTTCTGCCTCATCCCTCCATCATTAGGAAAACGGAACGCACTAATTTCGGGCGACAATACTCAACAGTTTTTGTTGTTATTTTTTACAGACGACGGGGATGGTTAGTTAATGAAATATGTAATTTCTGGTTATTTGAAACATTGCTAATTTACTATTATAAACGACTGTATAATACTGATTAGAGCAATATTGTAACGGACCGAAGTAGTTAAATAAATGTACAGCGTCTTTAATAATCTTTATTATATATATATATATATATATATATATATATATATATATATATATATATATATATATATATACAAGTAAAAAGGGATGATTTATTATTAAATGATATTTTGCAGGGCAAATCATTGTTGTGGTTGTTATTGCTTATATTATATAGAAAGCCTTTTGTTTTACATTATTATTACTTATAAATTTTAATACAAGTGATTAAAATAATAAGTACTATTTATTATCATTCAATAATTTTGAGATTCCCACTTCTAGAGTTATTTACACCCTACATTGCAAAGCATTAATAGATTTTTACAGTATGTCACCTATGGAAATTAAAGATCATTTGGCATTCAATTCTTTTGGTTGTATCCCATGCATTTTTTCGCATGTTTGTAACAGCTAACAGGTGTAGTGAATAAAACTGAGCACGTGATCATTCCTGAAAAAACTGAGCAGATGCTTCGGTTTAATAAGTGTATGGAACTAGTGCTCCAAATATGGGATGATTATCGACTCGGAGGACCTGCTCACTTTTATAAGTTAATAAAACTGAGAACGTGCACAACTATCTGAGTAGATACTCAGTAAAATGCCGGGTCTTCGAAATGTAGATTGGTATTTTACTGAGTACCAGCTCACATAGTGGCGCACGTTCTTAGTTTTATTCCCTTACAAAGGTGAGGAGGTACTCCGAATCAAATATTTGTAGCATGTTCTTCATTCACTTAACGGGTATTCCATTAGTGTAATAGTATAACTACTCTTCATTCATATCTAACCGGAGCATCTGCTTAGTTCTTTCAGAATGAGCACGTGCTCAGTTTTATTCACTTAAACTGTCATTTTCGCACAACGAAATCACTGAACGTTTTCGTTTAATCTACTTTAATAAATCTTATTATATAATAAATAAATATATAAATATGAACATTAATTATTTAATAGCCACCCAACATTTACGATACAAATCCATCAAATATATTACTTACTACAAATGCTCAAAGATGATGGTACTTGTATAATGGTAGTCAGATTAAATTGTATTATTCAGAATGTTTTGTAATCTGTTTTTATAGATTATGCCTTAGTTCTCACCTAACGCTAAGGGTAGCTGATACACCTTACCATATATTTACATATCTCTGCTTTATCGAGAATTCTACTCCACGGTATGGCGCACAATAATAACCACATGATAGTCTTAAACAGGTGGATCGCTTCTTCGTCATCAAGTAGTCATAAATGTCCATGGGTCAGTCAGAAATGTCCAATCCCCAGCCATGTACTGCCTGTCTTTTAAATTGGATGAAAGATGGACCCCAGCTATTTACTGTTGGTTTGATTTTCTTTAGTTATTTTGCTCATAGCTGTTGCAACTGTTTGGCAATTTGCTATGGTCATAATGTGGATAGCCTGAAATATTTCTTGAGGATAAGGATCCTTATTTTATTTCATGCGCCTTCAATAATGAATTATATTATTTCAAGATTCCTATACAAATTCTCAAGTCTCTCAAATAGCAATAAAAGCTAGCCAGTCAACCAGATGTTTCGCCAATGCAGGCATCTGTAGGACAAAGAAATAAAATAACATAAACTCAAACCTGAAATATATACAATCTTATATGGGATGTGCTATCTCTTTTCTGCATTTATGTGATGATATCTCTTTTTTTTTCCTGAATTGGTGAAACGTTGACTGGTTTTTGAAAATTCTAAGGCTGTTTGGAATCTTCCATTAATATCTTAAAAGTGTCAATTAGTGTAATAGTTAATAATGAATGATCCTTAGTCCATTAATATCTTTTTTCTCTTTGTCGAGGTCTCATAATCTTGTCCTCATTAATGAATTTGATTATGTTGATAAATAAATTTTGAATCAATAATATGTTATGCCGTTCAACAGCAATAGTCAAATAATAATTTCTACAACATTTTGTTAATAGGATTAATCAACCCTTTGATGGCAAGAATCATGATATTGGGATTATGAAAAGTATATTCGAATTAATATCAGTAATTAACAACGTCATTTCCAATTGACTGACGCATTAGATTCCTGAAGCCGTATGATGTAACATTGTAAAGGACAAAGGTGATGAGAAGGTAATTGTAAATATTTGTAAAGAACAATCTCCTTCCGAGACCTTAAACTTCAGCAAATACAAGAGCGTGTGGACGCTTACAGCATTTCCTACTTCAGCGGGAGCTGATATATTGTGCCTACTGTTTTATTTATAGCGCGTGCACTTCACAACAGAAGATGTCTACATTACGTTCTCAAAAGAGCTATGATGGATAGATTACGTCAATTGGCTCTATCTATCATAGGATGAATACATCATTTTTACTAATTCGCTTTTTCTTATAAATTTTTTTTCGACATTGGTTCATATTTATTTAATTTGTTTTCGAAACATCCCGCTGGGCAGGACAGGAAAAAGGGGAGGCCAAAGTGGCCACTTGCCCTGGGCAGCAGAATTTACAGAGCGGCAAATGTTTAGCGAAATGTTATTTTTTTGGTTAAGTGAAAAATATTTTACTAAATAAAAAAAAAATAGTTTTAAATAATCAATTCAGTCTTTAAGAGATTACAAAACGGTCACAAATCTCAGTAACTTCTAATAGTCACAAAAATACCATCCTTAATTATTGTGAAAAAAAATGGTACTTAAGTTATTAGACAAGGATATGCATATAATCACATATACATCTTGATCGATGAAAAAATAATAGTCGCTAAGCAGGGAATGTTTATGCAAAATTATTTATATCCAGCTTTCGTTAAATTTGTAGCATGAAATACTGAAGAGGAAAAGAAAATTAATTATAGAATGAATCATGCCACTTATTTCTATTCTATCCATGCATTTGCTTATTGTCACTCTTTTATTAGACAAGTGCGAATATATTGTTGAATGAAAAAAAAAAGTTTCTCGACATTGTAAAAAAAAACACTTATATATATATTTATAGGACATAAATGGAAAAATGCAAAAGAGAAGCTAAGAGTCTCAAACATAACAGAATAAATTTAAAAAAATCGTAATAAATAGGAGAGAAAGAAGTAATGTTTACATTGATGTAGACATATAGAATGTCTACATATAGGAAAAAAAAACCTAATAAAGAGCAAAATGTAGCACATCTCACATCTAGAGTCAAAAAAGTCACTAACCAGTGACAGCACACCACACCAAGACACCCAGGCACATACTGGGGGAAAAGGGAGGTTACATGACAACATCATTAAAAAAAAAGGAAATAATCATACTAAAAACCCAAAAAACTATAAAAGATCATAAAAATAAATTATAAAGAGAACAGTGGATTACGGCTATTACACAAATTGATGATGCCTGAGTTGCATATATATATGTATATATATATATATATATATATATATATATATATATATATATATATATATATATACATACATACATATATGTATATATATATATATATATATATATATATACACCTATATACATACATATATATATACACCTTTTCAACCATAATATGAGCACAATGATGCAAATTTTCAATTTTCTGGAGAAGTAATGGGTTCAGGCAAAACAATAAATATAATAAAAAGAAGAAAAATAAATTAAAAGATAAAACTAAGTAATGTTGGTGGAAGAGATTTTCACAATACCTTTTTTTGGGCTATTTATCACTTGAGAAAATTCTCTTATTTTTTCAGAAATAAAATAAATAGTAAGCTCATAGATTCATTACTTCCTTGTACGAAGTAAAGGAAGTATTGTTTTTTTTAATATCAAAATTTTATAATTTATACTGAAGACGTTTTAGGATATTAGGACTATTGTTTTATAATGATGCGTTCAGGTTACATTGTTGAGGTTACCAGACGTTTACTGGGTTTTAGAATTCTCAGTAGGTATCATGAACGTGTAAGAATTCATAAATTATAATAATATCTGTTTAAACTGTCAACTAAATCACTAGTTTAAAAACATTTATTTAGTCCTCTCATGTTCACAATCTTTCTAAAATCAGATTGAAAAATTCATGAACTAAAGTAATAAGAGATAAAATTCATTCGAGAATCAAGTCATCAACTGAGAATTTAACGAACCTTCAGACTTAGTAAGCTTAAGCTGAGGCCGTCCTTGGAATAAATAAGTTCTCGTAGCTGTTTGTTAAGCCACGAGTGGAATCGCCACCTTATCAGATAGCAGATGTGTCGAGATGGATGTTGCATAGCCCCAGTGCAGGCAGCATACAAATATGCCTGGGATCGGCTCTTACACGTTAGCAGCAAATCGTGTAAAATATGTAATTGCCAAGATCTTTTAGAGTATATTTATCAAATCAGATGGTTTAACTGTCATTGCAGTTTCAATTAATTTAATTGCAGTTCCTCTCAAATCTTTGCAATACTTTTTCCTCTTTAATATCTCAGGATTTTCTTCTTTAATGTTAACTAAGATAACATTTGAATAGTTTTAAATGTTGACATCCGCATGATGGTATAGAAGGATCAATCCCTAATTAGTTTCAAATGTTCTTAAAATTTCTGCTATCGGATTTCTCTCCATATTCATAATAAAGTATGACTCCCAACTCATCTAGAAGACAGTCCTCGCATCCCAATGCCCACAAACCCCCATCCCAATGAACAACAAAACCATCCATCCTACCCGCGTTATTATAAATATATTCAATATTCCTCGCCATATTCGTGCCTGGCGTGTTCCAAAGGTGAAGGCCGCCTTTTTACATAATTAATCCACGCTCCGAGGTTCCCACGTTGGTCTTCTACAGTCATCGTCCCGAAGCAAGAGGTGTTCGGTCAAGGTGCGCTCCTGAATGGCCCGTTACCATCGTCTTACGAGGTACCATCATCTTTATTTATGTATTACCAGAGTCAGGGGCGAAGAGCATAGAAGTAAACTATCAAAAGAAGGAATCTGCCTAAGAAAGGAGCGGACAGACCTTTTTAGAATAACTAACAGAATTTGTAAAATAATGGCTAGTAAATTGAGGAGTAAAATAAAATCCTTTGGCCTCAGGAAATTAATAGATTAAAACCCAATAAGAAAAGAAAGAAAATTATTCACGTTGGTTTACTGTTATTTATGTAAAAAATGTACTATTTTTATATTTATTCGATGATGGTATATTATGTCCTAATCTTCTAAATTATAACAGTTAATTTTAATGAGTAAGCTGGAATGAGAATAAATATTATTCTTGCTTTGGTATTTTTTCAATTCATTTCATTGCAAAGTAAAAAATCAATCTGTTCAAATAAATGAGTTGGTAGCTACATTATCGGTACCTATATTAGAAGGCGGTCAAAATAAAAAAAAATAATTCTCAAGATGTGAAAGGTCGCTTATATTTGTTTGGTTATGTTATACAACACAATATGTCCCTATATGCATATTGATATTTACAAATATACACCATTTTTCGCTAAAATTATTGTATGCAAAAAGCGTGTGAAAGACTGGTGAAAAGGCTAGAGAAGAGGAAAGAGCTTAGTCGTCAAAGAAAGTAAATAATGAGTTTGACTTTGTCATCGTATGTTACGATGTTGGATTTCGCAGCCTTTCCGTTGCTAACATAATATGTTTATTATCCTAATAGCTATTACCAAGTTTAATCACCTTTCGAAAATCGATCGTTTGAGCATTCAGCTTGTAATTTTACTTCGAAAAATCTTCCCACCAACTGTTTCTAACTTAAAAGTTATGATTAAAACCCAGCTGTGGTCTAAACTCATTTTTCTTTCAAGTCCAATAATCAACCCATTCGCTGTGGAGGATACAGAAAAAAATGGATAATATTATAATTTATGTATCCTCTGCAATCAATATCAGATAGCCATAAAATTTCTATTGATATAACTTAAAAAATAGACAAGGGGCAGTCTATACTGTACTCACAATACTTAACGGTTGTGAGGACTTTGTGGATCTGAACGACGGACACAGTTGGATGCACTTAGGAATTTTCTTGTGTAAATTTGGCTATGTTTAACTATGTAACTATGTTTAACTTGTGTAATATTCATGCTATGTTTAACTTTGTTATTAATTTTTATAATTTTTTTATGCTAAGCATAGGCAACCGTTTGTCATTTTTTTCTTGGATTTTTGATAACCACCAGCCATCTACAGGCTCCGAAGAAATACAAGGCTTCTAATAACGAGTTGAAGGAATAAAAATATCTTCAGGTTTTAGAAAAACCTGACTCCAATTCTACCAACTGAACACGGGAAGGGTATACATTCATAAAGGTTATGAGTATTAACATCTTGTTCATCGTCCTCTAAAGGCTGATATAGTTCCCAGCTGACAGGACCATTTCTTCAAGCTGGTATTTTAACGATCAATGATCAGTGCGAAAACCAGTTCTTAATTCGTTCCTAGTGTCAATTAGATAAAATTATGTTTTATCCGAAAGGCAACATGATAAAATATTTAGACTGCCTCTATCACGGGCTTTATTAGTCCAATGTCCAGTGAGTCTCTTTCTTCTTCAATTTCTTAGATTAAATTTCGTCCATGATCAATATATTTGACATGGTTCAGCGTGGCTGGCATTACGTTTCAGACGTTTCTTGCCAGTTTATCAGCAATCTCATCGTTTTAGATCCCTTCATGTCCTGTAGTTGACAAGACGAAAAACTCAGGTTAAATTAAAACAAGTTAGGATGGGATCCAATTTATTAGGATGGATATTCAATAAAAACAAGGCACATCATATATTTTGAATAATAGTAAATAATGCTAAAATTAACTTTGTATAAAGTTTTCGAATTCTAAATCAAATAAATAAACATCAAATATTTGATCGAATAAAACATTCTACAGGCTCCCTAAAAAGTAAATTAAAGAGAGGAAAGAAATAAAATTGAGCAGAAGATAGATCCGGTTACGGATTTTTAAAAAAAAAAGTATCACTCAATTCATTGCTTCCTACAGCAAGCGCTCAAAAAAATTAATCTGAATATCGTCTGCTATCATTAGGACTGTTATCTTTTACTCCTTCCTGTCTTAGCCTCATCTTTGCTGCCCTTTAGTATTTTTTTAATTTTTAATACAATGCATTAATTATATATACTATTTGTTTTTCTCGAAGGAACTATTTTTAAATCAGGTTAAATAGAAAATTAGAATCCTTTTTGTATATTCCAACATTAATTAAAATAGGTTTTGTTTACAATAGCTACGTTTCGGATAATTTTAATTTTAGTTAAAAATGACTAGTTTTTCTGTTTAATGGTTAAATATAGCATGTTATATAAATTCAAAATGATTTATAATAAACATGTAATTTTCTATTATTTATAAAGATAAAAAAAAATACTAATGAGCGTTATGATATCATTAACAAGTTATAAGAATAAAATCTATTTTTATACTTTATCAATCCACCTAAAAGAAAGAAGCATGTAATAGTTAAAACTAACAACTTAGATCCAATAATTTATTGATAACAGATTAATTATAGTACAACAACCTTAACTTTAATTAACTTCAAAGCCACATTTTCTCAGCATTTAACAAGTGATTTATATAAATTTATATATATATATATATATATATATATATATATATATATATATATATATATTACGTAATTTATTTCTACATAGATACATTTCATTCTACATAAATACATTTGTATTTCTACATAAAGGGCTCACTCAGATTCTACTAGTTTTCGATAGCTAATTGAGAGAGAAGCACTGAGATCTAGAGTCCAGTTTATTCCTCCACAGTCATTTATATTTTTTTTCATAAGTATAATTTTAATTTTCTTGATCGACTAATTGGTTTATTTTGCTATGATTAATTGTTTTAGTCATAGGAAATACTATTACTTCCTTATTTTATTATTTATGTTTAATTAATTAAATATTTTGTATATATATTATGAATGGGTACTTAAATCACTCTTGATTATTGCCCTTAATTATTGACATCAGATTTTTAATAGTTCACAAAAAAATCTTGTTTAATAATTTTTTTTTTATGATTATTGATGTTCGTCCTGGTTTAATCATTATAATTATTTTAAAAAATTTTGTGCCCGTAATATTTTAAAAATTATTTAAGGTGTATTTTGACTTTTTTTTCATCATTTTGCAAAACAATTTTTCTTCATTAGATTACGAAGTATTATGATTGAAATTGGTACTTTTGGTAAGTTCTATTCCTCCAACCTTGATAGTGATTTTCCTAAATTGATCAATGATGATTGAAGATGCTTGTCGTATATGCGAAGGCTCATTAGGAATAATAGGATTAATTAATTGAAGGGGTGAGTTGATGAAGGAGGCACGCAACATCAAGTCTATTTTGAAATATTCAGTCTTTATGTTGGCATCGAAGAACATTTTTAATAAATATTTTTTTAAAGTTTTTACTAAAATATTCTATTCCCATAAGTGGTAAGAATTTTATTTAGTTTGATTTTTTTTTTTTAATGAGTCTAAAAAATAATATATGTATTGCACATACCACCTTCCACTCAATATGTTTGTATTTTGGTTAATTATTTTCATTAATGAACCTTTATAATCGATTGAGAAAAGAAAAAATTTAAATCTCCTCTTTTAAAATATGAGGTTATACGTTTCAAGATGTATAAAATCCAAAATCGAATAAAAAAAAAATAAATAAATAAAAATCCTTCCGTTCGCGGCATTTTTCGGAAGATACTGAGCCGATTTTTTTTGAGATTTGATGATACAGTCAAAGGTAATCCCAGAAGGATCCTCGGAATGGCGGCCGATTAGGGATTTTATATGCCTATAACTCTGTCATTGATGAAATTAGAGCGAAATATAGTGTTTGGAATTATTATGCCAAAGCCCTTAAAAAAAATCTTTCTTAATCCTATTAAGTGAAGACAGTTGAAAGTGGGACAACATTTCGATCTGCAGTTTTAAAAATGGAGAATGGTTGCATCAATTCAATAAATCAACAATATATATTTATTGAACTGGTGCTACAGTTCCCCAATACCACATATCTACTAATACCATGTCAAAAAAAAAAAAAAGAAAATTCCAATTCCAAATACAACTTACTTATAATGATGGAAGAAGGAGGCATGTGATATTGTACTTTACATACCTGCTTTATCCTCTTGAGGTGTAATTAGTAAAATTAATTGACTAGAGGAAGATGGAAGTATTGGATGATTTAAATTACATAATTCCTTCTTTCATTAGAAATATATAATATTGTTGTTGTCACATACCCTCTTCATTAGTCTTGTATCAGCTAGCGAACCTTCCAGAGAATTATTGTAAGTACTGGAAAACAAACCAACATATAACTCCTTCATCCACTCATCCCTTCATATCCAAAAAAATCATACCTGTTCATGAGTATGTAATACGGGTAAAGCAATTTGGTTAACTTAAATAAATTTTATTCAATAAATAATTGAATGACAAGTACTGAATAAAATAATAAATAAAAAATAAAATAACGAATGCAGAAGAAAGGAGCCATCAACTTGCAAATCAGAGAAATAAAGTAATCATTGGTAGATATTAAAAACAACATGACTGTACAAAACGAGTTTCTTTCCTTCCTTTTTTTTAAATGACTATTTCCAAACGCCATAATTTAGTTCGGACGTTTCGACATAACCCGTATTTCGAAAACAGGTTCCTATAATATCTTAAGAAGAAAAAATAATTATAAAAAAATCTCTATTCAGCCATTTCTTCTCTGCTATGGCTGGTAGTCAATATCACATCTTTCTTTAAGCAGTTTATAAAATGGTGAAGGTTTTTTTTACTGATATGCCTCTATTTACGAAGTCCTTTGTGCATTTTCTTACCGTATTACCTTCGTGAAATGGTATTTATTTATTGAAATATGTTCAGAAATTCTGTACATGTTTCGATATAATATAGATAAATGCAAAAAAGAGTGGGGTTATTATTTTCGAATTTATTTAGTTATATATATTTTTTTTTTAATGAGAACTAAGATTCTTACACAATGAACAATATTTGTGTGTTGAGTTCATCATTTTATTTATTTTTTTCTGAAGCTATAAATTATATATTTTACATTGATATATGTTATATTTGTAAATTAGATTAATTGCAGTAAAATTGTATAAAATACATAACTAGATATTGCGAACAATAAATTACATGACTATAGTAAGTAGAAATTTACAATTTTCTCAAATTTACAACTTTCTGTCACAAAAATCGACCGATACCTCTGAGTTTCCCCAAACTAATCGTAACAATATTGATGTAGGATACTTATAACGATTTCTGAAATAATAATAATAATAATAATCAATAATATTTTAATTATATGAAAAAAAGGTGCAAAAAAACTAGCAATTCCGTTTGGTCTCGATCTACAATGAATGGCAAAGATGTTCCAGAACGCCGAGGCGAAATCCATTCCTGATTATCGCGTTGTGAAACAGACTTCTTTTTTAAACTGAAGAAAAATTAGTTGACATCCGCATGATGGTATAGAAGGATCAATCTAATAAGGGATTGATAAATTATTTGCCACTTCTATAATTTTGATAAATTATTTGCCACTTCTATAATTTGTCAATCTCTGATTAAAGACAGATTATAATCAAGTGATTATATATTAATTATATTAAGGAATAAATAGTTTTGCATGGGTATTTCAGTAATGACTTTCGATGTTAATTAATGGATTCTAAATCCTAATGACAGGCTATTTAAAGTTACATACCTGAAATATGGCTAACACTATACAGTCTTTTATAGTTGCTATCATCATCATTATAAATATGATGCTTCCCTAGCCAAGAAGTGAAACGAAGAAGAAGACCAGATTAGATTTCGGGTGGTCCAGGAGAAAGGAGGGTCAAGGGCGAGCTGACGCAAGTGGAGAAATTGCTTACACAAGATGTGCACTTGGTGGCTGTTATGTCATCCGCCTTTCCCCACTGGTACCGTTCTGTAGCGGCCGAAGAGCTGGCTGTGACAGTCCGTTGTTCTGGTCGAGAGTGGATGGACTCTCAATGGGTGGGTCTGTTTGGCTAGACGGCTGTATTCGGTCATTCTGATGGAGTTTGATGGTGGATAGCCTTCTGAGGTTAGATGGACGGGAAGGCAGGTAGAAACATACAAAGCAGGAATAGAGAGAAGATGAAATCAACACAAAAAGGAAGGAACATCGATTTAGTCATTCCCGTCTTATTATAATATCTCTTTTTATTATTATATATAATAGAGATATATCTCTTATCATATTAGATTGTATATAAAATCATTAAATTTTATTAATAATTAATAATTAATATAATATTTAACCTAATAATACAGGAAAAATAGACTTTATAAACAACAAAATATCATTTGGACCCATAGTCCGATTTCACACAGAAAAGTAGTAAATTAAAGTTTTGTGTTTCTTTTTAAGTGTCACGTTTTTTGTTGAATAGAAAGCGATCACTCAAAAACTATTCAAGATAATTAAGTTCCAATGACGCATTCGTAAATTAGATAAAATCTCGTTAAGAAAATGTAGTTTGGCTTCACTAAATTCGTCGTAATGGGGCTTTCGGGGCGTCCAATAGCGAAGTTGTATTTCTTCTTCTAAAGCACGCATTACCTGTCAATTATTTCCTAAGCTCCCAACGGATATCCTACATCTAGCAAAACTTCTTTTATTTAGTTATAATTCCGTATAAACAAATTCGAGGTATCTTTTGGGGATAGGGCTAGAATTAGCTCCTGATTTGCCAAAAAGTGTGGTTTGGAATCAGGTTTCCTCTACAAAAAATTTTTTGAGAATAAAATCGATTAAATTCACATTGTTTCTAGTTAATAAAATAACAAGAAATTACAGAATAAAAAGCTTCTTTGTGAAATAAAATAAAACTTTACCAAAAAAAAAAAATCTGTAAATTAACCAAAACACTTTTAAGTAAATTTAACTTATTCTTTATGAAATAAATGAAATAATTGTTTTCGTTTATCGACAGATTTTTTTGTATAGTTTTGTATTATGTCACAAAGAAGCTATTATGGATGAATTAATAAGTTTCATTCTCAAAAAACTTCATTCTCGGGGAAACCTAAGAGAAAAAATAACCCATTCAACAACAAACGTGTATAATACATCCGGTATATAGTTCAGCCTCAAAAATTTCCTGTTTTTTTTTTTTTTTTTTTTTTTTTTTTTACATCATATCAAACATAAATATGAATGTATCGTCATGGGAGTGGTCTCATTTGATCCAGAAACAAAAAAACTATAAGAAACGATGGCTTACTCGATTGAATTTGTGCAAATTTTATTCGAATATCCCGCCCCCATTTAGTCACCTCCAGTGGACGAAATTCGGACGGACACTGCATATTTCGATTTCTACTACCAAGACAAAGTTATAACCAAAACTTCACGAATGTACAAATTGTTTTGTTTAGCTGATCGAGTTGGACTTAGTTTTCCTGTGCTATAAGATCGATTGTAAATTTTGAATCCAAAAATCCGTATATCACTTCTGATTCCAGTAATTTAAAAAAAAATGTATTTTATTGTAATTTACCACTGTATTAAAAAGAAATAAAACTAGTAAATGTTATATCTAATTATTGACTAACGAGGCAGCACATTAATGTTAGTTCTATGTTAAATGGTCTTGAGGCCTTCTCCTTTTCTGACGCCGCAGAAGGCTGTCAGCAGTAATGTTGGGAGGCAATGCAAGGAACTTTCGAGTTTGTTGATGTAGAATATATGTTTCTATTTGAATTTCTAAATCAGCAATAGAAGGGACATTAAGTTATATATGGATAATTTATTTTTTTTAGGCTGAACAAGAATTATAGACTATTTTATGGATGTATTTCGATGGTAAAGTGAATGGTTTACTGCAGCGTTTATTGCAATAAATTTATTATTGTATGCGATATGGGAATTTGATGAAGCTCCAAAGCTCAATGCTGGATGCCCAATCATGTAAATTAGTTTTTTATAATGAATTTGAATTTTTTATAATTACCTCATAAATGCTAAATTTGTCGGAAATAACACAGTAGTTTCTTATTGCCAGTCTTGTATGAGAATTAATGATTGTAGCCATCCAGATGAATTTTTTTTATACGGATAACCGGAATGTTATTACAAATGTTTTATATTTACGAATTGCCGGTAAATAAATTTAATAAAAATAACCGCAGAGTTTTGTTCCAACTGAGATATGGATTAGATCAACAGCAGATGGTCTCAAACAATCTTGCCACTTATTAGCGCTTCTGTATCGTAATATCACCCTTGTATAGATTGAAAATTCATCTGACCTTGTAGTTTTTTGTTTAAGAAGGCAAAAAATAAATTAAGAATATCTACGTTAGTGATAAGCATAATTATTTGAGAACACAATAAAACAAAGACCCGAAATCCGGATTAAACATTTATCAAAATGCCTTGATTCTTATATCATTGTCTGAATCGACTATAGAACAAAATAAGCAAAGTATGGTGTATCGTATATATAAGTTCTAACACCGCCTATTTTAATTTTGGAAGAAAATAAGTTAGCTACCTGACTCGATTTGTTTTTTTACGCCCGATCGAATAGTAACTATGCCAAGGAGCTACACTGACTAGACGACGTTTTGAGATTGAAATATGCTATAAATTAGGCAATGAAATTATGCAGTTTTTTGTACCTCCTGTAAAGTTGGGATAATTGAGTTAGGCGGTGTTAGAACTTATATGGCGATATTTTTACTTGAACAATATTTTGTAAATAAGCAACTACCGACTATTTATTTTTATATATTACATTCTGATCCCACAGATACACTTAAGGGGAATGTCGCACCTTCTAATGCGTCTCCACTTTTAATTGAATCAATTTAAAAGAACGTTCAACAGCAAAAAAAGATCCACCTTCTGTATCATCTATTGGAAGCTTGCCTTGAAGGACCGAAAGGTGTAAGTTTGCGATTCTAGTATGATTCTCTGATTATAGCAAAGGGGTTGTCAGGATGAACCATTGGAAGAATTACAGGAAGAATAACAAGTTTGTCCCACTTTAGAAGTTGCTCATACAGAAGTTGAACTTGATGGTGGAATAATTTTTCCTGTTTTGCCACCTACTCTCCTAATCAGAGAGGCTGTTTGCTTCGCCTTTTTTAATATCAATCTTAGGATTTTTAAAGAGTTTCATAATTCAAAGTCCTAAATGAATGAACTGTAGCTGAAATATAATCCCGTGCTTTGCAATAATGCGCTATAAAGTCCATAGTATATGGCAGCCCGACTGCTTTTCGAAAAATATGTTCCATTTTCTTTGAAAACACTAAAAACTTGCCTTATATAAATTGCGAATAAGGAAAAAAATATGAAAGAACATAATCCCAACAATTTGATCAATGGTTTTATGTATAATGCATTATTATTTGTGATATAAAAAAATAGTGTTGATGTTAGTTATTCATTTTATCATTTTAAACCGCTAAAAACAAAATTACACCATCATAGTCTTTTCTTGGAGTATTTAAAGTAAATGAAGCTAAAACTTGATATAGATCTCCAAGTTTGAGATCGATTTGAATCGGGCAATTATCTACAGGTTGGCTTCCAGTCTATTCTCTTATCGTTACAATTCCTTATTCTGAGTAATCAATTAATTTTATTTCGTTGGTGCTAAATCAACGGACATTGTCGTTATGTTGGAGTTGGGTTTTACTCTTATTATTAATTTCCAATTAAAATTTAACCTCTCTATTCCATTATTAGCCATGAGAAGACATCTAGAAGCGAACTATTCCTTTCTCAGGAGTACCCACTTGTGATGCAGCTGGAGCCGCTACCGGGAGGTGCAGCATTGAACTTGCCTGTTTAGCTTCCCGCGACGGAATCAGGTCAGACGTGAAAGGTAATAGCGAAGAATACCAAAGTCGCTTTGGGCCAACAGCCTCGAGTTCCTCAACTTCTTCTCTTTTCGCTGTCTCTGGAGTTATTAGACTTTGGTCTTTTTGAGAGAAACGGTGTCACCGTGAACTTGGCCGATGGTGATGTAAGGCATCGAGGAAAGATTTCACTAATTATTGTATAACAGGCTCCTGACATTCTTGTGCAGGCCAATGTCAGCGAACAATTTTATTTATTTTCCATTTACCTAAACCTTTGAGCTGTTATAAATATTGAATGGGTGAAAAATATTTTCCTATGGATATAATTAATTTCTATTAAATGTTTGCAGCTAAAGAACAAATCACAAATTGAGAAAGGGTGATAATTGAACTAGGGTAGGCGAACACTTTCAAATTCAAAAAAAGAAAATATTTTTAACTTTTCTAATATCAGAATATTATCAATCCCATGGATAGACGCACCATCGCGCCAGTTTCAATCAATGCATACAGAAAGCGGACTACATCGATTATTGATAATCAGGAAGAATTTAAGTAATTTTCTGTCTTATTATTTTGAAATGTTGTTGTATTTCAATTGTTATTCGCATACCTTTGGTAGAAATGTTTCAAATTTACTATAATTACCAAGTGTTGTAAGATGGTCTCCTCTGGAACAATTACTGATTCTTGCACAAACATAGTAATTATGTAATAAAATGATATATTAATTATATATTATTAATTAAGTTATTAAGTTGGAATTTCTTCTTAGAGAACAGCATAAAGATTTATATGACTGTTTTCTCAAACTTCTCTTGGTTTTTTACTAACCTATTTATAAACGATATAGAAGTCAACTTTTATTACCCATTGGTAGATAAAAAACATTTTTGTCATGAGTCGCTAGCTTACTTATGGCCATCAATAACTTATTTCCTGATAGTACTGATCTATTTTTAAATATATTTAAATTCTATTATGTCATCAAGATATGCTTATTTTGAATATATATATTTTATATAAATGCAATATGATTTTTTTATTGAAACGATATCCGTAACTACGGTTGAGCGTATCTGACGGATCTGTAATTTCCTGTTTCGCCAATATTTCTAGAGAAAAAAAATTTAATAGGTTTTATATATTTTTTTATGTTTGTTTACTAGAAACATTTTAAAAAATAAAAATTAATTGAAATTAAATAATTTAAAAAATAACAAGAGTTAGTCAATGGTCAGATAAGTTTATGCCGACGTTTTGGATTTTCCATTTTTACACCTGCAGGGACGTAGTATTAAAACTCTCGTAAAACTCACCCTCGAACTCTCAGAGGCATTTATACTTGCGGGTTTTACGCGAGGGTATTTGTCAAAAATGAAAAATTCGCTATTATTAAAATATAATAAATCTTTTCCAAAATATTTCATAGACAGAAATCATATACGTCAAATTTTACCTTTATACTGTGATTGCTTTCGCCTTTTTAGAGCACATAGGAAAATCAATTATAAAATTGTACATGGAATCTATACTATGGGCAGATGGTGTGAAAGTTGCCCTAGACATTGAACTTGCAGGATGACATAATGGCTGAACCAGAGCAGATAGTTGTGTAAGAGATTTCTCCTGTTGCGTCAACCGTTAGCAGTGTCAGCCGCTTCACCTTGTCTTCAGGAGATTACAGTTGTTATGGGAGCTGGGATCTGGGCAGCTAGTATCGAATTTATGTCTTGTCCTTAAATATCCTAGTTTACAGTTTATAGAACCTTATTTGAAATTCAAAACACCTCTTTAAAAAAAATCCAGCCGTATCATAGCTTCTGATATAGGATGTAAGGAACTTATCGTAATTATGATTATTTATTAAAGACTGTTATTATCACTATTAGACTAAGATACTTAATTATGGTTTATCGGCAGATGGTCTTTACATAAATTACACCGACTCTGATGAATCCCCAAGAGTTCCAGCATAGTTGATTTTGGACCAAGTTCGTTTCAGCTGGTAAAGAATAACTAACTAGCACTGTAAATAAAAAAGTGATCAATATCTAAAAACAGAAACAATATAGGCTGGATAATAAAAAAAAAATATCCGAATTAGTTCTTACCCATGCAAGTTAGAAAACAACATCCTAAAGAAGAAAGGAATTATCTTTTTTATTTGTTTTGTTTTAGCTAATCAATTATGTTTTACAGTTCTACAAGTTACCGGTTTGTTGAACACAGATTCACTACTGTTCGTAATCCGGTAACCTGACTTATATAAAAAACAAAGTTATTTTATTTATATATTATTGCTATTACTATATAAATTAAGAAAGGAAACCATTGAAGGAAATATATTATACGATATAAAAATTAAAAGGATTGTGATGTTCCACTGAAAGACTTTTTGTGGATCTAATAAACTTTGCTGAGAGTCTAAGCAAGTGGTTACCAACCGGTGCACTGTGTTGCAGAACGCAAATTAGCTGACCCAAAATCTTGTTGCTCAAATTCCAGCGTATATCTACCTTAGCAATATGTATTCTTATAGATTATTTAACGCAGAAACGATGTTATTATCATAATTGAATTAGGCTTAACCTATGGTCAACTGTAATTCCCCCATATTCTATAAGGTGAATAGGTAATATAAAAATTTTAAATTGAAAATCTAGGAACAAACGCTATTTACATAATTTGAATGTTAAATTTTAATTCATGAATTTTAAAATCTGGCTGGAATAAATATAAAGGTTAACATTTGAAAAACGAATCAAAACATTTACATCGAAGTCATCTAATTTTTTGAAGAATAATAACAAAAAATCAAAGCTTCATTTCAGCTAAACCCATACCATTGTTGCAGTCCTCATCCTCACTGCTGAAGAGTTCTCCTGAGTACATTTTTTTATCCTCCTCAGGAGATTATGAGGAGATTATATGTGATGAGGAGATTATACATACGTTCGTGTTTAGCTATGTGCAGAAAACCGTAAGGACTGTCTTTCCAACTTGCCCTGAGAGTTTTTAAAAAATGCTGATCTTTGAAGCTTTTTGAAATCTGAAAGCTTTCTGAAATCTATAGCTTCAAACTACAATATTCCGAGGTAGATGAAGAATTTAACTTTTCTGTGAAGAAACATGTTCAAGAATTCAAAGAATTGGTTACATTTGGTAACATGGTTCGGAAATCGATTGGAATAGAATCTCGGACAGTTGTACAACATGCTTCTATAACTTTTAGGCTATTCCCGCATATCCACTTGAATCGTAAATTCTCCTTAAATTCCGCGTAACTTACATTAAATATTATAAAAAATATGAAAAATCTAAGGATTTTTGTTCATCTTCTTTAGGGTAATATAACCTTTACTTACCACTGTTTGGAGAATCCATGACTCGTGGATCGAAAAAAAAAATCGCTCATACTCGTTAAACAACTTTGAAGGAATTATGCGAAATAGTATGACCAGAGTTTAGGATGCGAAGTTCTTATTTAAATAGTTTCCCAATCTAATCTGTTTGTAGAACTTTGATCGCCTCTCACTTCCTCTGTTTTGGGTAACTCACTATCTGTTGTTCACATGAATATTCGAACTTTTTTTTTTTACATTTCATGAGCAAGATTTGGATTTTGAAACCCTGAGCGATTGTCTCACTATAGTCCAGTACAGTGGTGCGAGAGAGGTTCTGAATGCACCCTCCTGTATCTTTTTTAAGATAATGTATTGTCCAAACTGTTTTATTGTTTATCTTTCCTGAAATTTGAGTATTATTTGAAAAGTATCGACAGATAAATGCACTTTTAAGCATGGGAATGGGTTTGGGAGTGGTCCGCACATGGTTCGATTTCTGACTCAATGGTCCGAAGACTTCTACGGGCTGGAAAATAAAAGAGCTGAAATTTATCGAAGCTTCTGTAAATAGCGTTTCTCGATTACTGCAATTACTTAACAGTATCTCGTTTGTATGAGTAGATAGGTCGTTACAATACCTTGAATAGACTTGAAAAAAATTCGATCTTCGGAAGCAATAGCATTATTCGAATTATCATTAGTCGAATATTTTTTTATCGTTCTGTAATATACTTTAACTAACATGATGATTAAGTAGTAACCTAATACTTTGAAGTACAGACATAGAATAACTAAATAAATTATTGTTTAAAATTAAAAATTATCTACCAAATTATTTCATATTTAATAATGCTTATTTCATATGAAAAATATGGTAGACAATTCACTTGAATTATTCTGCGATCTTCTGAAAATAAGTTGAAACTATATAGGAGAAAAAGTAAGAATAGTCGATGGGTGTTATTTTTCAACCAATACAAGCTTTAAAAAATCCTTGACATTTCCTGAATATTTTTATATGGGTTAATTCCGAAAAATGTACATAATAGATAATGAATCCTTTTATGGGTAGAAGCATGTGCAAATAAATAATTTGTTAATGGACTGTATAATTACTATACTAATAATTTCCTTCTTTACACTTTTTATCCTTCAATACTTTTATAGAATGGCATGAGTTGTATGATAATTTAAGACTTAAATCTGATGAATAATAAAACCCATTAATACGTAATAGTATGTACAGGCAATACTTGTTACCGACGTTTCCTTTACTGATAGTAATAAATAAGGAATACATGAATAAATAATGTATTATTATGTATGCCTTTAAGGTGAGAACGCGGCTCGCTTTGAACGCGAAGTGAAGAATTATCTTTTGTTAGTGATATTTATTTTTCATAAACACTAAGATCTGCAAATAACAAATTCTAAATATAATACAAGAAACAAATAATATTATATAAAGTTTACTTAATATATAATAAATATATATAATCCAAAAGTCGATGCTAAATGAAGAAACTAAGAAAGAACTCCAAATTTCACGATACTTAAACCTCCAGATTAAATATTTACTATATCAACATCTTTCAAGAAATCACAGAAAGCTTTGCGGCTAAATATTTTAAGAAATATTACATTAGAGACTGGAATGGAATGTGATAAAAAAATATAAAAGATATTTGTTTATGTTTTGCTAAAGCAAATACAATTACTTTTTATAAGAAATTTTCGTTACTTATTAAAGAAAATGATCCAAAATGTAATGGTAAGAATGATCCAAAATGTTCCTGTATTCCATTCGTTATTAAAGTTTAATTTTTGAGATACTAATTTTATTAAATTATTAACCAATCAATTCACGGACAGCATAAATAATTCAAACTTTATACTTTTGCAAATTCATATGTTCTGGATTCATCTGAACATTTTTTTTATAATACTATTTGAACAATATAGTTCCCGAAATCTTATTTTTTTACAACAATATATCCATGCAATCATCGTTCTTGATAACCCGGTAACCAATTATCATGTAATTTTATATTCAGCTAAATTTCTTTATTCAAAAACAAGTACAGACCACCAGTGAATTTTACAATTAAATATATAGTAAATTGGCATGAAAGGCGTATTAGAATTATGTATCATGCCACGTTTATTACCGAGGCACGACCAAATCCGATAATTGTGATTTCGGCCGCACGATTCATTGAGGGTCACGTTGTGACTTAATCGTCGGTCTTAAATGTTAATTCAGTTTGGTCTTGATTTTTTATTAATCGCAGACAATGGCTGTCTTTTGTTTTTGTAATTTATTGCCCGAGTAAACTTAAAAAAAAAAGAAACAAAATAAAATAAAATGAAATGTAGAAAAAATGATTGAATTAGTAACAGAAATGTTTTTTATTTTAATCTTTAATTTTACTTTAAGTACTTATCACTTATACAAACTGGTATAATTGTATTGGGGATTAAAAAAAAAAAGTATAAGAAATTTTCTTAAAATTGATAATTAAAAATAATTATTTTTATCCTGCCTTGTTTTCGTAGAACATTACGATTCCAGATTTAAAGCCAATTAGTTTAATTAAATAGCCAGTAGTATTAATAAAAAAAAATAATATTTTTATAATAAATTATCTGTAGTACTAGTATTTTTTATGATTTGATATTCCTGTATTATTAAAAATAACATATACAAATTGTAATTCAATATTTTCAAGGAGGGGGAGGGAGAGAGGATATGTTTTGAGATGCTTTTTACTTCAAAATCGTAAATATTTTTAAAAAATATATGTATTCTCTAATCATAAAGACAATACCACCAACATACTGTGTTCAAGAGGTTCAGAAGAACACGAGGTTTAAATTATGGCACCATTGTTAATTATTTTCAAATAGTTGTACAATAAAAAATTAAAAAAAAATAATTAAAAATTTCGTATTGTTATAAAATCACTGGTACGTCTTTTCGACAAAAGGTCCAAACTTTCTATAGATTTTTTAATTGTTTAAATACTTTAGTATAATGATTCCAAAACATATTATATTTTGCCTCTAACTTCATAAATGACCCAGATATGGGTATCTGAAACCTTTAATCGGTCGCCATTTTGAAACGAAATATTCAGATAGCAATGTTGAGTTTCGAGGAGTATCCTGGGGTGACCAGTAATGAGGGGGATTTTTTCAAATTCGATTTTTGATTCTATTTATTTTGAAAAGTAAAACCTTGAATTTTGAGGGAGGTTAAACAATGTTTTTCTTGGTCGATTATAAAGTTTATGTATTGAAAATAATTAACCAAATAAAGAGCGATGGTAACAATCACGATGACAACGAACAAACGAATTTTTGTTATAAATCACTTTTTTTTTTGTTAAACATCTAATAAAATGAGTGTAATTAAATCTAAAAAAAAAACAAAAAAAAACATAGCTTACATACTTCCTCTACATCAGATAGATAAAGAAATATAAAAAAGATATATATTTGCTATTTATAATGATATATAGTACACTGTTTAGTATGTCACACCTAAAAATCTTTTCCAATAGATAAAAAAGACATTTTCCATATTTTTTTCAAATTATGTAAGATAAGTTTGAAATAGAAATATTCAATATTTTTATCCTAGGTGGTATGATATTCTGTTTTTAAAAAAATGTATATCGTAATTAATATATGCTTGTTATTTTAAGGTGAATGTAGTATACATAAAAATAAATGCATTTATTTTGATGTCTTAATTAAATATATTTATAAAATTAATTTCTTCTTTCAATCAATGATTGACAAATGGGTAGTTCAGTTATTCACGAGTCTTGTAATAAGTCATAAATATAGGAAATCTAAATATTTTTAATCTCTTATCAAGATAAAGACAGAAATATTCCTTTGGCGCATAAGTCATAGATTTATATGGACGTCGTTTTTTGAAAAAGGCGTAAGTGCCATTTAGCAAATTTACAAGAATCACATGAAACAATTTTTCTCCAAATAACAATATATGCTTTATTAATTTTATTCTTTATTGTATGCAATAGGAGTTTATTAATATGGCAAAACCTTTACAATTTTTATGATTTCTAGCACTGTTTAAGGCCAGAGTGACGATAGAGAGTCTTTAGTATTTGGTGCTTACGTCATCAATATTTGATTTTTAGACCATTTCCAATATATATCGTGAGCGGGAATCGATAGAGGTGGAGTTTACGTCCCATAATCAATTAAAAACTAAATTTCGAATTTTTGGCGCTTAAGCCTTTTTCAAAAAACGGCGTCTATATAGTCGCAGAATATATAGTCCGTTCCGAGAAAAGTAATTTAACCTTAAAATGTAAGACTGTTATTGCACTGATAATTATACCATAAATTCGTTGAAATATAGCAACGGCTTATTGGAAGTACAATCGTTACACCGAGCCTGCCTATTAGCGTGATTGAAGAGCTTTAAAAATCGAGTTACCAAAAAGAAAAGAACAAAAAAATAAACAGGAGAGCAAAAAACTACCATTGTTCATTTTGTCTTTTTGCGGTGGGAGGGTCATTAAAGCAGACGCCTGACTCCTGCTCGTGTACACCCGGGGCTGGTAAGATATATCTGACTCCTGCATGTGCAGTTTGATCTCTAAGTTGGAGCAGCACACGCCATTTGCTCGATTAAGATGCAAATTAACACCCAGAAGGTATTTATGTAGTATTTATGTTCCTTTCCACTGTTGGAATTATTAAGTCTAATCCTCTCGGACTTTTTAAGAGATTTTTTTTTCTCGATATATGGCGACAAAATTTATTCGAAATTCATTAGCTTGTTTATTTTAAAATGGATGAATGAAACTACATTATTTTTGCTGATTCAATAGTTTTACTATAATAGAATGGTCAATAATTATTTTTGATGACAGAATTTAATTGATTAATTGGATTTTTAATTTTTATTTCGCAAACTAACTTTTTTTTTTTTCAAATACGTCTTATACAGCCAGGGCAATTCATCTATTTATCAAGGGTAAAAAACCAGTTTCAATTTTAGATACCTTAAAAAGTAAAATAAAGTTGATTCGAGGTCTTGAGGGCAAATCCCTTGGGATTTGCCGCGAAATCAGTAGGGGGAGCTTGTCTACCTGTTGTATCGACTAGAGAGGATGCCCCGTGATTTTGAATACCTTCCGGATTAGGTTACTATTTTTTCTGGGCGATCAACTACTTGCTTATTACGCCCTGAATAACTTATAAAAATTGTTAAATGCAAGATCAATAAACAAAATACGAATTCTAGAATTTTGATTTCGCAAATCGTAAGGTACGCAGCCACCATGTGGTACATTGCTAGTGGAGATTCCTTTGCAATTATCATGCATATTTTCAGATTTCTAAACAAAATATATCTTTATTTATTTCAGAAGTTTGATGAAACAATCAAAACTGTTTTGAAAACATACATGAAAGTGTGAATTTTCTTTCCTGTTCGACTATTGAAGCGCCAAACTTTTCCCACAGATTTTTTAATACCTATCGTGGTTTCTATAGTGCAAGTGTATTGTCCCACAAACAGATATTAATTTGAATATCTATTGTCTCAGGCAATCCCATTTCGATAGGACTCAAAATATTGTATCATGTAGATCCGCATTACACTCCGGTGACATTGCGGATAGGAATCGCTGCAGCGCCGATTTCAGGCTTGATACAGCCACGCAACAAAGATGCGCAACATGGAGTCCTTGTGTGGATTAGGTTTTAATTTAACACAATAAGGACCGGTAACCCTCACCTGTTCATATGTCCACGGAATAAACAGCTATCGCGATACGGTAAGAAAAAAACGAAAACGGAACTTGCTTACTCCTTGACTATACGATAACTGGCAATATATTTTTTTGTACCTTGAATAGTTATATCCCGGATTAAGTTAGTTTAGATGTATAAATTTAAGACCACTATAATACTTGACTCACTAATAGGTCCTAATATTCATGGATTTTTCTGTAAGTTAAATAAAAGCTTCATTATCACATTGTAAATCCGTTGAAGAGATTTCACTATAGATTTCGTAAACATATGCTCATTCTGAGCATTTTAGTATTTGTCTTGCGATTTTATTAATAATTAACTAAATTACTTTCACGAACAGTGCGTTCCAATTAAGAAAATAATTAAATATAAATCTTAAATCAGATGGCTCATTTTGCTAATTCAAAGGTTAATGTAGTCTATGAATGTACCTAACTTGTACTGCTCCTGGCCTTTTTGAGACTAAAAAAATGTTTTTCTCGGTTCCCTTTTTGCGTCAGTGTAAATAATTTTCATTCATATAGAGGCCATCTATCACAGTAACTAATAATATCGATATTGACGAACAGTTGATTATAAACTGAATCTTGAGCTAAGCCTGTCTCCTGAGCCAACAACCGTCTCTACTTATCATTACGTTTATGATAAGAAAATTTTAAACTTCTTTAGCCCAATAAAAAAAGTGTAATAATTGCCTCCAACGATAGCATTCTCTGCTCAACACGTAAGATGGAAAAAGGTATAAATTATGAAAGAAGAATCTTCATATACTATTTTTTATTTTATTAAGTAACGACTTCACAATAAATATCGTTAAATACTCAAGGGCAAGGTGGCCTAAGATTGCAGAAGACCCTGATGATATACCGCAGAACCATCGAGAAAGGAGCGGCCTTGACCCTGGTGGGATTGCACAAGGCCACAACGGTATAAGCTTTAATCCAATGCTAATTCCTTAGTCCTTTTGGAGTTTCTGTTTACAAGACCTGACATCACCGTCTGGCACTGCTTCAATATCTGTCATTAATTGCCCTCTCTGACATATCCTATATTCTATCGGGAAGTGATTTCATCTCTCCATATCTGTCTCTATTACAAAAGAAAAATGTCCATGTATAAGTCTTACTTGTTATTTTTTAAACGCTATTTAGAATGCTGACGTAATATATTACTTTCGAACGGTGTTCAATATTCCCGTCCATCATCCTTTGCTAAGCACAAAAAATAACAAATGACCTACTCCTATTTTGTAGTCATATTGATTTCATCTCGTTCTGGTAAATATTAATGGAAACCATGATTACACATGGCTTTCAAAAAATAACTTACTGAAAAATCCGTGACAAAAAATATATTTAATGGTTGTTTTGTGGTTTTTTTTGGTACAAGTTATATATTATTAAGAAATTACAGAGATGCCTAAGAGTTTTGCCGCCCCCTCTTCATTCCATCCTTGAGGGGGAGGGGGCTGTTGGTCCGCCATTTTTCAACTAGAAAATAATCTTTACAATAAGTTCTAATTTTATCCCATAATAGCATCAGTCATGATTTTATAGGTCTTTTTTATTAACTCATTATAAACATTTTCTTTGTCAATTAAACTAAAATATTTTAACGTGCGCCCCTAGGCCGAGATCTTATATAAAATAGAATTAAATTAAATTTTCTTCCGAGACTTTTCCAACAAACTAGTTTTGTGCGTGTTTTAACTATAATTTAATTTCTAAAATAAATCTTTCAAAATTAAATAATATTTTACCACATGAATCAAACTAAATTTGGGGAATATCGTTTTAATTTTGTTTCTATGCTTAACGATTCAATCACTTCAGACTGAAAAGGACTTTTTGGTGAGTAATTAATTTTTATATATTTGTAGTTTTTTAATAATTAAAATTGAATTATACGAAAATTAAAAATAAACTTTAGGAATATCTTTTCTCAATTCACAGAGAACAATAAATAGGCTTAACAATAATAAACTTTTCTTCTCAATTTCTCCAATTTATTTCCATACTTCATTGCTATTTTATGCTTGACTTAATTATTATAAAATGTTATACCTATATTTTTTTAAATATTTAACGAAGGGACTAAACAGTTTGTTTTACGATCTGTCGAAAAGTATATATGAGTATGTTTCCCTTTGACCAAGTAATGCCCAGTATAAAAGGTATTAAAATTTCACATTCAACTAAGGAACGCAGGGCTAACGAAGAAAATGAATCTATAAATAATTTTTTTTTTTAAGTACATTCATTTTTTAATATGTATCTTTGTTAGTAAGTGTTACCTATGTAGTTCTACTCACCACAGCTACTAAGCTGACATTAGTTGGTCTTATACTGAAAAGAAGATTGAGCCTAGCTCAATAACTAAGCTACTAGTACAGGTAATGGTAGGGAGAACCTAATTTTTTCTAAACCCAGATGGTTATAGGTTATCACTCTGACCCAATCTGAGTGTTCCTGTCAAGATCTACTTTAGGGGAGAATCGAACCACACCGTTCCGAACCGGAAGCTCTCCAAAACGAACTAACCATCACTGTCTCATTACAAGCCTAAAGGTGCGTTCACACCTTTGGCAAATCAAACGTGTAAACAGGGTAGTTTTGCTTGGCTCGGCTTGTCTTGTCTGTGTTTGAGTCCGATCAGGCTCATGGAGGGATGCGCCACATAAGCTCACGTGCTATATCCATATATTGGTGTATTTATATAAAATATATATTTTTATATTTTTATTTTATATGTTCAATTCTTCCTTTATAAAATGAAAGTTGTTTAAATCGAAATTAAAAGCCGACAAAAGTTGGAATAGCTGGAACAGCAGTTTGTGGGTAGGTTATTTTGTAAACCCTCTTTACACGTTTGCCGTTTGGTTTGGCTTGGGACTTGCCACAATTTGGCAAAGAAGTAGTACCTTAAAAGGTATCTTGTGGGAGTCAGTGTTTGTAGATCTGGGAACAACTATCAATTCAAAGCGCTGTGAACTCACAACAATTAGGAAACGCTTAAACGATGCGTATCGTAACTTCGAGCGTTCAAGTTTATGAACAACCGTGAATAATAAGACTAAATGTCCGTTGATGAATGCGGTATACGATAAAACATAATTAATAAAAGAGCCTAAGGATTTTTTTATTTTAATTCTAATCAACTTACATTTTTATTATCACTGTGTTTCTTCTTCTTTACTTTGTGATGTACTATCACTAGTTTTTAAACAATCCGTAACTATGTATACATGATGGTTTTTGTTATTGGATTGAATGCCCTTTACAACTTAGCCAGTAATCTTCTTCAGCTGTCTTTTCCTTCAGTATATGTTAAAATGTTGAAGAGAGGTATGCTATAATTTGGTCTGCATTTTGGCTTTCAATCCTGATGATATCCGAACAGACGATACTTTGGCTGGTTAGTTATTAACTACTGTTTGAGAGAAACTTAGGAAAACTTAGAAACAAGAAATGAACTTAAATACGTGTTTCTCTGATGTATGATAAAGTGATCATTTTATTTTTAATCCGTTAGAAATGGCGTTATTATTATCATAATTTGTGTTATATTACAAATAAACCGTATTACTGATCATGTACTATGGCCTCGACCCGATTCAGTTAACTCAACATTTTCACTGGTGCTAACAAATTTTAGTTTTAAATACAATAGTTGCATTGAGCTGGCTACATTGATAATGGCATACCATCTTGTGTCGTGTTAACCCAGTTATCACAATAATTTTCCAAAAGATTTTATTGACTTTTTTCGACTTGAGGTATACTATAAAATTGATAGCCATCGAATACAACTACGGAAGTAAACGTACTACCAGCATCATTAGCAATAATAAGAAGAAGCAATCAAAAATCATAAATTTGCCTTAAAAAAGTATTAATGTTGAAATAATTGTTTTTTATTTTCCTTCTTGGACAATATTTTATAAGTATACATATATATATATATATATATATATATATATATATATATATATATATATATATATATATATATATGTCTGACTCATTTATGAAGAGGGACCACCGATTTGGATTCCTTGCCATTAATCTTAAAGTTTCCGTACGTCGATTTTATTGCCAGCAGCAAATCTGTTGGCACATTCTTTGCGCCGCGGGCATTCTATATTCTAGGAATAGGGCCAAATGCAGCCTTTTAGGTCTAGAAAATCCGTATAAAATACTCTTATGTAGCGTTCAGACGAAATAAAAAAAAATTGTAGATCGTGGCAATGAAAATTTATCAAAATAGAATTGAAATTTGTCACTGATCTATCAATTCGTCTTGTACTTCAAAAAATGATAAGGAGTAGTCAGCATATCATTAATCAATATTAATGATTGTCATTAGGTATCATTCCTTAAGATTGGAAATAATCATCGTCCATTCCAGACCATATATGTATGTATATATATATATATATATATTTGTATATATATATATATATATATATATATATATATATATATATATATATATATATATAAATTAACGTGTTTGAGACACTAAAAATAAAAAAAAAATAAAAGGGTTCAAGAAAAGCACACACAAAGAGATCGGTTACAACTGACTTTATTTAACAAGTAATCCTCTTCATATAAGGTCTAGGACTTGTTTACACTCATGAGAGGGTTTAAGCTCTGTTATTACCCAGCTCTGGCTCTTAACTTATATATATATATATATATATATATATATATATATATATATATATATATATATATATATATATATATATATATATATATAAACACACACACACACACACATATGATTTAAAATATTGTCCAAGAGGGAAAATAAAAAACAATTATTTTAGCATTAATATTTTTCAAGCAAATTTATGATTTTTTACTGCTTCTTCTTATTATTGCTAATGATGCTGCTAGTACATTTATGTCCATTGTAGTTTTATTCGTTGGCTATAAATATATATATTTATAATCCTTCTAAAGATAAAATAAAGTGTGCAGAGTAGGACAGAAAGAGAAAAGTAAAAATGGCCCAAAGCAGTGTGACGTCAGACGTAGAATGGCCCTTAAAATGTTTAGATTTGTAGACAAAATTACAATAATAAATGGTTTAACCGATTATATGGTTTATACAGATTAAACAATAAATAATTTTATTCAATATGGGTGTTATCTAAAGAAACAAAAATTTAATAATTATATAAATTATCTGTTGTTATAATTTACTCTAATACTGGTGATCAAATGGCCTAATGGTGGTTAATGATATTGAAATGAAATATGTACATAATTAATTTTCATATTAAATTAATTTTCTAAAAATCATTTATTCAACAGATATCCTGATGTGCATTTCATTTTTCATCTAAATCAGCTCCATTTGTACTCTCTCACATCATAAATATTTAAATCAGATAATATGAATGGGCGAGGCTTATTTCCAATCTTAATGATACTTAATGACAATCATTAATCAATATGTTGATTACACCTTGTCATTTTTTGAAGTACAAGACGAATGTACAGATCAGTGACAAATTTTACTTCTATTTTTAGAAATATTCATTGCCACGATCTACCATTTTTTTAGATTGCTATCGTTTGAACGCTACATAAGAATATTTATATGGATTTTCTAGACCTAAAAGGCTGCATTTGGCCCTATTCCTAGAAATAGAATATATAATGCCCGCGGCGCAAAGAATGTGCCAACAGATTTGCTTCTGGCAATAAAATCGACGTACGGAAACGTAAGGATTAATGACAAGGAATCCAAATCGCTCCCTCTTCACACAGGAACCAGACAGAAAGACTACCTTAGTCCTCTCTTAATCATTTTAATGTACGAGATCCATAAAATTTGCAAGTATAGAGCACAATGTACTGTAGTAGAGAAGTGAAAGACGATATAGTCATAATTGCAGACTCGAAAAAAAAAATATACACCGAATAGGAACAGGAACTGCTACGAAAAGGAATGTCCATCAACAATTCGAAAAGCAAGGCCCTAGTTCTCTCAACGGAATGGAGAGGAAAATGTTGATATGTCATGCAACGGCGAGGTCCTAGAGGTAGCACTACCACCTGAGAACTATAATAAATAGGTCTGGTAGGATTGGCCAAGAAATAGCGAATATAATTTCAAAGGCGTACCAGGTTTACTACTAGGTCAATAATAGCATAATTGGGCAAAGCTGACCAAAGGTTGACCTGTAGATTGATCCTCCATTGGACCAGGAGATTAGCTGGGAGGACATTACCCTGCACCAGATGGCTCTGCTTTTGAGGGAACACGGCTGGAGGTTAATAAATATCCCTAGTGTGAGGAAGCAGTATTAACAGTAATTGCTTAAAGCAGTAGGAGACAGTAAGACAGTAGGAGCCGGATGGGCCCATGACTGAGCATCAACTGGTGGGCGTGGCTAGAGACCAATAGAGAGGCTGATGAACTGCGAGGGACGGATCTTTAGAGGTAGAAGATAGTGCAAGGAAGAGAGACAGAATGATACTGATCTGCTGAGACCTAAACGCCACAACAACTGAAAATGATAAAGTTAATACGCATAGAGTAATGCGTGCCTGAAAATGTAAAAAAAAGTAATGACCAACGGCTTATTCTTTATGTAAAATAATATGCTCATAGGTTGAATCATAAAACGGTCCACAAGGTTACCGAACAGGGAGAATAGAGGAGAACGGGGCATGAGGAGGAGCATTATTGGCTATTTCATAATTGACCGGGATCTTTGAAGGTTCTTCACCGTTATTAAAATCATAAGGGGTACAGAACTAACTACAGATCACATTCTACTAATGGTTGAAGCTAAATTCATCAAGCCAAGAAAGAGGTTCAGCAAAGTATATTATCAAATAGATATTTTTAGCATGTTAAAAATGGAAAATAAAGAAGAAGGGTACTGGCCACTACTTGGAAGCACCGCCAGGAAGCAACCGGGGACAGTGAGCTGGATATTCTTTGGATAAGAATTAAGAACTGCATAGTCAATACTACAAGTGGAATTTATAGCATCAAGAAAATAAGGCCTTCTATCAAGAAAACGAAATGGTGAAATGACGAGGTTAAATGAGCAGTAACGCTCAAAAATGATGTCTGGAAGCAGTAGAACAAACCAACTATTCACTGGAATCCTTCCTGGGAGGAGTTTGACCAAGAGCTAGAACAGAATTACTAAAAGAGCATTAAGAAATTGTGGTCTATTGCCAAAGCTCTGAAAGATATAACGTCAAAGGCGGCCAGGAACAGAATATATGTATGTGGTAAGTTGGTAGCCTAGGAAATGGAAGTACTGAAAGTTTGGCGACACTTCTTCCAAGAAAAATTTAGTATGGAAGACCGTCGGCCCCATAATTATAGAAACTGCAGAAGGAGAATGAGAATGGGAGAGGTTTACTCTGAAGAAATAGATGATGAATCGAGAAGGATGAGGTGGAAATCCATCTGTAAAAAATATGGTGGTAATGAGACTCCTAATGCTTTTTCAAAACATGATGTTACCAGTGGAATGGGATAACAACACCATAATAGCTATACACAAAAAAGGCAGCCAAACTGAATGTGGGAAATACTGGCCAACATCTCTCTTCAGTCGCATACAAGATACACACAAGAATTTTAGAGCAGTGACTGCGGCGAATTGTAGAGCAAGCCGCTTTTAGACCTGCAGATAGATTCAGGACTAAATTTTTTTGCCTCCGGATGATTACGGAAAAAGCTTGGACAAAGACCGTGACAAGGCAGTATCTTTGGTATTTCTCGATCTGAGGGCAACTTTGGATTCAGTTCTGTGAAAGGAGAAATGGGACGCACTAATTAGAGGAAACCTTGCAAACCTGATGAGTGCGACTAAATATGTATATCATGACCCAAAAGGTGTTGTAAGACTCAATGGAAAATCATCAAAACCTTTCCACTTTTATTAAGGAGTAAAGCAGGGGGATAGCCTTAGTCCTCTGCTTTTTATCCTTATGGATGAGATACTGAAGATGTGTAAAAGGAGAACTCCAAGAGATGTTGTAAGATATTATAATTTAACACCAGTACTTGCTCAGGATATGATATATGTTCGAATTGCAAGAAAAATCGCAGTTGATAGGATTGCGCATAAATCCGATTAAAAGCAAGGTTATGTGCGTTTGGTGAAATAATGCAGTGCCTAGAATTCTCTGAGATGGTGAACTCCCAGAACTAGCAAATATGTACATGCAATAGCTCAAGTTTGAATTTGGAGGCCCGTGGCAACCAGGTTTTTGGACCCCCTAAGGTGCTCATTCGAAATTTGGAGATGTAGCTGGGTGGAGATGTAGTGGATTATACATAATGATACAATATTAGTTATTAATTTTATTACTTCATAACTATAACATATATATACAATTTGAAATTATATTTTATTGTTATAAAGCCCAATTCGAAGCCCCTTGGACCGAGATCTGTGCCATTCGTCACCTTGCCACCTTGCTAGTTACGCCTATCTTGGAACAATTATTAGCAAATACTGTAAAATAGGCCTCTCTTTTATTACTAGGGGAGGGCGATCGCTCACCTCGCCTCTCCATCCCAGAGTGTGAGCCTATGTTACGAGCATATCCAGAGGATCAGAGATAATAGAGGCAAAACCCTCTCTGAGGGTACCGGGAGGACTGGCGACGCTGCATTGAGGTTCTTTTACGCCAATAATGCCTCGCAGAGGAAGAGAAAGGAGAGGAAGTGACTCGGGCCAATTCTATTTATTATTCAGTATTTTTATTTCTTCGAAATGAAAAATAACCTTTCTTCAGGGGCATAATATACAATAGTTGGCAAGAATAAAACAGTTTGCCAAAATTAAATTCTTTGTACCGAATAACATTTACAAAAAGGTCTGGAATGCTATATAGTTATAATTTGAAACGTTTTTTTAGTATAATTCAGTGGTGTCAATGTCAGCAATGCGATGTTCAAAAACGTAATTTAAATAAATAAATTAGTTGTGGTGTCAATCGCATAACGTGGACCGTTATTTGATATATTATTTATAGAGACTGTAATCATTAATATTTATAAAAGCTATGTTAAATCAACAGTTATATCAGAAAAAGGATCCAGATATCATAAAAGGCGGCGGATGCCATTAAGTACTGGCTGTCAAGTCAGGTAAAAATCTTCTGATCTTACCGACTTGTAATAACCGTTGTAAACACCTGTAAATAGTCAGTCCTTTCCATGACTTTTAAGGTCTGGTTAACGCCGAGCAAATGTTTGACAATGTCTAAACATGTATATTGTAAAATTAAACAAACTTCGAGCATTTGTGAACCCCAGACAAATGCTTGGTGACCTAAGAAAATTAAACATTTTTAATTAAATGTGGAATAGCTACATTTTAATTCAAATTGTTACTCAATTATTCTAGCAAGGATGAGTAGCTTATGGAAGTTAATAAAACTATATAAAATGTGTGAACGTGTATATTGGTCAGCTTTATAAAGTCTGAAGACTTGAATTCCCATCAATATTTCATTTAATAACTTCTCCAAGACCAAGTATCACTATTGTTCTTTAAGAGCCAATTCATTCACTGCCACATGTAACATTTTAACAGAATAAAAAAAAAAAAGGTATTATAATTAATTCAAATAGCTATTTAATATAATACTTGAATTGTAGGATAGCCTCCTGATAACTGACTAATTCCACTGTATAGTTCAGAAATCTATACTGTTTTTGGTAGAATTACGGATTTTAATACACGTTTTGTCTAACAGGCGGTAAAGATCAGTTGGACCATAACAGCTTTTAGTTTTTACAGCTTCATAAATCCTAGATTTGTTAATGGTCTCAGTTGGCTTCAGGTAGAAGTGAGGTGAATCCAGAGAGCGGGTATGGTCCGAATACTGTTGCCAGGTTCGGTAGGGTGCGAAGTTACTGACCTCGATTGGTTTAAAGGGCCTGGGCAGAATACTTTTATTATATTATACAAATTTCCAAGAAACAATAAATAATTTATTAATAAAGTATTAGCTATTCGCTTATATTTATTAATACATTATAGTCATGGTGCAAACCATAAAAAATATATTAAATTAATATGTCACAAGATTCGAATTACTGACTAATTCCGAAATTTCAGTTGGCTTTTTTTCCTCAAAAACTTCTATATAACTTTCAAAAAGAATAGTTGAGGGCAATAAATGGATGTGGCTTTATTGCTTAAATTATTTTTTTGATGATGAAATTGAACTCAAAAATTGTTGATATTAAGAGCGTAAAGTTGAAGGAAATAAGAACATTATAAGGTACCTATATTTAAAACATCACTGTGAACAAAAGAATAATCCGATAAAAACAACATTACTAACGTCTTTTTCCATACCTACTAAAATATTAATATAAAAAATATTAGATCTCTGTGAAACAGTTTTAAAAAATGTAGTTCTTTTGATAGTAATAATTTCTAGTTTTTATCAGGTTTAAAAATGAATTAGTAGTTATCTTATTTTATTATACGACCAAATAATGACCATTAACTGATTTTACAATTGATAAAAAAACAGTTAAAATGTTATTTATAATTTTACATTTTTAAGAATAAAATGATAATATTAGTGCTTAACATATAAATAAAATAAATAAATATGTCTGGAAATCGAGTGTAGCAAGTCCTAAATTGAAAACATGTGTAATTTATTGTAAGTAAATCTTTTTTGAAATTATACACGCGGTTCTTCTGGGCACCATGTTCCACAATAAAAAACTACAAACAAGAACTCTTTTCCAATAAAATTTTTATTGTTTTAAATTTCAGTTTATTCATTTATGTCACAACCTGTCCAAATTTATAATAAGAGTTGTATTATGAAGTACATAAAAGAGATGGATGTTTGCATTTAGTAATGAATGATTCTACACGATAGTGCCCCTTTGGGGCCGATGTTAAAAAAAAAAAAAGTTTGTAATTTATATGATTTTCAAAATGAATTGAAATTCTTAAAAATGCTACTAATTCATTGCAATATGTTAAGTCTGTCTGAAATATACAAATAATATTAATATAAATAACATAGATTTATGGGTGAAGCTATTTAATTTTGGATAATAAATAATCAGCAAATCAGTCAAAATTATTTAATTATGTAAGCCGACGTTGCGACCCAAACATGTGGGTTAGCTTCCACTATAGAAGTTATAGATAAAAAGTAAAATGCCAGAAATTAATGACAAAATTGAAAATATATAAATAATAAATGTAAGATTATTTTTATATAAAATAGATAAAGATATAATCAATAATAGAGATCATCTATAAGTAAAAATTAGTTAGTATCTTTTTAAAAAAACTTATTTATTTTTTCGACTAAAATTGTTAAGTACTGATCTCAAACAGCATAAGGAACCGCATCAATGGCTAGCTTGTTAACTTCTTCTATTATGCCAGGTAGTGCTGTTAGTTATCCAATAAACATCCTAATGTTACCTCTACTAGGCAATGTCCGACCTTAGATGTGAAAGACCTTTCGGGGATTTGCTCTTTGTGTGGGTGGAAGTCGGTAGCAGTAATCTAGCAAAAGATATAACAATGTTAAAAAGTGTTTAATAATAATCGATCGATTGTTTAAATTATTTAAGGGGGCCTGTCTCTTTTCCCCAGTTGCTATTTGAAAAAGAATTACTAAGAAGTGCGAAAAAAACACAAAAAACTTTTAATTATTTCATCAGTCGGACGCCTTTAAATAATAATATGTATTAAACTTTAACTAAAATAAAATTAAATATTGTTTTTAATAAATTTACACTTGGCTGGTATATGGTATAGCGTAGACAGGTATCTCCAGAGGGAAGTGGGAAGCGCTGCCTCCCCTTCCCTCCTCCCCCCCAAAACAAAATTGGTTGGCTACTCTTTATTAAGCAAACAAATATTTTTTTACTTTATAATAAACAATAAGTAAGGAATAAGCTATTTTCTTTACTGTGTTTTATTTTTGAACAGACCCGTAAACATCATCTTTTAGATTAAATTCTTACAGGTTTACTTTTGTGACCAAATTAATTGTAAGAAAGTGAAGAGGTCAATATAATTTTGAGTGATATTAAATAATTTTAGCGAGATAAAAATGTAAATAAATTTTAATAAAAATATTACATTTATAATTTTTAATTATTTCTTGGTTTTGTTTAACTCCGACTCTTAAGTTACAACTGGTACAGAATTTTAGTGACAATCATCAAATTATAACTGCGCAAATGGAAAATAAATGGCATGTGGAAGGACAGTACCCAGCAGCACCTCTTGCCGGACTTGATTTAGTTAACTTTGGTAAAGGAAGATCTTTCATCCAACACTTTTTTAGTATTCTTCACTTATTGCTTGATATCTCAACCGTTGCTCTTTCTTGAATAAGCCAGTTGATATTTCCACGTAGGTTATTATGATATCGTTGGTGTTGGTCGACTGTTGGTATATGAAGTCTGTAAATTTTGAACATGTGTAAAGTTTTATAAGTCACGTACAAGATGCTTTAGTTATCATTTTGATTCGATAGTTTGTTTCGTTGAAATAAGCTTACTTCTGTGTATGTTTTAATAGTCCATTAAGTAGTTTAAACCTTCAGTGAAGTTTTAGCGACAGCGATAGCTGAAAGTAGCAATGACAGATCAGATACGGGAGCAAGATAACCGTGGTTGTGAGGACACAGCATGTGGAATATTGCTATGACACCTCTAATAGACAATCATGGAGATGCAATGAAATAAGTTTAAAACTTATAAGGAGGTTTTAATTTTTTTTTTGGCATAGTAATTAATATGTGGTGCTGTCTCCCGTTTGGGCAGTTGTTTTTGTGACTACCATACTTGGAGGATTACTTTGGAGACGTATAACGAGTAAGCCGTTTTGGGCAGACCACCTCGAACAGGTCGTGCCTGTCCAGGGCTCGCCTTTTAATTGGGTTCGCCAAGAGAGAGAGAAAAACGTTCGGAAAATAAACGAGTGCAGCCTGAGATATTTCAGCGAAATATTTTTAAAAGATTAATGTTTTAGTGGAGAAATAACTGTCATGTAGTTTAGCTTAGTAACTGTATTATGCAGAAGGGTTTTTAGATCTCTTAATCAGGGCCGGGATGGGAAACCATAGGTCCCAGGGACAGATTTTCTCGAGCCCCCGTCCAATATTAAATTCACCACTGACACTTAATCTCGTTCTTTGTAATATACGCAAAAAACACATTATGTAAAGATATAACATCATTATATAATTTATAGAATGTGTAAATAGGTATAAAATAAAACCCAGCCTGCTGGATTGGGCTCCGTTCCGTGTCCAGGGTGAGTTCCAGGGCTGCAGCCCCACCCTCTCGTCGGGTCTGCTCTTAATTTTCTTAGTTAATACAGTGAAAACATCATTCCAACAAAAAGTCTCACATACCAAACCTTCCACTTGCACATTTTGGATACATAGTGTTAGATCATTAGAGCGATGGATTGCAAGTAAATCCATTGAGAGAATCTTAGTGTACACAAGCTCAAGTCCTTGCCATAAATTGGTGTACATACTAGTCCAAGTTCTTACCATAATCTTGGTCTATATACCAGTCCAAGTCCTTGCCATAATCTTGGTGTATATATACTAGCCCAAGTCCTTGCCATAATCATCTTATATATACCAGCCCAAGTTCTTCCCCTTATGACTTTTTTTTCTCTTTTGGTTCCCCCTATCTGGCCATTCCTGTCATACTTGCCATAATGACTAGCATTCGAAATAAACGAATAAAGTTTAAGGATAATATTGGTAGATTCTAAAAACAAAGCGTTCAGTTTCTCAAATATTGGTAAATAACATCCAGAAAACTTTTTGCCAATTCAGGAAAAATTGAGTTTGCAGCCCTCCCCATCTCTCTCCGGGCAAAAATGCAAGTATTCCCACCCCTAAAAACTACGTCGGAATCCGCCCGTGATACTGTATCTAGTCTGCATTTATGTGATCTTATATTTTTTTGTCCTGATGAAGCCTGAATTAGCGAAGCTTCGACTGGTTAGTTATTTACCACTAATTGGGAGACTCAATGCTTTGTTTTTGGAATATTTTTTTTAGTTTTTGCTATCTTTAATTAATGAATGAACTGTTATCTGTTTTACTTTGGTAGACCTAGTTAAATATGTAGATATTGCCCGCTTAGGATCCTCTGTTTTTTTTTCAGTTGTTTTTAAATTGCAATCATGTCATTGTTCATATTATTTACAACATCTTATTTAGTGTTTGTATCATTACCACGTAAACTTTGATTATTAATTTTAACTGTCTGTTTTGTAAATGTACGAGGCAGTGTGCAAAGAAGATAGTGCGAAAGATCATATTTCGTGTGTGCTCCAACGTCAAACTTCCATTGTGATTCTAAATTCTTAGCAGCATTTGTTTACTTACTCAGCATATCTCTCTTAGTTTTGGTCGATAATCGTTCTTAGAGAGCCATCATAATTTTCCGACTTCATCTCTCTTTAAGGACTTGAATTTAAGGCATTTTTCACCACATTACAACTTGTATCTGATGAAGAAAAGTGAAAAACAGTGTTTTATCAAGTTGCCTTAAGGTATTAGTTTTTTTAAAGCAAGATCACAACGATATTAATAAGAAAAAAATACAAAATTAAAAGCAAGCAATTGTCTGAAATTTTTTCAGTGGTTTACTAATTGTCTATTCTAAGTAATCGACTCTGTTTCTTTTATTTTCGATTAGGTGACAATGAACTGAGGCAATAATAATAATTAATATTAATTTTTATCGCTAATAATAATAGATTTCTTAATAACAACATTAACAAAAGAAACTATAGCTTTGATTAACTTACCTTCTTGTTAATAGGAAATAAAATTGAAGCAATTCTACTCACTGTAAGCTCTTTCTTGAATTTTTTCAAAATGAAATATGATTATTACTGCATATTTCTTATTTGGAAAATATAAAACATTTGACAGTAAAGTGACTTCATGCTTCACCTTTACTATGACCCATTAAAGTCCCATAAAAACGTCTTACCATAATAAAGGTATTACGAAGAAATGTCTTGGTAGGACAGAATTATCGGCCATTCGAATTATCCAGGGTAATTCAGCCGTGCATTGACACACATTCATCGTAAATTATCCAATAGGCAAAGCTAACGGACAATGATGTCACTTAGCGCTGAAGTCATGAACGGCCAACTATCAGTAATTGATATTCATCTTCGTGACTTCATTCGGCGAACAGCCTTCTGCTTATTTTTTCCCCTCCGTTTATGTTTTTACTGCTTTCTCGTGCCTGCCTTGTCCGTGATGTGGATGATACTCTTGCGTCAGAGGATCACGTTCGGACCGTCCTCGGTAACTAGCCTGGCTAGCCTAGAAGGACGAAACTAGAGAAGGAAATCACCGTGGACGTTTCATTAACGGTTGCCGAAGCAGTTTATCAGTCTGCAGGGAAATATTGGTCGTAGTCCTTGGCTGCATTTCATCTTTGTCTATGACGGCTGAGGGTCGGCTAAGAAATTGAAGGAGTAGTCTTGAGTGGTGCATGAGCCACATCACCGTAACCACCAATCTCACCAGTCAAGGATTCATAATGCAAATGGCAACTTTACGGAAGTTATTGAGGTTTTAGAATTTCAAATGAATAGGCTTTGGTTCATTAGTTTTAACGGAAAAAATTATCAAGATGGAATGTACAAAGAGTTTATCAAAGTTGGTGAAGCTTGAGTGAAATGATTAGGATAGTTATTACACACAACAGTAGGTACTTAGCGTTTCTATTTATTTGTATATTTGATGTACGTTTTTATTTCATATATAGTAATATAGTATAATATATAGTAATATAGGATAATCCCTTATACAATACAATAAAATGTAATTTATTAATTGATAAAAATAAGCGTAGACAAAAAAAACTGTCTAAAAATAAAATAAAACAGGCTGTGTGGGTTATTTGGCAATATTTAGTACACATTTCATATATAGAAGTAGTACATATTTCGTTCTCTTGTGTTTTTATCTGCGGATCGTCGTTTTTGAATAATTACCTATTTCAGTTATTGCGGGGTTTAGTTAGGGGTTACGTATTCTAGTACGTAAGATATTTAATTCTGAATGCATCTAATTAATTTTAGTGTAATTTGGATAATTATTGACAATTCTTAGCCATATGTTCTGAAAAACCTGTGATTTTTTAAAGTTAGTTTTGGGGCAGGCGTAAGTTAAGATCGGTCTTATTTATAAATAATTATAAAATTATATACGTGTATATCATATACAGCATTCTTTAATGTTCTAATCTCGCAGAACAATCATTATTAGACATGAAATATGAGGTAAACATGAATTTTTATATGTACTTCATTTTTTAAGATTGCCACGAGACTTTCTCAACGTGATAATTAGCAAAAAAAATGTATATGTTTTAGTTAAAATTGGTATGTAGCAATATGGTGAAATAAATAAATGGTGCCGAAAAAAATTAGTTTAAGAAAAATAAAAAATATATTGTAATAGCGTTTAAAAATACGGAAAAAATGAGTTTTAAACAACTGAAGACGTTCAACAACAATCAGCAAACAAAAATTAAAAACCGCGTTATACGGCCATTTTTGATTATTTTATTTCAGGGCTTATAACTATCGCGGGAACTTGTTTTGGGGCTTAAATTGTGGCTTTTGTTAGTGCCTATCGATGATGAAAAATTTATAAAAAAAAAGTAGTAACTATATCCGGAAATTGAGAAAATTTAAAAACAGATGATCTCGAAAAAATATTTGAACGAGGGCAAAAATGGTTCCAGTGCCATTTCTCAAAGAGCTATTTGTTTCCGGAGAGTTTCTCTTTCCCTATTTTCATGAAAATGTTAGTTTCATGTGTGAGGTTCGATCAAATGTCTAATAAATGCATTTTAAAATAGGGCTGTTTCTCGCTACAGCCAATAAAGGTGTGGGGAAGTGACGAAGGATGGGGAAGGCTCTCTCTATCACTTTCCAGCGCTCAGAGACCGGTCGTCAGAGAGCCTTCCCTCTCCCTTCATCACTTCCCCTCCGCTACCTCACCTTTAGTGAGCGTATTCTTCTATTCTGATGCATCATCTCTCGATCTCATGTTACTGCTGATCTGTTTTTGATGAATCTTGATTTCATTCCAGATTCTTGAAGAGTCCTACGAACTTTTAAACAATTACTTATGTAGAAAATAAAAGCATAACGATAATCTGTAATATAAAAATTTAGAGGGGCGAGGAGACTTTTTTCCCTGTACTTTCAGTTCAAATAATTTTTAGGACCAGAGAGAATGAGAAAAAGTAATTTTTTTTTTAAATTGTGTGAAATGTAATACCATTCGTGCATGTATTTCTTTTAAAAAACGACCTTCGTCCAAACACAGTTTTTAGATACTTAATAGAATCTCACATATCTTTCATGAAAGTAGGGTTGTAGAGAAACTCCTGGGAAACAAATAGCGCTTTGAGAAATGTCACTGAGGCCATTATTGCCCTTGTTCAAATCTTTTTTTCAAGATCACCTGTTTTTATATTTACTCAATTTTCGGGGAAAGTTACTACTTTTTTTCATAAAAAATTTATTATCAATGGGCACTATCAAAAGACACAATTTAAGTCCCAAAACAAGTTCCTGCGACAGGTAAAAGCCCTGTAATGAAATAACCAAAAATGGCCGTATATCGCGGTTTTTAATAATTTCAAGAATGCTTTGTGACCTTTTGCAAATTATTATACTATAGTTTTTATTTTCAAATAGTTATGCACATATAAAAAAAAAAAAACACCATTCAATCGGGCGCCATTTTGAATGAAAATGACGAGCGGTAACGTCGAGTCCCGAGGATCGTTCTCGAGTGACCTATGATTTTGTTGCCAAATTAAAAAAAAGAATCAGTCCAGTAGACTCGGAGAAAAGTTGCAGATGGATTTTTGTTATTCAATTTTTTTTTTCTTGGTCGCTTACGAAGGTCGCTTAAAAAACAGATCAAGAATTCGAACAAATACAAATAATTTAAATATCCTTTAATTTAAACGTTGTTTCAGCCTAATTCCATCGCACATCTTCTCAAAACATAGACCAAAATTCTTTGATAAGTGTCCAGGATGAAGTTTATATCCTAGCTAAGCCCGACATAGTTCACAGGACCTTGGTAGAGCACGACTTGTCTCACCTCCTTGTATGGCTATCGATTCAATAAACCAATATCGATTATACTCTTTCCTTGAGGAGCCGTTCTTGACACGGTGCATCCTTGCAGTATTCTTTTCATCTCCTGTTCATCATCGCCCTGGCAGAGACTTATCATTACACGAAGCCCGCTCACCTTGAAAATGAAAACTGCATTTTCAGGGTGAGCTCGTGAGGAGTGACGGAATTATGACCGTTCATTATCCTCTAGGACAATGTACATAAATTCTCTTAATACATTTATTAAAGTACATATCATCGGTCACAACGTGAAACCGCGTACCAATCAAATCCCAACTTTTCAGCAGAAACAAAAAAACGTTTAAAAAAAAAATCAAATTTTCATCATGTTGAGATGTGCTTTTTTTTTTTTTTTTAATAGTAAGTAAAATCAAGTAATAGGCTGTAGGGTAGAAAATTTAAAAATTAATTACTGTGTATAAAGTTTAGGTAAATATAAAATAATAAAACAACCCTAAATCAAAAAGTTTTGTACTTACGTGGTTTCCAATTTTCACTGACGTTATTCGTTTATGTGGTAACAGCTATCTAACTCAACAAAATTATATTTCTAAATTAATACTTTTTGTTTGAGCAATGTTACTCATACTAATCCTTCGTCATGAGAATTACCAAGGTGCGTTTTATTACCTATCCTGTATTTTTTGAAATAACTATATTTTAGTCCTTAAATAGTCCCTAAGAAATTAGCTATCTTTCTTCCTTGACTACTTTTTATATTCTACCGTATTTTCAGGCATTTCGAAATCAGATACAACCTCCGAGATTTGGTAACTTCTCTTCCTTAGCTAACTTTTTATATTTTCCCACACCTCTAAATTCGGTGCACGGTTTATGAGAGTCTGAAGTGATAAATTCGCTTTATAATCCCGATTTCCGACTTTAATAGATAGTTCTTTGAAAGTTTTCTGTTTCAATCCTTAAGAAACAAAAAACATTTTAAAAACTACTGTGCCCGCAAGGCGTTGCACGTGAAAAGAATTGATAGTTGAATACCTTCCCAAATTTCATTTTTTTTTTTTTTTTTTTTTTATGTTCAACTTTTAAAAGATAATGTGAGTAAGAGAGGACAGAAATATTGTTCTTATCATTCCCAATCATTATAATTTTAAGTTTTACAAACAACTTTTTTTTAATAGAAAAAAATTAAGTTTAACTTTGATTTTCATTTTATATTTAACACATTAATTATATTTTGCACATATATTGGCTACCAGAACTTTCAACGAAACATCCGGTTATCAAAAAAAATTTTAACTTTAAATATTCCAAGGCCGAAAGGGTGAACATTTTTCTTGGTAATCGGCTGCACTGTTTAGAATTCATCTCATTCCATTTAGATGTTTTCCAGAAACATGATCAAAATTATAGTAAATTTGTCAAAACGGCAATAAAGCTTCACGTTTTTACACTATTTTTTACTTACTCTCCGATTTTATTAACAAATGACGCTTTCACGCAATAATTTCATTCTTGTTAAAATGTTTCGTAGTGAGCTTGCTTCCACATATATTAAGGTTCCATGACAACAATTACAACATTACCTATTTTGTAAATAGTTTTCTCCGTTTCTCCCCTTAAGGGGAGCATTTCGAAAAATTTAATATAAACCTTTCGGAAGAAATTCTCTAAATAATAGTGAAAACCATGCCATACTTTATATAAAGATAAGCAAATAGCTAAAGTGGTAAAAAGTGATATAAATTAAAGCAAACAAATAAATAAAACAAAAATATTAGGGCTTACACTCTATGGAGTTTAATTATTAATAAATGAAACATATGAAAACGAAGAAATATAAAATGTGTTTTCCATATCGTACCAATTGTTACTATATAATTGTTCACCATCATTTACTTGATTAACAATTAACAATTTCTTACTAAAAACTTTAATTGAGCTGAACAATTTGCACGCTTTCATTTCGTAATTTAAAATTTTCTCCAATGGCTTTTGTCAGGAAGTAGATAATAGTTTGAAGATTGTAGACGGCGACTCCGTCAAAAGTGTGTTAATTGAAACTAAGCGAAACTACTGACCTCCCAACGCTGAGTTATGGTTCTGACTCTAACAATTTGGCGCGATACAGAGGGGTAAATTTCAATTAGCAGTTCAAACTGTAATAATTTAAAATAAAAGTTATGTTATTTGATGAAAACAACAATGTTTTCATGATGCCGGATCTATATTCTACTACTTTTAGAGAGATTTTGATTTTTTTTTATTAATTTAGTCATTAGGAAAATTGGTGGCATTTCACTAATTTTATTTTATTTGTAATTATTTCAATCTAAAATTAAATTGGATTAGTTATGTTTTTTTTAAATTTATCGATTTGTTTAGCATCAATTATGAGTTTTTCAATTACTAGTTATAGTTTTTAATTAGTTTTAAGCAACATAATCTATAATACGCTAAATGTTTAATAGGTGTAATATTTGTATAATTTTATAAAAAACGATTATTTAGATATAGGAAATGGTAATGAATTCGAAAGGTTAGAAAAATTATTTTTGAAAATCTTTTTCGGTAAGACAGGTTAGCAACTAAAATGAAATAAAAGTTAAACATTACCAGACAGATCACCATAATATCGGGCAGTACATCCTGCTTATTTAACTGTTGAACGATAAACTGTTGGGGAATAATAGAATCATGACCAGCCTATCCAGTAAATTTAACAGTTGAATAAAATAAGTGCCTACAAATAAGAGAATGCTAAGCGGTATAGCACAAAATACATTGCAAGATTCTAATAGCATGGATATTTAATTCGAACTTGGAAAAAAAAGAAGCTAAAATCTATAATAATGTTAATATAATATTAATAGTAATATTGGTTAGTTATCAACTTTTGTAAGATCTGACAGCGGTTATAAGGAAATAGTTTAAAGATTTACAACTGGTTTTGTAAGCCATCCTATTTAACTAACTTCATCTCTGAAAATTAAAATTCTTCTTTATTCAAATTGCAACAGTCGACATCATATAATTCATTCAGTACCTAGCTGCTGGTGATGACTGCGTGATATCACGAATGCTAATTTAGCCATTTATTTCTGAATAAATCCTTGAATAAACGGATCAAATATATTATAACGGCTGCGATTTGAATTTTATTTGATTAGAACAACGTAATTTACGGCCCTGTTTGTTTATCATTGGGATAATTATTTGCAAACACCGTTGTGGATAGTTGTAGGGTAAATCGTATCTCCCACCTCTCTGGTTTAGCTTCCTGAATACTGAATGAACTAACGTACTGATATCAAGTTTAAAAAAACATTTTATTTTATAGAATATATGAATTCAATGAAGCGAAAAATCCAAGAGACTTATTAGAACAGGCGCAGTTGGTTGAGTAATTAAAATTTTGTATCGGATCTTATTACGTGATCATTTGAACAAAACAAAACACTTAAAGTTGTCCTCCCAATCCAACTCACAGCTTCTTTATACAATCTTGAGAATAAAATTGGACAATCAAAATTTAATATTTAATTTTCTCGACACCAATTAGTGATTTCGAGGTCAGGCATGATAGTATTGGGTTGATGCAAAATTAATGCAGGTTTCCTCCATTGCAATATCTTAATACCGATTCTGTAAACAAAACTAATCCTAATATTCATTCCTTATATACCATAATAAACCTTATCTAATACCCTCTCTTTCACCATGAATTTAATCAGTAAAATGGCTTTGTTCAGTGTGTTTAAAGGTTTTAAATTGAAAATGTTGAAGTGGAATTTTCGTCAAATTTATTTTTACCATTTTATATTAGGGCGCAGCGCTGCGCAAACAACTCTTAATGTTAATGAAGCCTGGGGTCAGGGGACTATTAACGAATGAACGGTGCAGCGTTGGTTCCAGAAGTTTCGCAGTGGAGATTTTGACTTCGAAGACAAGGAAGGTCGTAGCATTTAATGCTCTACAACTTTATTTATTTAACATTTTTCATTTAGAATAACTGTTTTTTGAGATACAGGCATGTAAAACTGAGCATAACATACTTTTCTGTCAAAATGGTACAATTTGTCTAATTTGACAGCCGATTCCAACCAAACTTCTCAACAAAATTTAGAATTTAAGGAAAACATTCGACGCGTAATTTAAGACCCTTTGATTTAGGTAAGAGTGAAATTTTCTTTGCTATGAAACCTTCTGATGCTATAAGACAAAAACTGAAAAAAAGGGCCAATATTTCGGTTTTTTGTTGTTGGTTTTTTGATTCCAAAAGTTAGCTCACCTCAGAAACCATCACAAACTTATAATACTCTTCTTTTAAGGATGCTCAGAGTGTCTAAGATCGTTTCCAGCTTTATCTAAATTAATTCTTACCAAAATTCTATTTTGACTTGGCTACTCCTAAAGGAGGAGGGATAAAAAAAAAAAAAAAACTGGACCGGCAACATCCGGATTTATTAATCTTTCAGCTTAACTCAGCTAACATCCATTGACAGTACTCGGATTTTGTATACTCAACTACTTCCAGCCTAAACTATATTTATGGCACATCGCATTAATCACGTTTCAATTTTTATGAAAGCAGCAAAAGATTAATAAATTAAATTAAAATTAATAAATAAAAAAGAAGATTAAAGTTAAGAAAGAAATACAATTCTAGAAGGATAAAAAGATCATTATAGTTTTTAGATTAAATATTTATATTTATATTTATATTAAATATTTTATAAATATTTATATTTATTACATTATGTAAAATTGTTATTCATTCTTTTTGTAATTTATGATGTGTGCTAGTTCTTGGCAATAACCAATAGATGCTGTCCACGACTATTAATTTTCTGAATAAAACAATTTTGTTTCTTCAAATTGTGTTCCGTTCTAACATTAATGGATTTTTAGCGAAACATTTTGACATTTTCTGTTTCGCATATCAATATTTTGTTGGTTGATTCCTCTTTTCATATTGTTATCCAATTATTGTTTCAAAGAAATTCATCATCCACACCCGTGACACCTTCCCACAGATCCCTTCCTCCCCATGGTTTTCCTAAATCGTAATCTATCCTAGGATACCCCTGAGAAAGAACCTGCCGTGAACGGTAGGATAAGAATTTGCCGTATCTAAGAGGCTTCTTCACGACGTTTCGGCACGGCACCCTCGGTGTTTGACCCCGGCCGTCCTTTCCCTTTCCCGTCCTAGGGCAGGGGGTGAGTGGCGATTCTAGCCATTAGTGTTGTTTATTTTGATTTTTAATGCATTTAAGTTATTATATAATAACCCATCAACGTTTTGTTAATCCAGGTATCATAAAAACTGTAAATCACAAAATCAATAATGATAATTCTTAGATTGGGGAATAAATAATAATAATAATTAACAAATGTATGATAAATTTTTATAATTGTGTAAATAACTGGATAATCTAGTTACATAAGTCTAATAGCCCATGATATGTTAAAACTACTTTTTTAGAACAAAAAAGAACTAATTTATATTTACTAAAAAATGAAATAATAATTATTATAATATAAATGAATAACCGGTCTTAATTAACTTTCTCTTATGTTTAAACATTGTTTATTGTTCCTTCGAATGGAAATTTCATATATAACTATAGTAGTCTGTTCGCTATGACTCGAATTTCAGACAAATTGTTGTGCGGTATTGTATACCTAATGCGCATACTATAGTTATGATCGTTTTTAAAACGTCTTATCACAACATGTTTACTCTTTTAGTGCCAACAACATTATATCGTTGTTCGTATTTGGAAAAAGAGCTAACGACAAATGATGTATCATTATTATATTATATACGATATATAGTGGATGTGATGGTTTAATATTCGCATTGCGAGGGAACTTTTTCTCAAAATAAATAAATATAAAATAAAACGATACTTACGGTTGGCACTTATAGGGTTAATTCAAATATATTTCACATTCAAGATTAATGCAAATCAATACCATATGACTTAATTTTTCGACTATTTGAAAAGTTTATCGGAATTCCGACAGGCGCTTCAAGTATACCATGCCGCATCACGAACAGTAGGCGACTTGTAATATTGAACGCACTATAATAATATGTTATATGTTATATTCATAATACCTAATTCATATACCTAACTTCTACATCATTGACAAATATCTGCTGAGATCACGGTCATTAAAAATTTAGCATGGCTTCGTGAAATTAAAACGAGCTGACTTCTGCACTAAATTGCACCAAAACACCCGAATTCGCGTCAATTTTTCAAAAAAATTCTTAGAAAGAGTGAAATTATACCCTACAAACGATTTTTTTTTCTAAAACCGATATTTTCCAAAATATCTACTAAAATGTTTGCATGCTTTAAGGATTTGCTGAGGAACCAATATAGTGAGTGGCACTTTAAAAAAGCTGAGCTCCAAATAAACCATAATGTTGAAATGACCCGTACATTCATTCAAAGGATTTTATACATTTTGGTTGCTTATTTTCAATAATGAACCTTTGTGATCGACCAAGAAAACAAAAGTTATCCTCCCCCTCTCAAAATTTGAGGTTTAGCGTTTCAAGATACGTAGACTCCAAAAATCGAATTAAAAAATCCGTCCGTCCGCAGTGATCAAAAAAGGACATTTTTCCAGAAAAAAAAGGCTCTCATTTTGTTCTTAATTGAATAACACAACAAGAGGGGTGTTTTAATGTTTTTTTAACGCTTTATTGAATGCAGTAAACCCCGGTGCAATAGAAGTTAAGCATTTCAAGATATAATTCAAAAGATATGGAAAAAAAATGCTAAATAAAAGGGACAGTTGAAAAAAAAAATGTTTGTACATGAAATTTTAATAAAAATGATAATTTAAAAATTTTTAACATAATAATAATATATATTTAAAATATTTAGTATGAATGCATATAAAAAATAGTGCAATATTAATAAAATTTAACAAAAAATTAATTTTGGCAACTACATAAATTACATCTCGGAGATCAAGAATCATCGTTTTTTTTTTTTTTTTTTTTTTTTAATTTATTAATATAAGTATCAGATGTCACAAGAAGCGAGTTGATATCATCATAGGCAGCGACCTGGCTCAACTTTCGGGAATGCCCTAGTCGATATCCTTGATTATTTTTTCCTAGGTAGCAGCTGAAATTAATTAGTCAAGTTATAGCAGCTATACAGTTGTACATTTAGTTCTGCAGTTACATTTATGGGCACATTTAGTCATGGCAAAATATTTATGAGACGATTGTCGAAATTTATTTCTTGAGCTCTTTTATCTTTTTTCATATTTCTGGGATTGAGGTGTAGTTTGGAAAAATTGAGGTGGTAAAGTTGAAATTTATATTTATGAATATACCCATAAAAGAAAAAAAAAAACGTTTATTTTGATTTTTTTATCCTTTCAGAAAATTTGAAGGGACAAAGTTAAAATTCGTAAAAAGCGCCCTAATAATAATGAATGAGCGAATTTTCAGAACTTCTTCAAAACTTTCCATCAAATTAAAATATTAATAAAGTTCGCAGATTTACGCAGTTGGCTATTATATTCTTACGTAAATAGGTAGATGCCAAATAGGTTAAGATAAACAAATTAGACAACTGTGCTCAAAAGATTCACTATTTAAAAAAAAAATTACTACGACAATTCAAAACAAGTATAAAAAATACATTTAAGAATCCTGTTAGATTGTATATTCACAAATAAAGAAGTAGAAATGAAGTAACTCGGAATTTTGACATCAGATTTCACACTTCAGAGTATGAAATGTATGAATTCCATAAAACTGGAAATGGACACGTGAACTATTCTAAAATGATAGGATATACTAGAATCGACATTTTGAGAGGGTTGCGATTTAAGGTTTATTTTCCACTCTTCGACCACTCTGCGCCGTTCGCAGATATTTCCCGATTAAGATGAGGCGATTATTTGTTATTTAAAACCAAAGTCGCCAAGATGAATCTCGAAATTCGGCATTACCTTCTGCCGTTTTCTCCCGAAATGGCGCCCGATCAGATGTTTCATAACTACAAATCCCAAGCATTTATGAAGTTAGAGAAATACAAAGTATATTAGAGTTATTATACCAAACGCTTAACAAAATATTTTTTTTTTGATAGATTTGGATTTTTTCTTTATAGATATATGTTTATTTGCATTTATATTTATTTATAATTTAGTTTTTTACTAATAGAGTAGAAAAACATAATCAAATGGAAAATTCCTTTTATCTATAACCATCGAAGAACTTTAAACTTTAAAACTAATTGTAAGATGAGAATAAATATATATATATAATACTTGTGAAATGATCCCTCTCTTCAGACGAGACTGAAAATGGGACAACTGTTCCACGGATCCACTAGATGGCGAAGATTAGGAGGAACAACAAGCCTGATGAGATTGATTCCATTGATCTTCTCCTTGACCTAATCCAAGCCCCTTGTATATCCTGCCAGATAGCATCGCCAACCGGCTCTGCAAAGGTTTTTCCCGGACACAGTTTGAATTACATTTCGGGGAATACGTACGAACGTGATCCGTCTTCCCGGTATTTTATTGGTTCCTATTTACGTATATTCTTCAGAAAAAATAAAAGCGCTTTCAGGTTGCAGACAGTGATTTTATAGACGATGAATGTGTATTGGAAGATAAATCACGATTTTGGAGCACAATGATGACTATACTCCAAGAATGCCAATATGGTCTAATATCAGATTCGTCGGACTAGAAAGCATCATAAGCCCTTTATGGATTATTGCGTGAATATTTTGTTCATCATTAATATCATGTAAGGAGAAATATGTTATATACAGTTTAAATTTCGTTGTGCCGTGGATAATTAAAAAAAAAAATTAATTAATTTCATGCTGCTTAAAGCATAATCTAGTCTGTTGTTCTGCTGTTTTTGTGAGAATTGTATTGATTTTGCCATATCTCAAGATCTTTATCAACTTTCCAACATTCTTCTAAGAATAAGATTTGCTATCTCAAAAATTATAATTTTTTTGTGAATACTATTACAAATATAAATTTAAAAGTCTATATAAATCAGATAAATTCAAAGAAAATTAAAAGTAATAGTGTTTTTCCTAAAACGTTTGTTAAGATGATTTTTCTACAGTCGGCCTAACTATTGTTGAGAGAAGATAAAAAGATAATATAATTGTTATAATAATGAAAATTACGGGGAAAATTATATAAAATTTAAAATTATAGGTAATAGTGCAAAAAATTGTAAATCTTTATATATATATATATATATATATATATATATATATATATATATATATATAATATTTATATATATATATAATATATATATATATATATATATATATATATATATATATATATATTATATATATATATATATATATATATATATATATATATATATATATATATATATATATATATATATATAATATAATATTTATATCTTTATATAATGAAAATATATCTTTAAATAATGATAATGATATTTATATAATAAAAATATATATTTAACAAACCGGTTTTAAGCTTTGAATATTTTTTATTTTATAATATTGGAGATAGTATTGGTAATATTTTTTTCATAACATTTCCCTCACGCCGAGATCGAGTTAGTAATTTGTTTGCGAGTAGACAAGAAAAAAATAAAATAAAAAATAAGTCTATCGACTTTACATAAATAACACTGCGGAATAGATTGATTTTATTTTAAATCTTTAGAACGTACAAAAAAAAAAAAAAAAAAATGAATAAATAAAATAGCTTCAGAACAGTTTCACGCCATTATTTTCAATTTTCTTTTCATAAAAGCTTCTAATATAAAATGGGACAATGTTGACAAACATACATATTATTATAAATTTACTTCATGTTCAAAAAATTTCTTCCACATCGTTAAATGAAACAATTTTTAAGCAATGCTGCTTAAAATACATTGGGTTGGATTTGGATTAGAAGTATAATAATATATCGACTAATTAATGTATAATAGACTTAAGAAGAATAGCATAGTTTCTTAATTCTTTTTTCTGTGATATACAATTTATTTATTTTAAACATTATATGTGTCCCTTTTTCGGTTTTCCCCCTCTGTTACAATCTTCTTGTTTTGCTTTCTCTCTTTTCCAATGGACTACTTGCGATTTCATAATCTGCATACAATCAATAATTTAAAAAAAAAAAAATATATATATATATATATATATATATATCCCTTTTTCGGTTTTCCCCCTCTGTTACAATCTTCTTGTTTTGCTTTCTCTCTTTTCCAATGGACCACTTGCGATTTCATAATCTGCATACAATCAATAATTTAAAAAAAAAATATATATATATATATATATATATATATATATATATATATATATATATATATATATATATATATATTTACGGTTTCGAATAGTCTTCGGAACAAACCATATTTGGATTTAAATGACTTTAAACTCTGAAAAAAAATAATAGGTTTTCCTTTGAGGCTCCAGGAAAGACGGAGCTCATGCAGTACAAAGGATACAATGGTAATTATTAACAATCATTGTGCCGATCATTTATATTTGTTCTTTGGTTCCTTAGATTCATTAAATTTGATTACTTTTTTTAACAACAATAATTTAAAAATAATGATTTGAGCTTAACATAATAGACGACCCAAGCCTTGCCGTTGTGTGGCGCTACCTAGGAGACAGAATGCGAAGGAACTAACGGTACCTTGGTTCAGTGACCTCCGCTGGTCGGGCCTGGCTATTTTTGTACAGTTGGCAAATGTCATCGGCTGACCCGCTAACACACCGCCTCTTATCTTCCCTTTTTCTCCTTATCTAATTATCATACACTTTATTTTTACTATTCCCTTCTTCAGCCTCCTCTTCCTTCGGCCCTGAGTGTTCCTCCGCCGGACGTCTTTTACGACCGGGGCTGCGGCACCTCTTATGTAAAATGGCGTTGATGGTCTTTAGGCTCTGACGATATTGTCTTGAAGAGATTTCGAAAAGCTTCCTGCATTTTGGGAGAATCATAATTCCGAAATAGTTTTTGAAAAATAATTATTTTTTTCTCAGTTTTAATGATATGTATATTGTATTTAAATTTGTACTTATTCTTACGTAAAAATATATACCATTATTGCAGAATAAATATTTAGCCCCGGCTCACCTAGATGGTTCTTCCACTATGCACGATTCAAGCGATCATGTATTTTAATTTTTTTAATTTATTTTTCTATCTGATCAATGTATTTAATTGTTTTAAAATGATAAATCAAATATAATTAAAAATGTCTATAAGATAAGTTTCATTTCGAAATTTTTATTAAGCATCTAAAGTTAAGAATATTAAAATTTCTATTTTTTTTTCTTAAGAACTTTTCAAAGTTATTTTGCTTATTAAAAATAAACAAGAATAATTATTTAATTCGGTTCAATAGTTAGTTATAGCTGGAAAAAATAATACGATTTACAAAACGAAGCAAAAAATTGTAGACAAAAAAAAAGTGTGAGAAGCAGTGTTTCGTCACTAAGATAAAATTTAAATTTCCTTTCATAGTAACGAAAATACAAAATTAAAAATATCAAAATGGCGGGAGTGGAAGAAAAAAATTGAGACACCCATTAAGCACTTTTCTAAGGCCAATTCAGGCACAAATTTTCAAGCTCTAACACAATTTGGAGAGGCTGTAGAGGGCGCGATAAACCTTAAAACGCGACATTATAAGATGTCGAAATTTAGACTTAAATTTACTCCCAACTTCTATTGTATTATTCTGTCTAGAAAACAACCATACGTACCGAATTTCAACCTCATGAGAAATGTGTATTTACAGAGTCATCCCTGAAACCTCCAGGGATCCGGGTTCTAGGGATTATGAAACGGATTTAAAATGCACACCATAACCTTCTCCTCGATACAGTCTGTTTAGTCGTAAAAGTCTGTTTTCGGGGAAAATACGACTGAAAAGGCACTTATGTCGAATACCTATACTTAATATATAATATATAATATATACTATATAACGATAAATTTTTATCGTTTTTTCAACCAGCGTCATGTTTGCAAATTTGTAAAGATTTGTCTGTTAAGGTTATTTAACGATTATATATGTGAAAATCATGTACAATAATTCGAATAAAAAAAATATATGTTTTTATTGAAGAAGAATGTTAATTTGCGATATTTCAGGTGAGGTCGAGGTCTGTTACCATTTAAAGTTATCCTATTCATTGGCATTATTATAAATTATTATAGCATTAGGTAGATCACAACTTTCGACTTCCGCTTCCTCAAGACAAAAACAAACCCAAAAGGGAACCTTGTCTGTGATGACCCGGGCCTTACCAAGTAGGGGTCCTTGTTTGCGAAGGTGGGATAGATTAAGCCTGAAGTGTCTAATTTTCTTCAGCTCCGTTGTATTAAACAAATACAAACAACGAACAAACATCTTTTATGTTTCAATGAAGATATAATGTCAACTTTTAATAAGTGATTAATAAAATATTATTGAATATTTATAAGTTATTAATATTTTATCTGCCTTTTTTGCTCCTTCCGTAGTCCTTTATTTTAATAAATGTTATAGATTCCTTTCAAATTAGCCTATTTCTTGTAACCTTCCCTCATCGAAAATCTAGATAATAGATTTGCATGACGCCAATAACACTCGTAGATCTTCGCAAGATCTTTTTTGTGTGTTCCTCACGACTCCGAACTAAATATCCCAGATGTTTAATCGAAAACGGTTTAATGAAACTTCGAACTAGAGAAAATTAAGAGAACGAGACGTCTTCAGAAATAAGAGCCGCCAACAACGATAGGCAGACATTTTTTTGAATTTAGGGTCTCCTATAAACAAACATATAGTAAAAAAATGACCTACTGCCATGACCCTAAGGTTGCTGGGGAAGTAAATAATACAAGTTTATTATTATTACCAGAAATACCAAAATTTTTCTACATATTTAGAAAAAAAATTAAATCTCTTTGATGGATCGGTTATTATAAAATCTATAAAATCATTTTTGATTTATAAGATCGAGGTCTCATATTATAAATTACAATTAGGAGGAGGACTGGATATGAATTATTAATTATGTTTAATCTTTCGACAATAAATTTTAAATTGCATACACATTATTAATGCTGCAGCCTCCACAACACCCGATTAATTAAAATTGTTTAAAAAAAAAGACTGTAATTTATTTAAGTAATTTTTTATAGGTATTCTTGTCAACGATTAATAGATTTTGCCATCTGGCCGGACAGAATTGTTATTCCTTGTTGCGGGTAGTGCCAATTTCTTTCTTGATTATTTATAAAAACTGGATCTGAAAATGATAATTTTTTTCCATTATCTGAAAATATTAAAAATAAGTGGATGAACGGTTCTAGTAGTAGGTACCTACGCCACATAGGCTGACCATCTTAAATTTTATACTTGTAGTTTTAGCGACTTAAAATCCATTGTTTTTTACAAAGTCTATTAATATCAGCTATTTTAGTCAATGCACATTGCACCCTTAAAGGGTAGTTTTCTGCTTTCAGATTTGAAATTTTTCCCGGAAATAGATCATGTTTATAATATTTTTTGTTGCTAACAACTCGAGATTCATTAAAATCAGTGACCCTTCTCTTGTGAGAAACATGTTATACCCACGGTGACCATATTTCCTGAATCGTAATTTGGAACAAGTTATCCATTCATGGAGAGGAGGAGGGATGGAGCGAAGAACAGGGATAGAATATGTAAATTTCAAGAATTAGTGGTTAATTGATATTTTTTTTTTAAAGAGAGACCCTTTTTTTTTTTATAGCTAGGCATAAAATTTCTTTGATTTCCGAGAAGTCTTAGTTGTAGTAGTATATGTTGCATTTCACAATAACATTAATTAATTAATAAATATGAAGCCAAATTTACAAATACACTTTTAAGAAAACCATGGGTCACACATCACATCCCTGTAGAGTACATGAATCGTCTTGTTGAGAAACAGTGCGTAAAACTGTTCCTTATTTTATAAAACATTCCCTAAGGCACGGACATATTTTAACGGGATAACTCAACGTGAAAAATCAGTAAAACGAACGCTTTGTGTATATAAAGTTCGTTTTACTGATTTTCACATTGAATTAACCCATATATATACAAAAATAATTTTTTTTTTTTTTATATTATATATATTATGCAATATATTTGCACCTATCTAACAAACGAGTGAAAATTATCAAATGTATTTAAACCACATATTTATATTTTCGTTTAGATAAAAGCTGTTAGGAATATTAATCCCAGGGGAAACTATAAACAAGTTCAAATAAAAATTAAGGCTGGATTTAAGAAAACTATACTATGACTAATTTTATCAGAAATTAAAGCTGAATAAGTTATACAATGAAGAATATGATAGAATATACGAAAGTTTTTTAATAAATTATTTTTCGTATTATAATAAAATTTAAATTTTATTATTTCTTGAAACTTCCTCATAAATCTCCCAAACCTAGAATGAACATTGATACCGAAATCATAAATAGAAATTAAAATGAGTACTTTTTATTGATATTATAGATCACATGTATTCTCTCTCATTTCTCTTCTCTCATATAAAATTAACCAACGTGGTGGTGTATAATTACTTACAATCGATTACAGCCCTTGACGAATCAATTTCGTGCCATCAAGCGATTTCCATTATGTACTGTATCAATGGCGTCGACCTCTCACTGAATATTTATATAATTGTGTACTCGTAAATCACATAATTGATATTATTATGTCGTAAACATCAATTAAATCAAAATAACGTATGTTATTTCGTAATATCGTGATTTTTTTTTTTAAATCGTTTTCCCCAATTAGCCATTTTTACTGTTATTTTATTATTATTTCCGGTTTAATTCGAACACATGACACCATAACTGTTTTATATTTAATAAGAAATCTAAAAACATGTATGGTCGACTCTTACAACCCAATTGAGACGTTGATTTCCAAAAGGTATAATACTAAGGATATTTTTTCGAAATCGATATTTTGACGTTTAGTGGTTTAGTGTTATCGAAATCCTTCAACCGATTTCATCTGAGAGAATGTGTAAGTTCCTTTTTATAAAATATAGGAAAATAATAATTTTTTTAAACATATGAAGATTTAATAATAAAAATAAAGTATCGAATCGATAAGTCTATAGAAATAATAGATTGTGAGAAAGAATTAATATATTTTAAAACGACCCAAACAAAAGAACGAATAGAATTTTATTAGCATAGTTAATACAAATTTAAATGAACATTACATAAAATATATATATTTTTAAATATCTTGAATGAAGATTCGTAATCGTTCAACGCCAAATCAGCTTACCTTTTTCATCAAGCAATTATTTCTTATTCATCAAATTCTTAATTCATCGTTCAATCACCTTCAATATTTCTTGTTATCAGTGATTGCTGTGAAGCAATAGACTTGTATTGGCCATATGTATATATATATATATATATATATATATATATATATATATATATATATATATATATATATATATATATATATATATATATATATATGAATAAAGAAAAAAAAAGAGCATTCCTCTGGTGAAAAATAAATATAAACTATACTGACAAAAAAAACATAAAAAGAAAGAAAAAACGAAGACAATTATAATATAAAATAATGTAACAATCCAGGGTCAAAAACAATTACTCACAACTAAACAGAATTTCATGATTGGAATCTTATATTAAAGTTTCTTGATTGGACAGCGTATTTTTGGGATTAAGGAGATGTTGAAAAAGGCGGAATTTGAAAGAGGAGAGAGAAGAAGAATTAGGGGTATTAAAAGGGAGGAAATTCCAAAGGATAGTGGAGCGGGCAAAAAAGGAACGTTCGAATGTATTGGTTCTGTAGGGAGTATAGAGGTCAGAAAGGCGTGATCTTGTTTCCTGAGAGTGGACTGAGGATTTGAATTGATACAATACAAAGGAATATATATATATATATATATATATATATATATATATATATATATATATATATATATATATATATATATCTTTCTTTGTATTGTTTAAATGGGTGAATCTTTTACATTCCTTCAGCCAATCGATCTGAAACCCGTATATGATTTATACCACCGTATCTGCTCCGTAGAAAAAGAACGACGGAGAGATAAAGATAAAAAAAAACCACAAGGCACGGAGTGAAAGGTGTGAGACTGAAGGAATCACGTTTCCAAGAATAAATTTTCCGTAATTCCCCGGGTTCTATAGCCAGCGATGAGGACTCGCCTTGGTAGGAATACTTCTTGCAGATCCGTACGACTTGGAAGACCTTGGCTCCACAATCACTGGATGTCGTGACTCAACTGTCCGGTTTTATATCTGCTCTGGATAACACTAAGATATTACGTTACACAAGTTATTAGGGCCGTTTATCATATGAATGGGAAGAAAAGATAAAGATAAAGATAGAGCACGAAGAAAGGCTTAACTGTGGTCTTACGGAATTTAAATAACTGTGGAGCAATGAGGAGAATGAAGCTCACGAGTATAATTTTTTAAAACACTTTTTAAAAAACTATAAATTTTTAATCGAGTTTTAAATTAAACCTTAATGCGAGCCTGATGTAGAAGTATAGACTGGAGTTTCGATAGTGAAAGGAGATGCATTCCATTTACACCTGTTCTCTAATTGACATTGTATAAATTTTAAAATACATCATTCAACCTTTTATTGTATTATTGTCGGGTTTAGCACAAACCTCCCATCTATGTTTCGGTCGATCCTAAGAGCGTTTGTCTGTCGGATTATCTTTGTATTTATTCGTTCGTTATTTATCTCTACAACTTTACACGCCCATTCCATTTATCTCGATTAATTCGACGTTTAGCTCATCCTTCTTTCGAAATATTTTCTGCACCCTTTCTAGCATTTTCGCATGTAAATTCAAACTTTCTGGGAAGAAGACGCTAAAATTAAATAATTTTACAAATACGAAATAGCAAACATTACGCTATGCATTGCCTCTCTTTCTATGTTTTTGTTATTATTGAAAAATCAATCAGTAGTTTCCACAGATATGTACATCCTGTTATTATTTTTAATAAAAATAATGATATCTTATAAATCATACCATTATATGAAAGGGCAGTCCGTTTTTCGATTGTTACCGCTAACCGCGAAAACTACTGAACCAATCTATACCAAATTTTAAGTACATCTTCATGGTCCTCCGAAGGTTAAGCAATAACAAAATTTTTCGATTTTTCATTAAAATATTATTTAAAAAGTGATTTTTAAATTGCTAAGAGAATGTCCAACTTGCTTACGTGTCGTGGCCATGAAAAACAAAAACTTTTAAATAAGAGTGAAATTATCATGGGAAAATGTTTTTTTGTAAATAAAATGGGAGTGAAAAGGGAAAAAAATAGTGTGAAAACGTGAAACATATTTGAGTGAAACTTTATCGCCGGTTAGGCAAATTTATTGTTGTTTTGACACTGTTCCTTGAGAATGTCTGCAAGAAATGAGATTAAACAACATTTTGTAGGTTATTATTTTTAAAGGTTATTTTGTATTTTAGAGGGTTAATAACCTAAAAAATACGGGTCATTGTCATCGTAAGCTTCATTGTTTGCTGCAATCTGTTTCCCATGTTTATACAAAAATGTTGTGAAATAAATATTACGTTTTGTATTTCTTTCCAGTGATTAAAACCGTCATTTGGAAGAGCCTCCACCCCTGAGGAATTATTTAAAAAAATAAATAAAATATTGTTGAGCGAAAGTAACACTTAATTAATTTTAACATAAAATGGATCAAGGTAAAGAAGATGCAAGATGTAAAGAAGATGTTATACTCATTTTATAATTTATTTTTATTTTGGTAAACTATTAGCCAATTATAGCTGTCATCATGTAAATATAAGTAGCAAAATATTACAAGGGCAGAGGTGGCCGGGAGGTGAAGGCTAGGGGGCGCTGAGGTCAGTAGGCGCCGTCATCGCATTGACACCAATATTGGTGTCAACTGCTTTTCTTCTAACTTGCTAGGTAATATTTTCTACGTTATCATTCGTCATACTGAGAAGATATGGTTTTTATCAGACCGAATTTCCTTTATTTTACCTCCTCGATACGATAAATTAGCTATATTTAAATAAAAATGAAAAAGTCTACATAGCCTGACAACAAGGAATGGCCTCATCACAGAAAAAAATACAGATATATTTCACCTACTAATTTATTAGGTGCAATATTTTTTCAACAGATTCACGGGATCTCATTGAATAATTTTAATCATCAAACTTAAAAATTAGTCTCCATGGGATTGAGTTAGCGCTGTAGCCAATCCACAATTGTTTAATGCAAGCATAAATTTAGTTTTTTTCGTGAGAGGAACTCCTCAATGAACAACAGCTAATGGCTTGCGATAATTACAATAGTTTAGTTTACACTATTTATTTCTAAGTCTATTTGTTTCTTTTCTTTTCAAATAAATGAAACAGGCATTTGTCCAAAAGTTGTACACTCAATAGGCAATTAATAAATATAAAAAAGCACTTTAAAAAAAATATCTGATGTGGACAACACATGACTTCCTTGTACGCCTGCCAAACTATAAATCGGTAGCTCAAAAAGTGATCCTGCATTTGGTTACTAGTTTCCGAAGATTGCAGTATCTCAAAAACGACACTCAGCGTCGCGACATCCATCTATTGACACACACAAATGGGGAGGAAAACCAGTATTTGACACTCAATTTTAAAACAACAGAAGTAATAAAAATGTTTAATTGGATTGGAAACCAAATTGCGTTTGTTTATCTTTATTTCCGAAACATATGATTTATGTATTTAATTTAAATATAATTTTTCATTTAAGCTTATTATGACCTTTAAACAAAGTACCCCTTTCGGCTCAGCAATTTTAACCAAAATATTGTAAATACATTCATATTGATATAAAAGTACTGTTTACCAAATTTGAGATGTTTTACATTATATTATAATATAATTTTTGATGAAAGTGTAATATGACCTTCAAATAAAGTAACGCTTCGGGTTTTCCAATTTAGACCAAAATCTAGTATGTTATTTAAATCAATATATAAGTTATAAATACTAAATTTGAGAAGTTTTGTTTAGTATTTTAATATAATTTTTGATGGAAATCAGTTACGACCTTCAAGTAATGTATCACTTCCGGTGATCAAGCAGTGACCAAAAAGAGAGGTTCACAACTAGATTTTACAACAATCCTAAATACAACTTTCTACAGCTAACCGTTTTTTAGTTATGCGATATACGACGTACGAACTTACGTAAGTACAGACGCCACGACGAAACTAGTCAAAATGGATTCAGGGATGGTCAAAATGGATATTTCCGTCGAAATCTGAAAACCGAAAATTTTCGCGATTACAATACTTCCTTTACTTCGTACAAGGAAGTAGAAAGAAGAAGCTGGTCTTAGTGCTTTTATACGAGTAGTTTCGTAGACTTACCCACGCTTTCCGTATTAAAGTTTATCCATGGAAAAATTTGAAATAAAAACTAGATAAAAACGAAACCAAAACGGAAAAAAAAAAACAGATTTTAAAATGGTACAAAAGAACCACTAAAAAGAAATAAATAAATTTGCTTACAAAAGCATATTATTCAATACCATAAGTAACTATTCCCAATCAACCTGACTAGTACAATAATTTATTATTTTCGCGTCTCATCTCTCTTGTTTCAACTCCAAAGTTGTAACTTCTTTTGCTTCGAAGTTCTCAGTTTGATTCGAAAACGCCAAAAATATTGGTTCGCATGTTACACTAAATTTTACTACAAATCATTTAGTTATTCCAACGAACAATAAGCATTCATGCAAAAATAATAGTAACTTTTTCGGAACACGTAAAAGCAGGTGTTCTCAAAAGACGGCTTGCACCTGACCTAAAATGATTCTAGAACCAATTTTTCAAAGCGCTATTTGTTCGCAGAGAGTTGTTTTACAACCATATGATCATTATATATATATGAGATTAGATTATATCTTAAAATCGCATTTGAAAATGTTTTTTTTTGTTGCTTCGGACGTTCGGGTGTGCAAGCGGTACATACGGAGAGTGGTAATTACCCAGAAAAGTTATTATTATTAATTTAGATAGACACCATTAAAAACCACAATTTTAGTCTCAAAACATGTTCCTACGACAATTACAAGCCCTGTAATTAAATGTCCTAAAATAGCCATATTTCACGTTGTTCATTTTTTATTGGGGAAAACCCAATTGCGCTTAAAAGGACAAAAATACGAAACAAATTTGGGCAATTGAAATCGGTTGAAAACGTTTTGCAAAATTAATAAAATACCTCGAATTGTGGCCATTTTGGACATATAATTACAGAGCTTGTAATTATGGTAGAAATAGGTTTCGGAGCATAAATGGCGCCTATAATATTGATTGGCGCCTATATACAGTAAAAATAATAACTTTTATATTGTTAAACGCGTTTTTGAGGTATAAAATTGGACCTCATATATATTTAATTATCACAGGTTTGAGCATCTCTTTGCAAATAATAGCACTTTGAAACATTGCTCTAGGGCCATCTTGGGTCTTGTTCAAGTCTGTTTTCTCAATTCCGCGTTTTCCATAAAAAGTTATTATTTTCACGTGTAATTTTTATTACACGTAGGCATCACTAAAAGACGCAATTCATTTCCCCCAAACACGTTGCTATGGCAATTGAATGCCTTTTAATTAAATGTCCAAAAATGAAGATTTCGCGTTTTTTTTGCGATTAGTTGTTGACGGACTATTCTATGAAAAAGACCTAGGTGGATTATTTTTACCTTCAGCTAAAGATCATTGAAATGTAGTACGTAGTCATAGTTGCTTATATTATATTAGTTGTCATAATATTACACCTATCAAGGAACAGTCATCAATAGTAATGAAAAAGTAGACAATGAAGTTTCTCATAGAACAGGTAAAGCAAATTCTGTCTACCACTAAATTTGCACTGCAGTTATAGCAGGAAGAGAGATTGGACAAGACACAAAGTTACACTTGTTTAAGATGATATACCTTCCGATGCTCCTGTACACTGTTGAGAGCTAGGTCCTGACCGGTTGACTCTTAAGTCGGACCATAGCCGCAGAAATGAAATTCCTCCGAAGAATTGTTGGAAGAACAAAAAGGGATCGAGTTAGGAATATCAGGGTCGTGGAGGAGCTGAAGACGTGCTCAATCAAGGAAAATATAGAGAAGAGACAGTGAAGATGGTTCGGGCATGTCTGCAGGATGGTAAGAGACAGAGACCCTAAAAACTATGAAATATCGCGGGCCTTGAGGACGTCCAAGAATATCGTTCATCAACCAGATTGAAAAGTTTGCAAGAGCCCGGTGTAAGCATTAAAAGAAATAAAAAATCTTGCCGAAAATAGAGAGTCTGGGAGTCCTGGTTGGATACGCCCCCACGCTGAAAGGCGCGAAAGAAGAAGAAGAAAAAATAAAGCTGTATTAACACTATTAACTATTCACTGTAAATAACTAATAATTGTTATTTAAGAGACTGAAGGTTGTGGTTTGGGATTTTCCAATATTTACCAAAACAGTTTATTATTGATTAACGACAAGCAACAGCAAATAGAGTTTTAATTATGGGTAGTGTTAGAAATTTACCATGGTGGAGATTAGCCAAAATGTTGTTTTTGCAAATTATCTTTGAAATCAATTCTGAATGCTGAAAATATATCATCGTTGCCATGTTGAAGTAACGATTGTGAAAAATCCCATCTTTCAAATTCCTTAGTGTTATTAATTTATTAGAAGCATTATTTGCAAAATGAAATCTTATAAACACACATATCGCTGTGAGCAGCGAAAAAGCCCAGAAAAAAATATATATATTCCCAATTTAAAGTAAATTGTAAAGTTCTCTTTTAGTCCTCTGAAAAATAGCTAAGTATATATAAGTATACATTCGTTGTTGAAATGATGTGACGATATGGTGTCCCGACTAAAATAATAAATGTCTAATAAAAAGTTAAATTTGACAATTACCTGTCACACTTCATTTCGTTATATTCATAATTATGGTTAGAAATAACCAGATAAGTTTGATTAGATTAAAAAGAAGATAAATGAATAACATCAGACTCTCTGTTATTAGCAACCTGAAGATAATATTGTAATAAATATTTATTTAATATTTTTTAAATTTATATATGATCGGTACGAACATTAATTAAATGTGAACGGATTTAGTTTGTTTTAATATTATTTAAACAGAGAAAAAAAATATAAAGTGAACTAAATTAATTTATTCCTTGTTAATCCATAAAAAAATAAAGTGAACTAAATTAATTTATTCCTTGTTAATTCATAAAGTAGAGAAACTAAAACAAAAAAGAACTGCATCGGCCGGGAATCGAACCCGGGCCGCCCGCGTGGCAGGCGAGCATTCTACCACTGAACCACCGATGCCTCCTTAACATTGTGAGAGGATTACATGATACATGAAGATACAAAAAGGAGTATATGAATATTAAATATTGTTCAGGAAACTCAAAAGTATGCATAATATGTAACATTAGATTGGATTTAGTACCTGTTAAGCATATATCAACTTAAAAATGACGCTAAATAGTGTGGAAAACTTCTAAAATATCAAAAATTACAAAAAAAATTGATTTAACACCTCCATATGCATCTCTGCGCCTCACTTGTTATTAGTGATTATTTTTAATAAGTATTTAATTTTATTTTTTCGAAATATATTTATATGAAATTTATTTTTTCGTATCAATATTTAATATTGATATTATTAAAACTGAACTGATAATTAAGGGATAAGGCCATTTTCACACGCTCCGATAAATTGGAGATGGCGTCAGACAGAAAGAAGTGCTCGATCAGGCTGCGTGTAATAATTATCGGACCGCGAGAATAGAACGTATTTTTTCTGGGTGAACTAAATCGGATTCGGATCCGACTCCGATAATTATCCGACCATGTGAAAACTGTTCCTACTCATTTAGAGTTATTGCGATTTGTTTGAGTACCTAATTGCCTTAATCTCGATATGTGCATGTGTTACCAAAAAAAATATTTTCTATGAACCAACATAAATTTTGTGTAATTTTACTATTAAAGAAAACATTGCATAGTATTAATTTTATTCAAGAAAATAAAATATGTCTTACAAATCCTGTGGCGTTTTTGTATTTTGCCATCTTGGGACCAGTGGATATTTATTTCATCTCTCTATACCCCCAAGAACCAAATTGTTATTTGAAACCACAAGCAAATATATTGTTTTTATAATATTATTTTTAATTAAAAATATATAAATTATTAATTATCTTTGATTATTTCCGTAAATTTCAGCGATTGAATTTTTCCTTAACGCATAATGGTTCCTTAATATCTGTCATTCTCACAAGATGAGATTAAATGTTTCATATTCTTTACAATTGCGACATAAACTAGAAATTGTATCCTTTAATTTATTATTATTTATAAATAATTTGGTTTTATAAAAACCCTTCATTTGTCTAGTTTTTATTTAATATTCCCTCGTGAAAATCTATTCAATCAGTCCACTTAATAAAATAGACAAACAATTCTAGAGAAAAACTCCAACTGCTGATCTATTCACGATATTGGATCAATTTGAATTTACTTTTACCGTATATTTATTTCTTAACGTTAGTAATGACTCTCATGAAGGAAAAAAAAATTTAAAGAAAAAGGGACTGCATCGGCCGGGAATCGAACCCGGGCCGCCCGCGTGGCAGGCGAGCATTCTACCACTGAACCACCGATGCTTGATAATTGGATTACGATAGATTAATTAATGGCTTTCATTCAGCTAGATGAGTGAAAAGACATATATCTAGATACATATCTGAACAACATACAGTAAAAGTCGAATCTCATATTAATCACTAAATCAGTGTTTACATGGATTGCGGATATTATATCATTGTCTTATTTCTTTTTTCTTAAAGGTTAATTTCATTAAAAAGAACAGAATATAATTTAAATCCATTGTCGCAAAATGTGACTTTTATCCCATTTTTCAATTTGTGTTTTTCTGGGTTAAGCTGTACTGAGTTAATAAATTTAATTTATTTATATATTGAGATATATATTTAATTTATTTAGATATTTTATTTATTTGGATGAAGATAAAATTAGAAATAAGATACAATATTACATGTTAAACTGTTGATGTCTGAATTTCAGCATATCGATCGTTTGGAAGAAGAATACCACAATGCCAAAAAGTAGAATTTTGCTTTTGAAGCGTTTGAAGTTTGCTTATTTAGTCTTATCGCTGTTTCTCAACTCTCTGATAAAACTTCGAATCAAGCATTTTTCTAGTCCAAAAAAATTTAAAAATCTTCATTTTTGGTCATTTAATCATAAATCAAACTTTGGTAATTTTTCATTAAAAATAGCAATTCACTTAGAGTTTGCTAATAGTACAAACACATTTTGAAAAAAAAAAATATCCTTTTTAATAAGCTATACACTGAATTCTGAAATAAAAATTAACTCAAAATATGTTATTAAATGTATTAAAGTACAAAATAATAATGTTTTCAATTACCTTTTCATAAAGAAACAAACTTAATTCCTTTCGGCCACCCAACTAGCATAAGTATAATATTACAATATTACAAAATAATTTATTATTATTTTTATAAAAAGATTCTTTATAAAGTTGCTCTCTAATCAAAGTTCGACGGAAGTAATTTCGTTCGATTAGTAAACTTACAGTAGCTAAATTAACAATAGCTTTTTATTGTGGTGAATATTGAAACTAAAAATATAGCAATTTTTTTTTCAAAGAAATATAAGTGAATGAAAGCTTTCCATTAAAAAAAAAGAAGGAAAATACAAATTTTTGTTTTGTGGCTCTCTTATTCCAAATTAGCAGGAAGGGTTGTCGCAGGCATTGATGTTGGAGGAAATAATGGGTGTTGTAAAACAGTTTTCCCAACGGCCTGCACCCTCTTCCTCGAGGAAATATCTTTCTGACAGATCCCCAAATGGTTTACTGCCGGATCTGTTTTTAAAATATTGACTTAGGTTCACCGACCCTGGTCACTTTTACTTTCGTTCGTAGGGAAAGGGTTTACCTATTGAGAAGGCTACCTGGTACTGTTAAGGTTTTTTTTTCCGCATTATGCGTAAGAAAAAAAAAGGGGTAAACATAGTTTATGTCCATATTTTTTTTTCAATTTTACAGCCCAATGCCTCAATACAATATAATTACTCAAAACTTCAAATGCTTCATGATTGTTATTATGCAATGCAATGCCTGTTTGTATCAGTTTAGTACCGCTGAATGGAAATAGTTATCCACCTTGCTACTAACTAGTGTAATGAATATTTCTCACAAAAAATCAGCATTTAAAAGATTTATTTAATATTTATACGGTATCAATAAAGCAACAATTTAGAGAGTTGTTATATGATCAGTATTTTTTATTGTTAAATCTCAGTGCACTCATATTTTTGGTATCTGCTTTTTATGATTACTAGCAATACTTTTTTTAAAATTAGAATTCGACTTATTATTTTCAATAATGAACCTTTTCAAAGGTTTTTAATCAACCAAGAAAAAATTTGGTTGCCACCCTCCTCAAAATTAGAGGTTTTATGTTTCATAATATGTATAATTTTAAAGTTTTCTTTGACAACCGTGCGGATTGTTTTGAAATTTGGCTCCAAAGTCACAGTTCACTCCAGAATAATCCTAGGAACTCGATATTACCTTGTGCCACTTTGAAACAAAATTGCAACCGATTAAAGGTTTCTTACGCTCATATCTCAGCATTTAATGAAGATGAAGGAAAAGTATAAAGTGGTTTGGAATCATTATACCAAACCCTATATTATATATGTATAAATCCAAATAAATAATAATATAACATAGGATATTTATAACTAATTGGAAATAATAAACTGTTGTGTAATAATTCGCAGTTTTTTTCTTTTCTCGTCCACAAGTAGATTCCTTCTTGATTATTACATGTAATAATGAAATGAAACCTAAATTAAAAACATTAATATAACAGCACTTCGAAATCATGAAGTAGAAAATACCTTGCATACACACCTTTAATTTTATTTATTTATTACATCCTACAACCTTTCGACAATACGAGTGTAATAGAACAACACACCTTTAATAGAACGACAGTTTACTGTGGCGTTTTCAGTAAAAATCATAATCTTGTTTACTAATATGTATGTACTTATGATCACTTATGATCTCCAAATCTCTAGATCACAATACAGCACATCTCACATCAACCGTCCAGAAAGACCCATCAAGCAGAGACAGCACATCACCCAATTGTTTGTTTAAAATTCAAAGTTGTTTTTCATAAACATAAACCTGCAGGCGCTTTAATTAAATTTCGAGAACTCTCAATAAGATCCTGCGAGTATATATTTATATATATGATAGAGGATTTTATTATAATATATATTCTCATCCGGTCAGTGCTACTTGTGCTTCAATTATTTGAACAATTAGGTGCAAATCGATTTGATTAATGACCCATTTGGCTTCAAAACTATTATACAAAAGCACTTTTGCTAAAAAATATTACAAAATACCAAAATTTAAACTGACAATTAGAGTCATTGGAAGTAAATGACGGACAGTCACCTCATTTCTCAAATTGAGGGCAAACCTCTGTTTACATTCTTTTCTCCCCGGGCATGTTAATTGCCAGAGCTGGCACAAGTGAGCTTGGTAACTGTCTTTGTAAATATCGTTAAGCAATTCTCTACATACCTTTCCTGTGATTTCCTTATAGAGAAAACGTTCTTTACAATATGAATTAGTTAGAATGATGTATTCTGAGTTGGCAAACTTTTTTTTTATTTTTTGATATCCCTACATTACTTCCATACAGAGGGATAGTGCACTGGGATTAGCGCATGCCGCTGCTGCCAATTAACTACATTTTTATACAAGCCTCAGGACACGTTTATTTATAGCAACATAATAAAAAGTTTATTCTGTGGAGCCAGAGAGCCCGGTACGCGCCTGCAGACCTTACCGATCTAGCTGCCGGACTTCATGGCTCTCTTCAGCCGGCCTTGTTTCAGTCAGTTAGTGAACCGTGGTTAACATGACTTCATGTCGAAGTCGATTTTTTAAAAAGGCGTAAGCGCCATTTAGCTAATTTCACAGGAAACATATGAAACGTTTTTTTCGCTAAATAACAATACATATTTTTTTAAATTTCATTCTTTATCGTGTACAACAGGATTTTATTAAAATGGCAAATAAATTTGGTGCTTACGTCATTAATAGTTCATTTTTTAGGCCATTTTCAATTTATTTTTCAACATTTCGTGAGGGGGAGGGTGTTTACGTCCGATAATAAATTGAATCAAAAATTTCGAATTTTTGGCGCTTAAGTCTTTTTCAAAAAACGACGTAGATATCTATATAATATAGTTACCTATAAGAGTTTCGTATGAAAATGTCTATTTTTTTTTAGACTAAGTGTTCATTAAAAGTGAACTCGAAGTTTTTAACAGAATAAAAGTGGTGGAAGTAAATTTGTATATCTGTACTCTATTCTACGAGTATTAGCTACCTATATAAAACTGAAGAACTTGTGTGTTCGAACGCGCTAATTCCAGGAACTACCATTCCAATTTGAAAAATTCTTTTGGCGGTAGATAGACCGTTTATTAAGGAAGTCATTAGGCTTTATAACATCACGCTGTGGCCCAAACGAACGGATCAGTAACCATAAATAAATTGATAAAAGAAGTGTCCAACTAGCATACGTGTCGTTGTCATGACAACTCCATACCCGTGAAAGCAAATTGGCTACACAAACAATTAAATAAGTTTGAAATTATTGTGTGAACACATTATTTTGTAAAAAAAAAAAAAAAAAAAAACTGGAAGGGTAAATGCAAATAAAAATTGTGTAAACTTGAAACTCTGTTTCGTTTTGATCATGCTCCTTGAAAATGTTTGTTACAAACCAGATTGAACAGTATATTATAGATAATTATTTTATAGGTTACATCCTATTTTAGAGGTTAAATTTAACGCAGCTGAAACCTGGGGGTACAGCTAGTTATTGAAGAAAATTAAAAGTTACATATTTTCTATCAAATTGATGCTATTTCGGAAAATGTCAATGCATATTTCTCAATAAATTTGTTTATCTCTTTACTTTCCACTGCTGGAAAAGCTTAATGAAACTCAAGAGTATGGCTGACAGTATGATTTCATCTAATAGAATGATGATTCTTACCTCCGCAATCTTTCTGCTACCGTTGTCTTAGAGTCAGCAATATCATCCAGGTGCGGAGAAAAATATTATCACATGAATTAATTTTGCATTTCAATGAGGAGAAGTGGCGGAAAGGTCGCGGTCTGAGGTACGTCACCATAAGACGATGCGGATCGAGGACGGACGCTTTGTTATGATAATCCTGAGGAAGACGGATGATGGATCAAGATCAAGGCCTGGCCGGGGGATGACTGCTTCGGCCTCGCTACACCCTCGAGGAAACGGTGGACAGCGCTCCCGTGTCGGGGTGTGGTTCTGCTTTTCCAGATATCCTGGCCCCACCTTTGGGCATCATATTTGGAAGGTAGGTGACAGGCTCTCTTCTATTTTGGCTGTATGATATTTATCATAAAGGTACTATATTGTATGATCTGAGCCGCTTCATTTGTTTTTATTATATTAATCGGTTCGAGGCATAATCAGGTTTGTGGGCGAGGTGCCTCAAAACGGAATCACTTACTTCGGTAACCGGCTGCAATATTATGACATTTATTATGATATAGGAAATCAAACTGAAACTTATGGTGTATTGTAGTTGACTGTTTCCAGACTGCATTGATCGAAAGTTAAACCGAATCGTTGAAGAAATTTATCTTTGTTTAAAAAAAAATTAATATTTTTGTAGTTGCTGTTGTCAAATTAATAATTTAAATCATATCTGTCTCATTGGTTAGATCAATAAAAATAACAACCTCCAAACTTTTAATAAAGATATCTATTAGAGAATAGTAAAATAGTTTGGGCAGAATAGAAATATGCAAATTAAATATATTGAATGTGAAGAATTTCAAATCTTAGTAGTTTTTTTAAAATGAGTTACCTATAAACAATTTCCTTATTCTCAATTTCGTTTCATTAATCTTGCAAGTAATGAAGACCTAAGGATGTGAATATAAAAAAAAATATCAATATATATCGTACCGATAATTTTTGAATAAATCGAAATAGTAGTTCGATATATTTAAAAAAAATATCGATATTTTTAATCTTTTAAAGGGATACAGACAGATCCATATTTCCATGTCGATATAATTAAGATATTGATTTTATAATATCGATATTTTTGTGCCGATATAATTAAGATATTTTTTTTTTTATAATATTGATATTTGTGTGCTGAAATCATTAAGATATTGTTTTTCTTAATTTCATTTACAACATACCTTAAATATTATGAAACAGCTTAATTCCTATCCTCCTTCCGATTCGTTTAGGTTTTTGTTCTTAATTTGATACAAGATTAAAGGTATTTTGAAATATCGATATTACTGTGCCAATATTATTATATTTTTTATTGGGCTTATTTACAGTCGGATTTAAATAATAAGAAGCAGGCTATCTCTTAAACTCCTTCTGATTCGTTTAGTTTTTTTTTTTTATTTGATAAAAGAATTAAGGACATTTTGAAATATCAATATTTCTGCGCCGATATAATCTTTTTTTTTTTCTAATCCTCCGTTTATTTAAAAATATCTTTTACATACATAAGTGAGCAATATGTATACAATGTTATAGCTGAAGTCCTTACATTACCCGAAGGCATTCCAAGGCAAAGATGTCCGACATAATCAAGCTATTGTTTTTATTAAGTTCATTTTCAATAGGATTTAAATATCGAGAAACAGGTTATATCCTAATCTTCTTTCGATTTGTTTAATAGAGTTTGTTCGATTTAATTTATTAGATTAAAATTTAAATTTTATTAAAATATTAACGATTTTTTTAAATATCGATATTTTTAGAATATCGATATTGGTTAACAATTTGCTTTCGACATCCCATTCCAAAAACAGCAACTATGGATAGTAATACGAACACACATCACAAGATTTTTATTATTCTTTGTTTGTTGAACCCGTTATCCTTGTAGAATTTTTTATTTTCTGCATATTTTTTTAAATATCGGTTATCGATACTCAAATTTTCGTATCGATATCGGGATATATAAAAAAAAAATGTATTTTTTCAACATCTCTATGAAGACTACCATTCGATAGTTTATCAGTAGGATCATTCTTATAGTAGTACAAACCAAGTTTTTGAAATCTTTATATTTCTGGCCTAAAACTACGCCCAACTATTTAGTACGCCTAGAAACAGGTCGTCTCCCACTTTCTGTAATAGTCTTTAAGAAACTTCTTAATTTCTGCATAAAAATCCTTTCATTACCTGGGGATAGATTACCACGGCAATGCTTTAACAGACTTTTAACCTTGGATAACAGAAAACAAGACCTCAGATCAAATTGGGTATCACAAGTTAAGAGAATAGCATCCATGAACAATGCACTGGAGTTTTTTGCAGATTTGTCAAACGATAACAAATTAATAGCAAACAAAAGCACAATTATTGAAAGAGTGGAAAATAATGTGTTCTCTACTGATATAAACCGGGCAATGACCTCAACCAACCCACAACCCCGTTCATAGAAGCATTTGTAACTTCACATATCCTCATCCAGAAGAATATCTGTTACACAGTTTAAATATCCAAAAACATAGAGCCATAAGCCAGTTGAGAATCGCAGGCACTGCATACTTGCAGATTCCTCTGCAAAATAAGCGCCTGATCTTCAAGCTCTATGAACCATGCAAACTTTGTCAGAAACCTATCGAAGACACTCTGAAGCATTTTCTTTTGCACTGTTCCTCTTGTGATTCATACAGAGAACAATTCTTAAAGGAATATATATATCTGAAAGCGATGAACTTTGTTCACTAGAAAACATCTTAAATTATAATTGTATAAATAAAATTAAGCCTGTATTTCTGTTTCTCACATCAGTCTTCAATAACTTCCAATCTTGTACAGTTTAGCCGGCTCGATACTTATTTATGAGGCCTCACCTTGTTGTGATATTTGATTTCAAGTGATGATATGCAGATAAAGTGATAAACTTTAACATATAGATATCATTTATTATTTTAATATTATTTAAAAAAAATTTTTTTTATTCTATTGTAAGCGTGTGAATACTTATATATATATATATATATATATATATATATATATATATATATATATATATATATATATATATATATATGTGTGTGTATTTTGTATTGACTATATTTTTGATGACTGAAGTATGTGTATATCTCTTTTTTCTTTCACAAATTTTTTTTTTTTTTTAAAGGGCAATTCTGTGAGTGTATATATGTATAAATTTTTGTAATGTTTTATTATCATAAATATTATTTAATATATCACTCCACAGGCCAATGCCAAGATAATGTATCAAGCATGTATTGCTTTATACAATAAATAATCTATCTATCATTCTTATACTAGAAAGAGTTTTAATTATGCAACATTTGCACTGTGATACGGCGATTTCATTAATTTTGTATGAAAATGAACGGTGTAATTTCTGGTAGATTTTGGTTAACTAAATAATAAAAGAACAGCAATTTTCTTAATCGGTGAAAAATTCGTACTACTTCTTTGTCTGGAGACTTGCAACTAGAAGTTAAATATTTTCTCTGGTTCAGATTAATGGAAGAAAATCTTTCTGTTCTATTAGCCGATTCAAGAGTATGAAAATTTACCTGAGGGGCACTCAGTGTGAGGCTATATTAAGAGGGTGCCTGATCTTTCAATTGGTTGAGGTGAAATTGTAGCTTGAGCCAATCAATCCTGGGCAGATAACTTTCCTGTATAATAGATCGCGAAAAAACTATATTTGCTCATCAAGCCCCTGAACCTGAGACTCTTAATGCAGTTGTACCGTGTGGGTCGAGTAGTACGTTCTTTTTTTCTTTTTTCACACTAATGATATAAATATATCCAGCTCTGCTGGATTATTATTTTCAAATTGACTATTATTGTAATTTCTTCAAATCCCACTTGCTAGATTAACTCGATAAACTATTCACTATAACAGTAGCAAACTAACAACTGCCAAATATTTGGCGCTTCTTACTCTGCCCCTGAATTAACTATTTCAAAGAGGCACGACCTCACTGCTTCCAGAAGAAGTATTTCTTCTCTGAAAATATTTCCTTAATATTCTGCCTGTTTCCCGCCAATGCACAGGTATTTTACGCTCGGAATAATTCAATGGGGAAAAACTAGAGCTGAAAATTCCCAGCATTGAACCTGAAATATTCAGCGTTCTCAATAGGCCTTTCCCATGATTCACAGGAATAAATTATCTTATTATTTCTGCTCGGGAATAATGTTTGTTCTTGCGGTCAACGGTTGCGCATTTTGCTCATATTATGATTTATATATATATTATATACAATATTTAAGTGTTATATTTATTGCGTCCACACCTTTGCCAGACACTGGCAAATAAGGTGTGTAAATGGGATAGTTTTAATTGGTTTGGGTTATTTTACCTGTGTTTGTGTCCGATTTATTTTATATTTTTAATTGTTTCTTTTAAAATAAAATTTAAACCGAAATTAATAGCCGGAATATGTTCGATATCCCTGGATCAGAATCGTGTGGATAGTCGTTTAGTTTCGCTTGGGACTTGGCATAGTTTGGCTAAGGTCGGAACGCACCATTGCATGTTATACACGCCCTATGTTTCTTACATATTTGCACTAATACTTATGTTTCTATTTATTCGCTCCTAATTCACTATGATACTTATTTAATGGATATTGGCTCTCCCGAATCTCACCATCGGCGTCAAATATCGATAGGATATAATAGGGGAAAAACATAGTGGATATATTATGTACTTCAAAACTGTTAATAATTATTATAATTTGAGATAAACTTGTGATGTGCCCACTCACACGACTTTCCTAACCACTATGGATGCAAAAATGGATTATCCACCATTTTAAAATACATATTTTTTCATTAATTTGTAGACTATTTAATTATCTTTCAAATGAGCACCTGAAAAGTTCCGAGAGATGTATAGTTTTCGAATTATTCGCATATCTAAGAAAAGTGAACGGGTCTTCATATTAACTATATGGTAACTATATTGCTATCAGCGTTACATTGTAAGGCAATGCACTAATAAAATTGTTTTTTCATTAGACTATTAAATTTAATGTCAGTCAATTAACGAATACGACCATAAATATTCATCTAGTACCGTCACCTTAATATAATAACATATCTTTGATTAGGCTAGTATTAAGAAAATTATTAAAATATTTTTGGTACTCCATATCAACACCTGTAGCCAGATGTTTCTTTTCTCTAGCGCTGGGAACTGATTATGGACCAGGTTACCTGAGCAAGATTTGGGCCTACAATGGCTGCCCACCGGCTCCTAAAGGCTCCTATGGTAATGCGTCCGGAACAATACATCTCTGGATTTTGAACCGATTGTACTTCTTTATTGTATTCCTCAGGAGACCTGTTTGGAACAACAAGGTACTTTGTAATGAGACCTGTGTCTTCTCCTGAGAGAATGGGGTATAAACTTGAGGCAGAGACAAGTAAACACTCTATTTCTGTCTTTTAGAAATTGGAAATGAATTTAAACACAGGCATGCATGATTACATAAATTTATATGTTTTTTACACAGTTACTTTATTGACACAGAAATAAATATATCAAAATAAACCAAATTAAGATTTGAGTTTTCAATGCTTTTCAGGTTCGAATAAAAAAATTTAGATTGAAAAATTTTGAAAGCGTTTAATAGAAAATCTATTTTAAGAAATTATATCCTAAAAAAAAATCTGCATAAATTGACCTTATTATTCCTTTCATTTTTGTTGCATGTACATAAATTTTGTACTTATTCAAATGAGGATTTTTAATCTATCAACAATTTTAAAAGTTAAGAATAAAATAATCATTCTAAATTTTTAATCATAGTTAATTTTAATTTAAATATTTTTAAAATCTTTTTGCTTCTATGATTAAACCAGTAAAGGAAAATACGGAATTTAAAATTAGCAATGGCTGGAGAGTGCTATATCGAGGTTGAGCGTGATCAGGTAGAGATCGGATAGTCAGTTTCTAGTTTTAAACAAACTCACTAACCACGTTAGAGTAAAAAATTCAACAATATAAAAAGGAGACTGTTCGGAGAGTTTATTGTAAAGAAAGGAATAAGGAATTATTTTCGAAGAAAGAAAGAAAATAACTACTTTAACTTGATATTGTGATGAGAGACATTGTAACAACAGGGAATACCTTACAGTTCGTGATTCTCTTCAGCCATGCTTCCGGAGAGTCTCAACTATTCCCGTATACCGCACTAAGTTTATAAAAATTGGTGTTATGAGGTGTAAGAAACAGAGCTGGCGAATGGTTTGCGATAGATTCCGATGGACGAGTAAAAAGTTAGAATGTATCTGGCAATACCTGGACACCTGAGCATTCCAAGGGATGGTCTGATCAAGTGTAATGCATTGGTTCCTCACAGAGGGGTGGTACTTAAGCGACAAGTGGTACTCAAATCTCGAAGTTTTTATCAACTAAAATCAAAAAGGAAACAAATGATAAATTGAAATTAGAAAAGTAGCGTTGCTTGTTATTAAAACAATCAAATTCGCTTCACAAGGATGCTACTTCGGACTTGGTAGTTTTAGAACACGGGTGGATGTTTTATCTCCAAAATCTTATTTACGAATCAATATTTTTACGATGATTTACAAATTACAAAAAACAAAAAAAAAAATGAAATAATATGATAATTTCAGCATGCATTTTTTAAATTGTTCATGAAAATTTCAGATGCTTAAATTGTACTACGTTAATTATTCCATATCTGTAATTCGGAGTTGGAAGACACTGTCAGATTCTCCTAACTTTACAGGAGAGCAGTTTGAACAATTGTTTCCCTCCGAATAATTGTGGACTTAGTTTTTTCTTAAAACATGTTATTCCTCTTACAATTGGTCTAGAACATTAGTTATGTATACCTTTGGATAAAGCAAAAACAGTTAAATATAAATGAGGTGTGGTGTGAGGTGTGTAATAATGCGAAATTGGTAAAAGAAATGGACCATTCTGTGTAAATAAATTTTTTCTTAATAACATTGAAAAACCAATGCATTGCAATTTTTGAGTGAAGACATCGATCTCAAAAAATAAATATTTACAAAAATATTACATCCCCAACAATACCCTCTTTTATAAGGAAATAGAATGTCCTTTATTTTTAATGATTGGCCTGCTACTGAACTTTTCAGTACAGTTTTTCTCCTAGTGCACTCTACCATAACAGTTTGTTTTCCTAATTGAGGCTAGCGGCTTTGTCTTTGATGTCTAACTTGGAGTCAGGTGGCTATTAAACGGAAGCAAATAGGGCCTAGTTAACAGTGGAACGAGTTTCTTCCTGTTTCCATTGTAGAGGAGTTTATTCTGAAATGTCCCAGCGCTGTCTATGTTTATCATTCAATGGAGATTACCAAACTTTATTTCAACTGGCAACCAAAACTATTATAATATAACTAAAGAAATATATTCTCAATAATCACTGTAAATAAACTACTGATTAACGGCATTGGAGTAATGCTGGAAGAAAAATTTATTTTTAGTTCAAATAAATTCACTTTTCGCAAGCAAGATATAGGAGTTGGCCATTAAAATAAAACTATGCAAAGAACTAAGTTTCCATATATAAAAAAAAAAATCAACTATTATGTTATTTATAACTATTATAACTATTATTTATTATATATTATATTATAAATATTATTTATTATATTATTTATAACTATTTATAACTATTATGTTATTTATAACCCAAATACCATTAAATTAATTTTATTGATAAAAAAAAAATAAAGAACTTGATAGCGATATGTTCTGTTGTTTGCTCACCGGGTATAAGAGGTAGGTGATATGGTTAGCATTGCCCAAAGTTTCCTCTCTAATAACCATGTCGAGTGATAATTTTATGGAGGCTGAGTGTGCCTCAAGGGAGTCCTCGAACCTTAAATCGATCTGCGGCCGATAGAAAATAAATTAAATTTTGTGGAACAGCTGGTCTCTTATTTGTGACCTAGAATTCAATTTATTTTTAATAGAACAGAATTTAAAAAAAAAAACTCTACTCTAGCCCCTTTTAATCAGAGAAGTTACCACTTATACACGAATCGGACTTCTTGACTTACAACTATAATAGTTAGAAACCAAGGAAAAAAATATTTTTCTGTTTAAATTATCTTCTTCAATATTCGATATTTAGGATACATATTTGTTTTATAGTTACTTTTTTGATCAACAAGATTAGATGAGTTATCTTTGATGAAGAATATAGAATAAGTATTGTATTTTTAATTATATTTATAAAAAATTATTTTCCTCACTCAGTTTCAAATGATAACGTGAATTCGTATTGCTTTTGCGTGCCTTATTTTTTTACACTTTTCGATTTATATTTAAAAAAAAAAAGGAATATCAATATGATGAATCCGTTCAGTAACAAGTAATCTAATCTTGTTCGGAGCAGGAACTATATCCTATAACCTATATCCAATATCCTAATAATAAGTTCTAATCCATTTTTATTGGAATTAAGTCAATGTTCTTTTCTACTGGATATTTTTTGCTACAGTTTCGGATTTTCTATGAGACAGTTGTGTGTTGATTGTGTGTTTATATATATAAAGGGATTTGGGAAGAAGTGAAGGAAGGGTGGGAACCCGAGCGGCCACCCACCTGCTGTGTACTCCCGCACCCACTAATAAGGGATGTGGCTCTCGCTTCCTTTCCCACAGATTTAGCTGATACCCCCGACCCTAAATGTGGGTCAGAATATTTAGCACTGATACAGTGGGGTAGGATTCTCCAGTTCCACCGGCAGGCTGTCCGCTGCAGGTAAAGGATTCCGCTTTTGTGGTGTTTATGGGAACCGTTTTGTTATTAATACCGCTAGCTGACAGGTGTATTATCAATCAATAAATAAATCAAATGGAAAGAATAATAAAATACACTAAGATTTAAAAAAAAAATATAAAGGGTAAATCTTTATTAGTGAATCGTCCACAACTGCAGGATAACATCATTGACATACCTCTGAACAATTTTATGTCCACCCGTCAAGTTTCTGTCAGAGGTGTTTTGCGCATATTATCGTATTACTGGGATCTGTAGTCTATCGGTGCCGAAGCGTATAAACTAACTGTAAAAGTTCGTTTCACCCTTTCTTGGCTTCTGTCAGATACCACTTTGATAATATTAATTAAATGAACTAAAAATCTTTTTGAATGATACTATTAAATTTATTGGTGTTTGTAGAGGGTATTTCTAAGTTGTATAGGAGTTTGAAACCATTGATGTTTAAATCTTATTTCACTTAGTAAAAGTTAAGTTCCAGTTTATATTGAATTACTGAGAATCAGCTTATTTTATGGCAACCCATCTCCTTACATGATCATTTAACTACATTCTATAAGTTTAACTAACGACGAATTCATTCTAATAACAAAATATAGATCTAATTTAGTGTATTAATGAATTCAGCAGGTGGGTCCATTGCCCTAGATTAAGGGCCCCTATTCCCTGGCTAACCCTAGCATTAGGTGCACATGCACCTGTTCAACGGTTAATCTTAAATAACTTCGTGATCTGGTTCAATTTAAAACACAACAACCTGTAGTGAAAATACATAATAATAAAGAATTATGGTTACGAAATTTAGAATCATTCAATCATATAACTATGTAGAAAATGTTAATTGTGGATCTGATTTAGGAAATACGGTGTACGTTTTATTGTGTATTGCTTTTCTTACCACAAAGGTAAGGAAGGTATTGTGATCAGGTCAAATTTTTGATGTACAGTTTTCAATGAATCAATGCGTTTCAGAGTCCGAAAAAATAGTTTTTATTATAATCATTCGAAAAGTAGTGCAATTTCCTACAAAAAAAAAAAGTTTTCGAAACCGGGCCGATACTAGCAGAGATATACCGTTTTGAATATTGTACACATATTGTATTAAGTATTCTGCTCACGTTCCTTTAGAAACCGGTTCACCTTAGCTTAATTTTTTGATAACTCGAAAACTGTACATTTTCCGGAATATTCCTGATGCGCATTTGAAAGATAATTTGATTATATACAAAGCTAAACAAAAAAAAAAGTTTTTGAATTGGACTACGCCCAGTGGCGTACGCAGAGGGTGATTAGGTGAATATAAGAACTAGCAGTCAATCGTTTTACTCCATCAGTTTTCCACATCTTCGGACGATTGGAGTGATTGGATTTTGGCGTGGTGTGGTGGAGTTTAGAATCCATGGAATTCCAGCCGCTCCATAATACTCTAAAAAGGATTTCACACTCACGGTCGTTCCACGTTCCATTTCGCATAGAGCAGTTGGACTGGAGTGAATGTCTGTGAATCCCTTTACGGTAGCAAATGGAAGAATGATTTTGATACTTTTTCGCATGCGTATTTAATTAAATCCCAACTTTTAATCCTCATCTCCAATAATGTCCAAAACGGACGATTATCAAAATATTTGTTTTCATGTAGTAATATTTTGTTTATGTAGTCACTTTGCAACGATAGTATCTACCGGTACTAAAATATTTAAGGTCACAATAAAGTTATAAGATTAAAAAATAATTGTTTAGGACTTGTGAAAATCGAAAGTATTTTTCGAAAAATTCTATTAATATTCTTACTTTCACTTTCTCCTCAATGGGTGTTCTTCTCTATTTGAGCTGTAGAAATATGATACAGTAACAAGACTGCTGCATGTTTGAAACCGAAAAAATATGTTGATTGATAAAAAATGTCTAAAAGACATATCAACTTAATTCATTCCTCATAGATAGCATGTCAGTTATTTCATAATCAATAATAATAATTAATAATATGATTCCTTATTTTAGTTTATTTACTTTTTGTAATCTGATGTAACATGAATTATCTAATTACTAAGGATGAAATAATGGCAGAACCAACTAGATTACTGACTCAAGGGGAGTTGTTATTCTTCATAAATTAATCACTTATTTAGAAATATTTGGCCATTCGTAATATTCAGACCAAGATAAAAAGGGTGAAAGCATGATAAAATATATTGTTGGGGAGATCAGGGACTTAATTTATAGCATGTGATCATCTATTGCTATTAAAGTATCTGGGACACTTTAGAGGTAATGCTTCATTAAAATCATAGATCTTGTAAAATGCTCTATCATTTTACTGGAAATGGAACTTCTTTTAGTACTATCCATATTTTTTTTTCTTCGAAAGGTCCAAATTTAAAATAAGCTACCTCCTTGCCTCAGAGAGGAGAGTTAAGCCTTATGGGAGTTCATTTTATAGTCAGCTTTATGTGCAGTATTAGGTTCTTTGGTTTGTTCCAATCTAGTTGATATGCACCGTCTGGTTTATTGTGCTCTTTGCATGCTTTCGATCAAACAACAAATGGATTGTTATTCGAATTCCTCTTCCCCTTTTGAATAAGCACATAAACTAGAGATTATGTCCACCGTATTTCGTATTTACTGCAGCAACAATGATTTGGACCGTTTTCCTCATAAGGAGAGTAGAAAGACAAAAGCAGGGTTATATTTTCATTCTTATAGCATTCTTATATTTTAAGGTTCTTCAATTATTACAGTGGGACTCTGTCAGTGAATGACCTTTCAGGATCATCAGGATGACCTGAGTGCTGATGTTTGTGTCATGTTCTGAAGAGATAGACTACATCACCTCAGTCCTGTCCAAACTGGACTTTAGTAGGAAGACCTTCACTCACTAGTGATTTATGATTTTCAGATTACCAACCACTTTCGTAATTTCTTCATCATCTTTATCATTTGGGGGCTTGTAATATTTATGGATCCGATAACTTCTTAATGTTAATCTTATTGTGACGTTCGGACATTCCATTTAAGTGATTATATCTAATACTTATTTATGCCATATTTATTAATTAATAATTATGTATACCATCATATAGTTATTTCATCACCCTCTCAGCTGTACAGTCTGTTTTCTCTTCTTCATCCATAAGTTTATTGAAGTATAGAGATAGCATAGCTTAGTATTGAGCTTCTTTTCACTTTTAATCCTTTTTTATCTTTTTGGAAGTTCCTCTTGTTTGTCTGTTAAGCAAATTGTGTTCTTTATGCCCATCATTCTAGTATGATTTATCATCAATCCTCGAAGAACACACATCCTTAACCATTTGTGAAATTCTTGATCCAATTGCTCGTTTCTCATTCTGCTTCGAGTCATTAAAAAACTCAATCTGCCATCAAGATAAATATATTCATACTACTCCTCACCATTAAATAAATGTAAGGATAATAAAGTAATAAGGCTGATCATAAAAAATATATAAATTTAGATAACTTATACAATCAAGTTATTATTTATATTGTTCTCCAAACTACAAAACGATATCACTGATTTTTTTTTTTTTAATTTTTATCAATATGCTAGTCTAAAGACTAACTTATTAAAACAAGTCTTTCCGCATATACGCAATAAAGATATGCCAGGACCGCTTCATGGAATGGTTATGCAAATTATGCAAACTTATTCTAATTTATTTAACCTTAATGATTAATTTGAGTAGAATAACAAATTACAATCAAGATCCTGCTTTGTAATTACTACAGGTGAATTTAATCTCACGCCGGATTGAAATATTGCAAATTATATACAACCATCATGAAACACGCGTGTTTGTGTTAAAACAAATAGCAATCGTTCCTTTATTTCTGATCATACCTTGCTTTATTATTATCATTAAAGCTGTTTAATTAATTTCTATCTTGGCTGCTAAAACCTCAAAGATAGTCATTGGGTCTTAAAATCTGGATTGAGGTTTTAAGAAAGTATCTAACCGTTTCATAATAAGATTTGAATTTTGATTTTACCTACTGTTTTATAGGAGAAAACATATATTTCTGAGATATTAGCATGTGCCTGGCACCTCCTGTACACACACATATGACTCTAATATAAAGGTAATAATTCCTTACTGTTTTTACTTCACAAATTGAGACAACCTTCAAGTGAAGTCAACGTGGCTCACATATTGAAGACAGAGAGGAATGTTCAGAAAATTATAGGTACAAAGTATAAAAAAAAAAAATAAAATAAAAAAAAATAAGACAGGGCTTTCTCTATAAGAAACAATCATTTGCTCTATAAAGCAAATGAGCCCTTTGCCCGAGCCGGCAGTCATATGCAAATTGTTGATAGCCAAGAACGCGGTAGTACTCCACAATTCAGTCGAGGAAGGTCATTACTAAAAGTGAACGTTATGCCCTCCGTTGCTCCATTATGGTACTTCATCTTCTTATAATATTTCTCTCTGGCCTACAGCCACGAGCAGAAGAATGTTAGAACCGTTCTAAGGTTACCGAGGTGCACAGTCATCACAGGGTTCATTCTAAACCAAATCTACTTCCTAGTTCGCCCTACAGCCTATATATGTAACCATTCTTATAGAACAAGTTCATAGCTTTTGTTAGCCATAACTATTTACATGCAATTTTGCAGTTTTCTTAAGGGATAGCTGACATAAATACCTAATCAATATGATGGAATTTACATCTATTCATTAGTGAAATGCTCCTATAAAAATCTTTCTAAGATTAAAACGGAATGAAGGTCTTTGAGAATCTTTTTTTTATTGGAATTTAGGAAATCGAAATTGAGCCCTAAGGAATCATGTATAAACACCCACGCATGCCCGTTACAGCATCACTGGGGTGAACAGTTCAGTAGAGGTGATACTATTCAAAAAAAGTTCAGCCACGATTTTATTTTTTTAAAGATATTAATTGTACTCTAGAAATGGATTTTTGGAGAAGGTGTCTTCAGATAACAAGACAGGACAGAGTCCGAAGTGAAGTGGTTAGGCAGCGAATGGGTGTAGCATAGACCGTCTCTGAAAGAATCGGAAACGGCGTTTGAAGTGTTCTGGACAGTGCAGGAGAATGCCGGAAGAGCATTGGCCGATTAGAGTCCTGGACTGGCAGCCGCCCGGAAAGCGGTGACGAGGACCACCCCGAACCACGTGGATAGAAGGAATCCGAGAGGAGATGGCCCGCCGAGGTGTACAGGAGGAAGACTGCTGATAGAGCTGTGGGGACCTCAGCTCTGACCTGAAGCGGTATCCCACCTTGGAAAACCGGCAGAAGAAGAAGATATTAATAATCTTACTAACAGTATCTGGATATGCCACTTGCACAAATTGAGTTCATATCACAATTTTTTTCAGCAAATCTGTGACAAAAAAAAAAAAAAAACCAACAACTGTAGAATAACATTTGTAAATGAAGAAAAGTATTGATTATTATGCTGAAGTGAAATGAGAAATAATTTTTATATTAGATCATTTATCGCCAAAAAATGATATAGTTGTCCTGGCTATATCAATCCTTGCCCTGGCTTTATTCATTATATTTTGAAGAAGGCGTAAGCAACATTTGGCAAACTTTACAGGAAACAAATGAAACGTAATTTTCCCGAAAGAACATACATATTATTATATTTTTAATAGATATTATATATATATATATATATATATATATATATATATATATATATATATATATATATATATATATATATTTAATTGTATTCTTTATTGTGTACAGTAGGAGTTTATCAAGGTTATTTCGGTATCTTATGTTGAGTGAAAGAGACATAATTTCACATGGAAATATACAGCAGAGAAAATAAATAATGTTATGCTTAAAAAGTTCAATGGTATTAGCGGAGATTATCTGTCGATTGATAAAGTTTTAAGCACTGACGATGTAGTCCATTATCCTTAAGAATTTGTTAATAGTATCCGTGCACCAGCAACTGATGAATTCGTACTTATTATAGAAACCTAATGATTCCTACTGGTCTACCATTTCAAATCAAACGTCTTCAATTTACAATTAACAATTTACAAATTACAATCAACAAATCGCAAGGAAAACATACAAATTCGTTGGAATAGATTTCCGTACGGATAATTTCTCCCATAGCTAATTGCATGTAGGGGGAATCATTTTGATTCCAATGGAAAACAAAACTCGAAATATATCGTATTAAAATTTCTATAAACTTATTGTTTCTCGTTGCATAATTAAATCTTTAATAATATATCCACATAGCAAGTGCATATATGTGGATAGAATTTGGAGAATCCATGTTTTACTCATGGAACATTATATGTGTAGAAAAACCAAGGGATTGATTTGTAAGTATCAAAAATGGAACCACTAAAAGCATCTAAAAACATTTCCAAGCACATTTCAACTAACTTAAAATTGATACATATTAGTTAAAATTCATGTGATCCAAACGATAAAAATAATAATGAATAAATATATATTTTTAATTAAATAAAATAATTTACGTAAAACTCTCAATTATCCTCATTTAATCTATGAATATACTAAAATCTAACCATTGCAAAGCATTACTGGGCCAGCTAGTAAAAATATATTTGACTACAATCAGAAATAATCTTTTTTTATATATTAAAATATTATCAGGAAATTATTGCATTCTACCTTTTCAAAAAAACAAAAGAAGTTTTATATACGATGTAAATAATATTTTTATTTTATGTACAGAAAATGAAATCAAAAAGACACTGCTTCAGATAATCATAAAAAAGATATACTTACTAATGCCATAATACAATGTTGGTTATTGTATATTTTATTTAATATTTCCGACATTTTAAATCCGTTCTCACATTTGCATATTATTTTCTGATTAAAAAAAAAAATTATCAAATTATCTTGATGCATTTTTTGTGCCTCGTGAAGCATGAAAAAATTAAATTCCTAAATAATGAATATGCTGTAAACCGGCCTATACATAGTGGCCATTCACTTTACGGCGTCATTCCGGTGTACTGTAAACATTTCCTTGCACAACATCATTCAATTTGTTTGTTCTTCATATAAATTCCTCTTATAATTCATTTATAACTGTCATTAGTCGAATCCTTGGGCCGCTGCCAGAACGCAGTTGCGAAATATTCGCTTCCATTCCCCTGCCTGAGAAACCGCATTATTACTGGAGTGAGATAGCAGTTTTAATACTGGTTCGGAAGGAAAAAAACTCAAAGCATCAATTGTTAATTTATTAATAATTAAACTAGTAAATGTTGCAATGGCCGATTGCCTGCTGATTATTATATCTTCACAGACTAACCCTAACGTGTCTTGGAGTGTCGATCACCAAGATTTTCCTCTTTTATTGTGGTGAAGCTGGTACGAAACTTATATTACTATGTAAAACTCATTATGTGCAGTTAATATTGTGAACTATAAAGTATGAAAGGTAGCAAACTTATTCCTGAAAATAAATAATCAATTAAAATAAATCATCCCATCGAATAGTTTAAGATTAGAAAATTATTATTGCCGGATAGTGTGCACTATCTAATTTATAAATTAATAAGATGGTCCTACAATATTAAAAAATGTAAATTGGTTTCAATGATTGATAAATTATAGATAAAATCAAGAAAATGATATTTATCATCGGATCGTTTTGACCGGAACGGCAGGAGAACCCTTTCCTATATATTATCCATACGTTTATTTTCCAACAACAAATCTTCTTCAGGTATTTTCACGGTATATCAGCCGTTGCTCAGAAGCAGGAATACCCCGTTGACAGCTACTCGCTGAAGACACGCACATCCTGCAGTGACGCCCGTGAAGCTGTCACGTGGCTTACCGTGTGAACCTGTCTTCAGGCAGATGTACTGGTCCGTCTCTTGATGGACGGTGGCTCACCGCGGACTATATATCCTCCATGTCCGTCCTCCTAGATGCCACTATATCATAGTCGAGGATGTTACCTTCTCTAGGACAGTTAGCTGATCGTAACTGGGGATACCTATGCGGGCTTGCTAGATCGCATAAATCCTGGATCGGCATGTCATAGAATACAAGTATATACGTTTTTATCTTTACAATGGGAAATCGTTAGTTTACTCATGTATTGAAATTACTCTTCCTAAACCACTTTTGAAGAGTTACACCCTCCTTTACGTAAATGGCACAACATTTTATGAATTTCAAGACAATTCCTCCATGTCACAAAATTAAACGAAAATCGCTTAGACCATTCGTCAAATTAATTATTTATTTATAAAGTACATTTATATATGTTATATCTATTTGTATATCTATAAACGCTAAAAATCCATGTAGTTTTATAAGCCTCAATTGTTTAAAAAAAGAGGAAAACCGCAACAGCAGGATTGAACTGATTTCATAAATAAAAATTAATAATAGGTTATAAATAATTCTTAAAAATCGTCCTTAACTCTGAAAATGAAAAAATAAATTAAAATACATGACGAATTTGAAGGTTTGATGCCGATAATATTAATATTGTTCTTCAGTACCTCCGCCCATTGAGGCCTATCAAACTAAAATCTTCACATTCTGACCTTCTACGTTTCGGTCGAACCCCTGGACGTTTCCCTCCGGTTTAGTCGCTGATTACTCATTTAGCGTTTTCGTTGATTCCTTAACCATTTGGAATACTATTCCGGGAATACACAACCGTTTCAGACTTCGTAAAGTCGTGTATGGCTACAATAAAGTCTCCAGTCGACTGATCCTTAATCGGACCAAATATTCTATGTAATACTTATTTTTGAAAAATCTTAAGGGGTTATTCTTCCCTTTACATAAAGGAGTTTGAAGGATATTTATTTCAGAGATAAGATGAACCCTGAAGTATACTAGAATGAAATAACATAGAATAAAGTAGATTTGGATGAAGATATTAAAGTATGAAGTGACACTTCGTTCCATCTCAGATAAGCTAGCGTTTTGTCCCAATGTTGTTAAAAGTATTCAAAATATTTTTGCCTTATATTAAAGACATTTTTTTTTATTTTTCTGATGAAAATATTCAGTATTCTATCAAATTTTATTTATATTGCTACAATCTAAGCATATTCACGTGAATCTTTATACAGTCACAAACGAGTCCCTGCCTTTTGTTATTTAACTTACCCAAAATGGTATGATCAGCTAAGCCCCCAGCGAAGCAGTGACAAAGTTCGTGTATAAATCAAGTCCTCCTTCCTTCAATTCTCACAAGCCCTATTGTTTCCTCGGCTCCATTCCCATGACTCAGCCAGCAAGTCTAACCATTCGTCTTCTGCCTTAGTCCTCAATCCTGGTGCGAGCAGCCAGTTACCAATATATATTATTTGTTCTGAAAATTAAATAAAAACTATATAATTAATTAGAAATATACAATATAGTATTTTTATTTTTGAATAATTATTCATACCACAACTGTTAAAATGAATCCGACATTCACAAGCTTTTGTCAAGATCTCTGGCAATGACTGATAAGATAAAAATATTTAAAAATTATTTATTCTATATTTCAAAAGTAATTGATTTTAATATAATTACATACCTACTAAAATTGTGAATAAAAAAAACTCCTCCAATACATCTAAAGTTTCTTTTGAGGTGAGTTTTGGTTGACGTTGGCACAAAATAAATAAGTATTAATTATTGAAGTGTTACGATTTGACCGCTCCCCCGACCAACTTCTTCCTTATAGTTTCTTATCTTTTTTTTTCAATAAATAAATAAAAAAATCGGTGATCACATCCCATAAAATAGGTATATTAACATTAAAAGATTGGTAACTTTAGAGGTATGTTGGTTTCCGTCATTAAAAAGCATTTATTTTTTAAATATTATACATCTTCTTATACTTATAATGTTACATTTAAGGATTACAACAACCCATCTTCAGACAATTTACTGAAGATGGGATTTTTGTTATACTGTGCTCCCAATGTCATTTCTTGTCACATTTATAAAATACTTGCTTATTTCATATTGCCAGGAACACCTCAGATACACTTATTTAATACTTTACGTATCAGACGAAGATGGCATCCAAAATAATAGTTCTGTAGATCTAAAAGATGCGCTTTTTAGAAAATTTTAATTAATTTCTTTAAATTGAAAACACATATTTTTTTATTAAATATAATTAAAGATTAAAATAAATAATCTGAAGATTTGGCAGGTATTTGGAACAGTATATACGTTTCAAGTGATATGAATATGAAATTTGGTATACGAAACATAATTAAGATATTCTAACGATTTTCTACACGAGCACTATAATTTGGAGAGGAGTGCGGTTCGGTACTCCTTCTGAAATCTTACATCCTTGGGTCCCCCGATGAAGACCATGTACTAAAATCTCCGTGATGCAAAATGGATTTTTGCATTGACACTAATTATTAATTCGGTAAAATATCGCTCGTAGAGAGACTTCTTACTTATTACTTTTATTCTTGTTATTAAATTTTAATACATTGTATAAATGTAAATTAATATTGTATTTCAGTTCTGGGGACTGGGTACCAAGCCTCGGCGAAAAATCATCATATTTAATTAATTAACATGGATAAAAAAAAACTACAATAGTTATAATATAAGTAACATTTATGCAATATTATATTGAGCAGTCATATGATTTACAATAACTTTTTTAATTTATTTTACAAATTACAATATTAATACAATAAAAATGTTACACAAAAAACTTCCTCTGCTCTCTTAATCGTTCGAAATTCATGTAATTCTCTCTTAATTTTAACTAAAATATTTTTCAATTTATATTAAAGTAAACATAGAAGAACTATAAAATTGAAAATAGAATAATTAATGGGAAGTTATGCATTTAATAAATAGTTTTTTTGAATAAAATTTGACTGGAATGCATAAATCTATCTAAAAGGCAAACTATAGGAAGCCCAATTTCGCTAATTACTGATTTTATTATCGTATATGCATTATTCAAGCATATTCTTGGAGTTTAAGTATCGTAAAAGGTTAATTAAAAGTGCTACACTTTAAATATAAGGATTTACCGGAATCCAAAACAAGCAATTTAGTGAGATCTGAAATTTCTTTTAGCTCTCTTGTAGTGTTAGAATTGGTTACCACTGAGGTACAGAAATTACAGTGATTGTTAGTTCGGTTTAATGGGACGTGTTTCGCTCTTTTTCACTCATGTTTTCTCCCACTGGCCTCCTTGTTGTTTTTTTTAAGTAAGATTTTCCCTATAGTAAAGGATTACGGCAGATAATTTCTGAGACCCGAAAACTAATTTTCTAAAAGTTTAAGCTAAATTCTTCCGCGGGATTTCGTGAACCGTTTTTGTAGACTGATAGAAACTTCTCATATCAGAGTGTAGAAATATTGATGTGTGCACTGGAAAACTATGGAATATGTTTGTAGAATTAAAGCTATGTATTCCAAAAAAAAAAAAAAAAAATACGCAAATGGTGACATAGCAAATTATTGTTAAAAATTCTGTTTAGCACTTAAAATTCTTTAACGAGCCTTTAATACCAGGATTTGTTACTGGTGAATATAGCTCCGAGTTCGGTCTTTGATAATATTGTTAATATGTTTGTACAAACTACAATATATACACATTTATACACGGTCTAATGCTTTATATATAACGCTGCTAATATAATGCGACAAACAAGTATAATGTCCTGTAATGGTTTTCTCATGACCATTATATTAGCAACCAAACTACCTCCAGGTAGTTTGTCTTAACTCAGGTAGGTTGTCTTAACCCATGACTTGCTACATCCTTCTTAGCTGCCACATGACCAGTGGCTGAATAATAGTCCATGGATAATCTCCTGAACACAGCCTCTAGGAACCCCGATTATCAAGCGAGCTTATCAGCAGGAGCTACAGCCCCTACAGCTTATCCTCGACTACCCTCTAGCTATTCTTAAGCGAGAAACCTATCCTTTCCTGGATGAAGTTCCCGTCCTTCAACCACACTGGAGTCGCATATATGAACTTTGCATCTGACCCGGACCTTCACCTCTATCATCCTTAAACAGAGATATCTCTCTTCGATAGCATCCTTGTTCACATCAGCCAATTATTATGCGATGAGTAATATTATAATAATTATCCGTGACATAAATTTCAAATTTTAATGGTGTAATCTGCTGTGCGTCATATATATTTCAAATATCCATAATCAGTATTGCAAATGTATGATGAAAAAAACAAAATATAAGCATGACGTTATACCATGAATTATTAGCCGTAAGATGAATAAATATATAATATATAAAAATAAAATATATTTATTTTCACATCTCTCATTTTATCTGATATTTGTAGCAATCACATCAGAAAAAGAATATCACCAACAGAAAAAATAAACAGTATCGGACATTAAATAATGTATTATTTAAAATAATTATCCGTCCGGAAAGCAAAAAGATTTCCCAGCATAATTTGTCCAGGATATGCAAAAACTAATTAGCAGCAGCAACATATCTAATTTTGGTAAAATGCTAACATCGATTTTAACTTGTCAGTATATTCCAATATTGGAAACAATAGCATTTACCTAGGTATCATTTGGATCACACTAGTGTAAAGCTCATTTCTTAAAGCGAATGAAAATACATATACCAAAATTCGTTATTTTTTATTTAGAAAATAAAAAATAAATATATACATAAGATTTTATTTTGTTCATTTGTTATTGCGAATAAATTAATTTAAATTTAGCCATTCTTAAAAAATGGCTTATGCACTATTTTATTACCAATAGTTCAAAAATAAATGATTGAAAAAATTTAAACAATAAATAAAATTTATTTTTGTTTTAAATCTTTTTTTTTTAAATTGATAGTACGTCAAATAAATTATCTGAATTACTATTAATGATTAGACTAAAAAAATAAATGGTAAAAAATAACAAATGTCAAAGAACTCAGGTTTATAATAAATTAAATATAAATATCAAAATTGTTCACATTTAAATTATTTCATATTCATTATATAAATGTTCACATATAAATTATTTCATCAATGAACGAAATAATATATTTTATAACTTTTTCTTAGTTACAAATTATATGCAGGCATCCTTTACACTAGTTACAATCGGCCTGGGAAACCCCGAGCCAGGCTTGTCCCTCTACTTATTTTATTTTATATAAGTTTGTTTATTATTTGTTTGTATTAAGTTTATTTTTTTATTTTGCTACTATTTCATTAATTTTTTTTTTAATTTTCTGTTAATTGGGTGTGAATGATTTCTCAGATCACTAATATTACTCCAAAAAAAAAGTTTTTAATTATTAAAAAATTAATTATTATATTGTTTTTATATTGAACTGAAATGTTGTATTAAAAAGTTATTAAAATATATTTGTCCATTTCTTTATTTTTAATAACTTTTACACTACCTACTAGACCAGAAATGAACGACCTAGGAGACGTGAGAGAGGGTGCCACATAAATCGATTTTTTCCTCCTTAAACTGTCTTTTCAATTCGTTTTAGATCAATGATGAAATTAAAGGGAGCATTGAGAATTTTTTTTAACATATTTTTTGCAATTACTATTAAAAATTTTACATTTCAAAATGGAGTTGAGTTTCTACTGAAATAAATATATATTATGGTGTTGTGTATCGAGTATTTTGAAATTTGCTGAAGCCTACATATGGACTGATTGCAACACCAAATGGGAACAGTTTGAACTTCTCCAGGAATGTGGGCATCAGGTGCGTTCAAATGGTTATGGGCTAGAACGTCGTAAAAAAGCTAATTTGCAGTCAATTAGGAATTTAATATCTTCCAGGTTGTCGCAGGACTATTGGGAAAGAATATGTTTAAACTCGTAGGAAATTGGCTCATTGGGAATTTTCTCCATTTTCTGATAATCGTTCAATGAGGTATAAATGGTTTGTTTTTTAATTATTATTGAATGTATCAATTATAAGATGGATAAACACCATCAACGAAGAATAAAAATAATCTCCGGTCGTAATCGTATTTAAGAAAAAGGACAACTTCAAGTTTGCATCACAGCCGCAATGATTGTCTAATATCTGAAGTTTAAAATAATTTATATCTAGAATATTATTACATTTTAAAACAAACATAAATTAAAAGATGAAATATGTATAGTTAGGTATTCATAGAAAATAAATAATATAATATATTGTTATAATAGCTAAATATAACATCGTAATTTTGACAATTTTGCTAAAATCCTCACTTCCGAGAGCTTTCTTTGACAAAGTAAAAAGCGTCATCTTGTCCTCCGCCTTTATAATTTCATATTCTATTCTGTCAGCGTGTTGCTTCCTTTGTGCTTATTATTTCAAATTAACTACGTTTTAATTTTTTTTCGTAAACCAACAGGCTCAAAGCAGGAATATCATTCAGCGCCATGTTGAGCCGCTTGAATCCTTTGAATTCGAGGGGGAGTTTTTTCCTCGAAAAATCACTTTTTTTGAAATTTGTGCAATAACAATGTGCCATGTGAAAGAAATTTTCAAATCAAGAAATAAACACGCAATTTTGTTATTTTGAAGATTGTTCACAGTGATATTATTATTAAATGTTATCAGATCATTTCTATTTGTTGTGAGGTAGTGTCTGATTTTTCTCGGGACTAATGAAGTTATTTATTAGTAACGGAGCACGAAATATTTTAAGACAAATTGGCCACTCTGGGAAAGGAGGCCAGATTTAGCAATAAGATTATGTTTTTTGTTTTTTTTTAAAGAATCCAATTCTCAGACCCGGCTGCACTGGTCAAATCAATCCAAGATAGATATCTAATAGCTTTTCTATTTTCTTATCTCAAATAAGATATTTTTTGAAAAGAGGATAACAAATTATAGCCTCCTTGTAAGAATTTTATTTTATTTTTTAAACTTTTTTTGAAAAGTTCACTTTTTGAATTGATGCTATCTGCCTATATATAGATTATTTAAATTCATTTTGTTTTTTTTTTCGCTTTAAAATTGTGAGTCATTCACTAAATCCCGTAATTTTTTTTTAGTTAAGATGCATACCTCAAATGAGGAGTATTCTATTTAAGTTAATAATTCCACTTTTGACAAAAAAATATTTCTTGACAGATTATACATCCTTAGATGCGTTCACACCTTTGGCAAGCCTAGACAAACCAACGCAAACGTGGAAAGGGGGCTTACAGGGTTTACAGACAAGCCTATCCACACACTACTATTCCGTTATTCCAACTTTTGTCGGTCATTAATTTCGGTTTAAACTGTTTTTATTTTATAAAGAAACTTTAAAAAATAAAAACATATACATATAAAATTTATATAATTACACCAATATGTAGATGCTACACTAGCGCTTATGTGGCGCTTCCCATAACAACCGGATCGGGCTCAAACACTGACAACCCATTTATTTGCCTTATATTGGCGGATGTGTTAAAGCACCTTAAAGATTATTCAAAACTCCTTTTTTTTGTCAAATAATTATAAAAAATAAGCCTTTTCAATGAAAATACTGTATAATCCGTCTACTTGAAACAATCCCTACTAATTTGGGCTGATTTTTGGAAATATTTTTTCAAAAATGGATATATCGACTTTTGATCGAACTTAGTTATAAACTGCGAAAATCGACTCTGCGAAATTCAAATATTGACGTTCAAATCTTAAGGTAATTTCTAAATGATTCTTATCTATTTTATTAGACTTATCTATTTTTTTATCGATTGCAGAAGATATTACTACACTATTAATCATAATTTGGAGTAAGTTTGGTTTATATACCGTAGATTGGTTTATATGCCGTAAGGTAGAAGTTTTTCGGGGGGGGGGGGGGGGGGAGGGGAGCTGTCAAAGATTATCACATTAATAAGTAAGACTTATTTATTTGGAGCCAAAGTTTCGGCCTAAGTTTTAGGCCATCGTCAGCGCTAAAATAAAAAACAAAATAACAACATTGAAAGTGCCAGAGACAGACCAGTAACAGTAAAAAATGATAAAAAGAGAAATTACAAGCAAGATAAAAATATATAAAGTATAAAAAGAAAAATATGGCACAATGTATCGCAATATATTTCGTCTTTCTTTTTCTTTTTATGCTTCATATATTTGTATCTTGCTTGTAATATCTGTGTTTACCATTTTTTACCGTTGCTGTTACTACCTCTGGCGCTTTCAATGTTGTTATTTTGTTTTTTTAATTTTAGCCCTGACGATGGCCTAAAACTTAGGCCGAAGCGTTGGTACAAAATAAAGAAGTCTTATTATTAATGTCTTTGACCGCATTCCCCCGACAAACTTCTACCTTATTTATTATAATGTTAATTTGTTCATTTCTGGGCAAACACCTTCACAACGGAACAATTTTTTCTGATAAAGTATCGTTAAATAAAAATCGGAGAGCCTATATTTACCATTTATAGTTATGATTTTAAAGAAACCTATTTCTGTAGCATTGCCCAATAACAATAACCGCACGGAACACTCGCTTTGAGGAAATGCTCTCAGTACTCCCGACCAAAAGGAAGTAGCGACCATTTCTCTAGAACTTTTTTCTAACTGAGACATTTTCAGGTATATTTGACGGATATATGACATGGTGCAAGAGGTCTCCAGAGTCGAAGGGTTGCTGACCCTTACGGAGCACTCTCGCTTTTACCGGAACAGGAACCAACAATGTCGAAGGGCTGATGCGTTCGACAGAGGGTCAGTGCCGTGGGAGTGTCCACTCCGTCAGCAAACAACAATGCAACCCTTTTTTGTTAAGGGCTACACCATAACAAACAAATGTAAAAAAAAAAAAAAAACTTTCTCTAGTACCTACCGATTGTCCTCAACAAACACTGTTGCATAAACATGCCACCTCAATGTTGTCAAAGGTCTGATGGTATCACTTCCCTGCTCTGTACGAAGGAAATATGAGCCATAAATTATGGTAGGGAGTTGAAGACTTCCTTTTTTTTTTTTTAATTGCAATGCCATCATGAAATGAGATTGAGATTATTTAACTATTATGTAAATAGCTTTTTATAGCAAAAATTATTGGTGATAATTAAGGGAATTGAACACAACTGAAGAGCTAAGTGGAAGAATATGCGATGTTACAATCTGAGAAAAATTGAATTTAATAATTTATTATGCCCATTTTGTACTGGATCACTAAATTTTCAATTTCTATAAACTGACATAATTAATATGTAGAAAGGAGTATTTGAAATATTTTTTCAAGCAAAAATCCTTTGTTTTCCTAAAATGTCACATAACATGTTCTTCCACTAACAAGAGGAGGGCACAGTCAATGGGCCAACGAATTAAAAAAAAAATGATGTGGTCTACATCCAAAAATTTTATTTTTCAGTTCTGACGCGGTTCAAAATTTGTAAGCCACGAAATCACTTTTCGAATTGAAGCTCTGTATCACATCTTCAGTTTATCCGATTCCGATTTTCTTGAATTCATCGGAAAGAAAGAAGTTACTTCTTTCCACACAAATAAACAGCTATTGCATTATCTAGGAGGTCTGTGTAAAATCAATAATTACTATATACAGAATAACTTATAATTACATTTTTCAAAGTACTCCACTGTTTTAAGGGCAGTTTAGATTAATGCTAAGGGACTTTTTTAAAATCCTTTTCTAACATTTCCTAATATTATTGTGTATGATTTTTTTTTGTTCCTGAAAATCTTGCTATATTCGAATATAATCTTTCCATAATTTTTCTGACCAATGTAATACTTTGTCCCGCCATATACTTATAGTATTGAGAATCGCATAGAATGTCATTCTTCACACGATAGTCGGGGCACTGCGCTTATTATCCCGAAGATAAATGGTTTTTCCTTCCACAAAGAGACATCCTAAAATCCTAGAGAATAATACAAACGGGAGCATACAATCGGTCAACGTCATTGTAATTTGGCCTGCGAAGGTATCATTACTGTCACATGGACTATGTATAGGAGCGTTTCGGCAGAACTGGATGACTGTAATTAGAAGAGGATATACCACACGCTAATCGCCTTCTTAGAGTATTCAGCTATAATTAAGAGTGGAAGAGATTCCTCAAGAGGTTAGTGGCCGAGTGCTCTGTCATTAGGGGACAGGTGTGGAAGAAAATCAGGTGTCGGGGCATCTGCTCTTCTCCTCTATCGGCTCTTTATTCTGGTAGAACCATCTTTTTCTGAGGTTCTGTTTGGCATGAGTAAGATAGAACCGGTAGAGATGAGTTATTTATTAGCTCTATATTATTTATTAACTGCTAATTCCTTGCGGTAGTTGTTTTGCTGGTTTTAGGTTTGTAAATAGCATGCGTAAAATGAACAGGTCCCTCCACCTTTCCAAGTTCGGACAAAATAATAAAAAATTGTAACTGTGGATGTCTACTAAGTTGTAACAATAATCTAGATTGTTAAATTAACTTTGTATGGTGGCTCGTTAAAAGTCTGTTTCGTTAAGATACTGATCCAAATTTCTAACTTAATTATTTAAAATAAAAATTATAAATTTTACTACTCAGTTATACTTTATATCAATATAGTCATAACTGATGACGACGATCATGAATTAATTGACCCGTTGTAGAATAATGTCGTTTACATTGCATTGATATAAGTATGCCAAATTTTCGTCTTATTCTATTGATCAAATAAAGGCTGAACATCAATAACAAGCTAAGTGCAAATTGAGTTATTCTCGAAAAAGCAAGTTAATTGCTATTGCCAGCCTATAAAGTCATTCAGTCATTAGTGATTGTGGCATTAGGTTGCTTTTTAGGTTGTTGGTAATGACAATTCGACCCTTTGGAATGACTAGGTTCCAACCGACAAAATCGAAGAAAGTGAGTGGTTAGTGTGACAAGGTTCTATCTGGCTTCTGCTACATACTTGTACTGCAATAAGTGGAGAAACAGCCGAGTTACAAGAACGCATGATCAGATAGCAATTTTTTGTTGTTTTCAAAGAATGTTTGAAGCAGCAGTCTTACAAAGAATGAAATGGAGGGAAGGTTAATCAGTTATGTTGACATTGTATTACGGTGTTTTTGTAAATGTTCTTTAGAATTCATTTTGACAGGCGTCGACTAGTATCATATCAAAAAATCATTACTGCAGGTGGAGAGATAACTGAGCAATGAGTTAATGAAACTTTGACATTAATTCACTCGAAAAATTAGAAATGTTAAATGGAACCATTCCATTTTAAGGGATCGAAAATTAGCTTGCTTTTTCGGGTCTAACTCATTTCTTTTTTTTTTTATTTTGGCACCTATCTCATTCATGATAATCAGTCTTCAAATGTAGATAATAATACCTAATTTTTTTCCCACAATTTTTTACAGAAAAGCTGTCTAAATATATTATTTTATTATATTAATTTGAATTACCTACATGAGAAATTAAAGTAAGGAAAAGTATTGCTATCGTGAAAAATTTTGAATATGAGTTTTCATTGGAAATACACGCTTCAAGGTGTTCAAATAACCAATAGTAGTAATATGGATGTACAATATAGCTTGGGATAGCTAAAGATTTTAGAATAATTAATATCTAACACAATAAGTTGTAGAAGATAATAGAGAATGACAAAATACGCATAAAGTTATGCGATTGTTGTAGTTAATGATTTCTACTTTTGTGTAATTTAATGAAAAACTATTTCTGCAGAAAATATTTCAAATGTGTTTTTGTGAATCCTTTCAAATCATTTTGAAAAATGGATGATTGTATTAGGGTAAGTGAAAATTGTGTGATCCGCGAAGTGCACCAGATTTTTTTAATTTAGGAATAATAATTATTCTACTATTATGATTACTCTTCAACAAAAAAAAAAAAAAACCTTTAGCAAAGACGACAGATTTTTCAAGAAAAAAACAATAAAACTGACTCTGGCACGTGAGTCAACAGTACATATTGACTTGCACAAACCAACAGTAAATCAACAAATCGATAGTATATCTGCAAACCTTCGTAAGTTCCTATTTATTTCAATACCACTGTATAAACATTACAATCATTACGCTTTCATCACATATTGCATCTCTACATAGTCGGGCGTAAGATCCTGTTGACAATTTCAATTAGAAAATAAAAAAAAAAATGCTAGCTTCAATTATAGTGGTTGTATGTTTAGAAAATGCTTAACTGTATTTCTCACAAGTTAGTTACTTGTATCGTACTTATTGTCTTACAAAAAAAAGTTTGTTATACTATTATTACATAATCAGTTTACACAAGAAATATATTATATTTTTGAACTACTTTTCTTCCTGTGCGAAATTTTGATTGATAGCAATGCCATTATGACGGATTATAATGATGTACAGAAATTTGTTTTATCTGAGTTTCAGCTTCAAATTCTATATTTCCCTTTTATTAATATTGGGCACTTAATATTTGTACAACACGAACTAAAAACTTAGGTATACATTCAATGGCTAACTTTAAAATGCCGAGGTCGCGGACTATTTTATTCAGAAATGGAAGAGAAGTCTACTTCAGCGACGTGAAGAAAATTATTTATTGTTTTATTCGCCTTTTTATATATTTACTTAGGAAGGTATTCGGCGATTGTCGATATTTTATTACGATAGGTGTGGATGTAAATTAAAAGTTAAAAAGATCAATATCAAAAAGTTATATATATGGGGTGTGGTTTTACTTTTATCAGTGAATCGCTCACTGATATCCGTAATCAGTTTGTGGCGACAGTCCAGTCGTTACGTGTTATTCTATTTCCGTTGAACACCGGTGGGACTATTTCGCACGAAATGTTGAATAATGTAACGACTCCGTAACAGCGTGAGTCAAGTAGGAAGCTTGCAAATCCTCGTCAAATGCCAAGGAAGCCAGCGCTACTGAAGCAGACGTCTATTCCCGATGAAGTACATCAGCTGGAATCGGCCACTGACGAAACTGCTCATTACGATATTATGGAAGCCTATCATTTGCGGAGTCTGGAAGATAACTGGACCAAGAGGAACCTTATCGATGCTGAGGAAGAGAATGGTATTCCAGAGCGGAGCACGGAGGATCGGGGAGCGGTACCGGCGGCTAAGTATCGGTGGTGCGGCAACCGGTCGGCCGCAACCAAGGGCAAGGTTTTACTTTCTTTTACTGTTCTCGATCAGATCGTGGAGTGGCTGTTATTACAATAATTCCGAGGTGGGAGGGACCGCTGAGGCGGTTCACGGTTGGCACCTTGGGCTCCACATGGTCAGATCCTTCACAACAGATAAGTCTTTGACTTTTTCTTTTTTTCAGTCAAATACTAACAATAAGCGCTGTCTATCTGTCTGTATTAGGATATCGCTTCTTACATAAAACGAAAATTTTGTCTAGAGACAACTTTGTCGGTAAAACATGATATTTTTAAATAAAGGTTTAACACTGATTAGTAAAAATTCCCATCGATATAGATTTGGCAATTTTCTTCAACAATCGTGAACGAGGACTACAAATAATCATCGTTCTTTAAACAGTGACAGTTATCTGTCGCGGTATTACTGTTACGCGATTGAGATAGAGTGACAGTCCGGCAATCTCCTCTACACGCTGACACTAAGCCACGTGACAGTTGGAAAATAGCCGATGTAAAACAACTGACTGAATATCAGCAGTTATTAGGTCATCACAAAATCTAAATTATATAGTTTTTATTCATTCCTCCTTCAAGAATAAAAAAACGTCTAAAACCTTGGACACAATCAAGTTAAGGTTAGCTTGATAGGTAGAAAAGGTGCGACAGTTCTTATACATGTTCCCACCAACGTGACAGTAGCTGTTTCTGCCGTGAGAGGTTCTGTAAACTATCACATCAAACCTATCAAACACTGCCATGAAGGCAACTGTTCTATAGTTTACTCGATGGAAGTAATTACGAAAGTTAATTTGTTAATATGAAGGAAAAAATACAATAGTTACATTTTGTGCAGTCATGTAGTTTACAATAGCATTACTGCTTTATAAAACACAGGACAGTATCAATACAATAAAGATGTAAATATATTGCAACACATTTATAACATATATTTCTAAAATCATTATGAAATTTTTTTATCAAAACTCAAAAAGAACCAACCACTTTCCTATGTTATTTTTAATTGTCCAAAGTTCATTAAAATTTAATTCTTGAATTATACCAAACGTCTTTTATTTAAAATCTTTAGTAGACATTGTCATTATCCTCTCTCAAAATAGACTAATTAAAAGAATTGTTTTATTAATGATAGATTTTGGAACCAATCCTAAACCACCTCATCCCAGGAGGTGCCGGAATAGTATTAAGTAGAATAAAAAATTAGGATAAAGATATTTCTAACAAATTGTGAGCCCCCTGCAGCATGGTAATAATAAATTAAACATTATAAGAATGTAAAATGAAACATATGATTAAAAAAAAACAAGAACAATACCATAGGATGCATCGTAGTAGATTTAGTAAAATGGTTATTTATTAGTAATAATAGTTAATAATAATAATAGGTTTGGGAAAAAAATGGATATTGAAATAATTATCATTAACAATAAACAAAATAATAATGACAAATCGTTTATTTAAAAAAATCTCTTTGAATGAGAATTGACTTGCATGAATTACGTTGGTTCGTTGATTCGATTTAATGAAACGCGTTTTGCTGTTGGTCCAAATAACTTTAAGGCATTTTCACACTCTTCGATAAATACACGATTTTGTGTATTATTGCTGAGTACCTACTTAGCAATAATACACAAAATCGTTTCATATTTTAGTCTATTTCGGTAGTATGCACTTCATATTTTAATGTTAGGCAGAGTTTTAGCTTGGTAAAATCAAATTTTTGAATTACCGCGTTTCAAATAGTTACAGCGACAGCTGTATTTTCGGTATCGAAAAGTTATTAATTAATAATATTTTTTATAAATTTGTCTTCAATGGTTATAGGAGATTGAAAATATAAGAATAAGACAAGTATAAAGCTTTAATAAAGATACTTGAACCCTGAATAAGATCCTAGAGGAAGAGATGATTCAGCCAAAGAAAAACACCTAAGACGCCCACAAGGAGTGGACATTAGCTGCTATGATGTACAGAAGTAGGTAACTGTTGCAAGGACTCTCTGAATCACCCGCCGATTTGGAGCGAACCTCGGCCTCCGCACTTCCTATTCGGCAAGAACTCTCTGTCATCCCAACATGGCGTGATATAACGGTAATGGATTGAATATTTTTAAACAGAATTGTATAATCTGAGGTATGACTCCATTTTATTAGATTGAAAACATCATTTCAATCGAGTCAATCAGTCAGATCATTAAAAAAAAAACTTACGTAATTCATTTCATAAAACTAAGTAGTCACGGTATAAATATAGTTCTGATAAATTATAAATGGAAAAGAAAAATCTATTGGCACGCTTTTGGTTAAGGATGCTGAAAAAATATAACGATTTGTTTTTTCTCGATATATTGATATTAAAGTTTGAGTATCGAAAAGCGATATTTAAAAAAAAAAAAAAATTAAAGAAATTTTATAAGGACCGCGGGTTTGACAGCTGTCTAGAGATGCGATATCGAATGTAAAATATCCATATTGATATTAATATCGATTTTCGGTTAACAATAGTATATTGTTAATAACTGTGATATTGCTAATATCAGCATAAAAATATAAATATTTAAAAATATCATTAATCTATATTTATAAATGCAAGTATGTAATTTATAAATGCATCTATATAGTCATCGCTGTATCTCAGAAACGACAATCCATATGAATATGAATTTTATAATGTTGGTTCCTCTTATGCTCTAGATGTGCAATTAGGCCTAATTAGGCTGGGTTTGAAAAAAATTGTAATCTAAATGATTGAAAAAAAAAACTATTTTTTATACCTATAGATTAATCATTGGATAGGTTTTGTCGTGTAGGTATACACAATTTAATTATTCACATTTTGTTTCCATTAAGGCTGGTAAAACTCATTGTTTCTGACTTTTCCATGATCATCTCCTCAACGAGTGGACCGATTTTGTTATTTTCCTTTTTTTTTTGTTAGGATGTGAGCCCTTTGAGCCTGTGCACCAAATCGTACACCCAGTGCGTTACAGCGGTTTCCTAATTGCCAAAAAACGTTTATTCCATTGAGTGTAGCGCCAAAACGGCCCAGAAGATTTTGATGAAACTTGCTTCAAGTCTTCTCTTTAAAGCCCTTCGTATACGTGCTACACCCCCGAGGAAAAAAAAAGAAAAAAGTTATGACGGAAAGAATATTTTATTTGAGCATAACTCGAATAGAACACATTTTTCGTCAATTATACAAATGTTCATTTGAAAGATGATCAATTTCCCTACAAGACAAAACAATAAAAAAAACCATTAAAATGGGCCCAAGGAGTCGACAATGTGAAACACAATTATTATGTGCATTATCCTTACCATAAACATACATTATATATATATATATATATATATAATATATATAGATACAGATACTATATATATATATAGATACAGAATGGCTTAACTTTATTAGATTCAACCAGAGCAATTTGCGAGCGGAAAAGTTTGTTCGTCTTAACGAGGGCATCTGTAAGAGGGATGGACGGTAAGGTTTCAGATATTGGAAAGATGTTTGTGTTGTCATCCTGTTTTAATGGTGGGCGCAGTTTTATGCTTGTGAGAACTCAGGATGCCATGACATATTCGTAAATCCTGATTCGGTAATCACGTTTACATGTAACCGAAATGACATTAGAGATGCCATAAAAGACGGACAAAAGCTTCATGGCAGACACGATATTAGAATAGTAGGTGTTACTGCTTACTGTGGATTGGCAGAAGTGGGGCTTTCTTCAAATCTTCTCTTTGAACACTTTAACTATCCATACACGTTCTACATCCCTGAGAAAAAGGAGGACAAAAGTTATGACGGAGAGAATATTTCACTTGATTATAAATCGAAGAGGGTACATTTTTTGTCGATTAAACAAATGCTCATTTGAAAGATAATCAAATCCCCTACAAAATATAAAAAATCATCTAATCTAGACCCAAAGAGCATAGAAAAAATTAAAATAAAACACGTTGAAACTGCTTTATTTTATATCTCGAGTTTTAAATTAAATAAAGTACTTAAATAATATAAAAATAAAAATATTTATCGATGTTATCTTATTTTATATTACATAGAATTTAGCGATCATATTATAAATTTTAATAGTGAGCATTACTGATACCGTTGGCCAAATTTCTTCTCATAATATCCAGTCAGCTCAATGCACTGAGACTTGGTATTATTTCCCAGCAGCAAATGAACTTATTTTACAAAGAATGCTTTGAGTTCAATATTTAATAAATTATTAATTTATTGCTTACAAGACCTTTAATCTAAAGATATTAAGTGCATTACATTGCTTATCCATATATTGGTATGGATTTTTATTTGTCACTTATTAGCTATAAATAATTTATATTATTTGGTTTAAAAATGTTTTTCTTTACTTTTACGTACACGAGTGACATTAGTGATTTAAGGAGTAAAAAATGTAGCGTTTATAGATTGTCGATGGTTTAGATAATAAAAAATGGCAATAAATAAATTTATGTGAGTAAAGCTATAATCCAATAGAGGCTATAATCGGGAGTGGATGTTACTTTATTCCTCCTATATCTAAAATAACTATACAGAGTGTCAGATACAGTTATGTGATATAAGTACGAAATAGGGGCTGCCAACTACGGAGTACGTTATTGTGGTGGAAGCAACCACCTGTTTATTATCATTACCTGCCCGCATGTAGGCTAACCTCTGGGCACGTTAATGGCGTGGCATAATTCAGGACCGTGCTTTATTGACGACTGCTCTTTCTCAGGTCAATATGTCGACCTCGATATTCGACGGGGATTCACAATTTAAACTGGAGTTGGTATCGTTTTATGTGATTGTAACTAAAGCAGATGTTGATCGTTCCATATGTGTTCCGTGTGAATGATACATTCATTCATTGTTATCATTGTTTCATGTGCTTGACGCTCTTAGTTAATCAGGATAGAAATAACGGCCTTTCAGACCATATCTCGCCATAATGGCACTGGAGGTCGTCCAAGAAATAAACGTCATCCCACAAAATCCGGAATAGTATATTTCACCATTAGTCTTCGATAAAATATGGATTATACTCGAGTTCTATGGAACCTGACCTATATAGATATTTTACCACCCACTCATGTTCAAGTCGTGCTCTGGATTAGAACAAACATTTATTTTGTAAAATGTCTAGTTTTAAAAACAAATAAAATTATATCTATTTTTAATTTCTCAATAATTTTCCAAATGTATAATTGGTCGTTTTATGTCAATGAATCATTCTTAAACAACATGAAAAAAAGCGGCTCAGATTTTACCCATTTTGAAAAAAACACCATTTTTCTGCGAAAACGCGCTTTAAATTGTAGGAAAGAGGGATATGAAACAAGTGATAAGAAGGTGTAATCCACATGGAAAATTTCTGGAAATCGTAAAATGGGAGGAGTTGAGTATTAAGTGGCGCCCAATTACTTGAAATATTATCATTAAAAGCTCATAAAATCAAGCTTTTTCATCAAAATATGGATGAATATTCATATAGATTCTATTTTTTATCTTATATTCTAATTTTTATACAATTTTTACGAGGAAAATAAATTTAAGAATTAAAATAGGCACTTTCTTGTTCTGCCTCCAATGGATTCCAATAGTAACAAGACAGAAGAAAAGCGCTGGGGTCTCCTGGAGCCCTGCTTTATTTGCTTATACCTTTGCAATTAAATGCAGCAATATTGCAATATTAAATTTAAAAAAAAAATATTATAAAGAAGGTAAAACTATTGAATAACTTTGAATGGGTGGCACTAATTCCCATCTATAGGTTATAGATGTTTTAAAATTGACTCTAAATTATTTAAATTCATTTGATGTTAAAATGATACCCGTTACAGTAATTGTTGAAAATTAGTATGCGACACCAATATTGATAACTGAAAAAAAATATCTAACTTAACTCTATTGCTGATAACAAGATTAAAGCATACCAATTGTTTTAATTATTTCATCTTTATTTAACTGATTATCCAATTACATAGATTATCCCTTTGTCCTACTGTTCTTCAAATATTATTGCATTGCAATTTAATTATTATTGTATAAGTTTAATGCTTATTTTATGTTTCAGCTTGGTTTTTCCCAATTTTACTGGTGCTGTTTGGAGATTGGTAGCCTTAGAAGCAGGTCAGTCTAATAATTTATTTGCAGAACCTTATTACTATAGCATTTATGCCGTACAATATCCCATTTTTTAAGTGTCAATTCCATGTCCATTATCTGTTTTACTGAATAGATAATAAAAAAAAACAATATTTTGAAAAGTTTTATTTCAGAAAAATGTATTATGTTTTATAAAGGGCTATTTCATGAACTATGCATTAAGAATCATTTTAGAAAATTATATTTATTTATTGAGTTTATTAATTTTAATCGAACATCATTAAGAAAATACAGGTTTCTTATGACAAAGGTTTACTTGTGAAAATAGCTCTTTTTCAAGGATCAGAGAAGAATCCCTTACTCACTGTGATAAGGTTGGCTCTTTTTCGTGACTTAAGACTCAATGGAAAGCATTAGCTCATTCTCTGATCGATTCATTGATTTTTTTTCGTTACTCATACTCTTTATCTTTTAACAATAACCTAATATATAATCAAAACTATAGCCATATTTAAATCGTTAATTTGAGAAACCCCATAGGTCATTGAAAGCAAATTTTCGGAAAACAACAAAAAACAGTCCATAGCCTAATGGTTTAAGGCAACTCAAAACGACTAATAATTAAAATGTGATTGAATCTGAACTAATTGTATTATCAATTAAGAAAATAAGATTCAATATTGTGATTAAATTTTAATTTAAATTTGCTTGACTTATGGGGTTTCTCAAATCAATCAACTTTACGGAAATAAAAATTAACAATAAATATGTGAGCAAGTGTTTATTTGTGATAAAATTGTTTATGAAAGTGCATATTCAATCTAGAGTAGTCAGTTTCTGATTATTCATTTTTTTCACATATCTGGCTCAACTTCGCTAACTTTTTTTTGATTTTATCAATTAAATGGTAACTTACTGACACATGGCGTTTCTGACAAGATAGAATGAAAATCCGTCAAATTTTAAATATACTCCAAAAAGACTTTGGGACTTATTGCATTTTCTTTACTCAAAGCTTCATTTATAAAGAATGATTATAAATATTTTTAAGTCGAATATCATAAACAAATATTTGTTATCAACCAATTGTTAATTTCGAAGCTAACGTCTTGAAGACATTTTCCAACTTGGTCAAGTTCAGATCGACCCAATCCCAGCCAGCTACTTTGCATTCGACCTCCAAAGCGGGACCAAGAGTGTTTACACTCCTGAAATTATTTGACACCCGAAAGAGGTTTTGTTTTCGATTCCCGCTAAATGTTAATGCGATCCCCATTGTCACAGTTCTCCGGCTAAGGATATATTTAAATATTGTTTAGGATCCGTGGCGTTCTCTTTTCAAGGCGGTCCATCCACTTCGAGGAAACTGTCCACTTTGGATTTCCTCGTACGGTTAATAATGTCGCAGAAATAATTTTGGCGAATTAACATTGTTAATTGTAAAGGGCAGTTTGTGCACGAAAATAATTGTAGGTATTAAGTAGCGGAACAATTTTTCAAGCAGTTAGTCTACAGTCTGCATCTTGATTCCAGTTAAAATGCTTGCAACATATTTACTAATTAGGTACATGCGTTGTACTAAATACCTAGGCAATTAAACTACACGGTAAATACTCTCAAAACCGTTAAAAATTGGGATTATCTGTCATATGTGTTAAATGATTATAAATAAACAATGCACAGTTCCTTCATACAATGTACAATAAATTATGGCAGTAAATTTTTTTTTTTTGTAATTTAAGAATGGTTTACTAGAGTGTTACTGATGTAAATTGACTCATATGCTATAAATAGTTTTTATCGTAGTTAACGGTAAGTCTGGTTATTTAAGGATTTGGTTTTGCTTATTTCGCGGATTTTCCAAATTTTCGACTATCCTGATCGCCTTTGGTCCCAGTTAGTACGGATAAACGAGATTTTACTGTAGGGTACATTGAAAATATTTTAAAAATAATTTGAGGATTCATTATCATATATTTTACCATATCACTATTGATTACGTGCTAAATACGATATAGGTAATATTTGTTGGAAAATCTCAGTTCGTCTGCCAATGAATGAATTGATGAAAAAAGTTTTCATTATTTAGATTATTTAGATTATTCAATAAATTTAGGACATTAAAGTAATCCGTCAGTATTAGTAATATTAGCCATTTAAGTAATAATAAGCGAAAGTAAAACATGCAATAATTATAAAAGTCGATAATAAAGAGAATTAGTGAACCCGCAGTTGGATACATATACTTCTTTATAGGTATTTTTACTTATTTATTTTATTTATTTGGGTATTTATTTTATTCAATTTTTAATAATTATTTCTATTAATTTCATCAACTTATTTTAGTTTAATTTTTATTTCTTCATACAAAACATTAGTTTAAAAACTTAAAATGCGCTTTGATTTCATAACTTCGGAATTGAATCAATCTTTATCCAAAGGTGCGAGATAGTCATAAAGTAAAAGGACAATCATCTTTTGTTGCACAAAAATAAGTACAATACTAATTAATAATAATATGAAAAATAGGAACAAATTAAATGTGCTAAGAATAAATGTTTTAGCTAAAAGCATTAACTTTGAAATTCTGTTTGTTTGATCCTTCTAAGTCACATAGTTTTTGAGCTACCGACGAAACCGCATATGACTGCATTTACTGAAATTTGTCGGGAGAACTGGAGAAAAACGGCTGCAATTTATTAACGGTCTGGAAAAAAAAATTTCCCCAACGGTTTTTATCTCTAGAAACAAGTAGGAATGAAGATACAAATTATAAAAAAAAATTATAAATGGTCAAGCAACCACCCTTGGACCACTTCATGTGAAATGCAAGTAGGGAGAGAGGGGTAGAACAGCAAAGTACATACGTAACTGCTAAATAGGAATAGAACTTCTAAAAATAGTAGCATGTCACTTATATCAGAGTTTAATTATCATCAAAGAGGCCCACTCAAAATTAAAACGGCAGTCGTTAAGTTCACAGCGTTATAGTAATTAATTTTATTATAGAAAAAAAGGTTTGAAAACGGACATTTTTAACTTTGAGTTCTAATCTTCAGGGCAATTTTTATTATATTAGGTGTATGAATAAATCAGATTAACTAAGAATAATTTTTTTTATCTTAAAATATATCCTTTAAACTGTTTTTTTTTTTTATATATTTCTAAGCCATATAGTGTTTGAACTATCGACGAAACCGCAAATGCATTTCGTGTTTTCCCCATTTTCGGACAGTCGCCCAGCTTTAACCAAGCAAATAAACAAGTGAGGTTTTTATTAAACATAAATCTCTTCTAAAACACTATAGCTTTTGTGAACTTCAGATTTTTAACTCCAGTCACGTCGGAGATATTAAAGATTAAATTTTAAAAAAATAGAAAATTTTCAAAATCATATAAAACCAAGGATACATTTAGTAGAATATATTTATTCCGGTTGACCTGCTACTAGGGACCACACTAATAGATAAATTGTTTATAGCACTCCTAATAGAAATAATGGTTTGAAAATCAGCAATTTTTTTTTTCATTTGAGCTTTAAACTTCAGGTCAATTATAATTAGGAGTACATTAAATGTATAAGAACAAATGTTTTAGCTAAAAGAATTATCTTTAAAATGGTGTTTGCTTCATCTTTACAAGCCATATGGTTTTTGAACAATCGACGAAACCGCAAATGACTGCATTTACTAAAATTGGCCAGTAGAAATGAAGAAAAATGGCACCCATTTATAAACGGCTAAGGAAAAAAAAAATCTCCCCAATGGTTTTTATCTCTAGAAACATGTAGGAATCAAAATTATTAAAAAAAATTAAAAATGGCCAATCAACCAAATTAATCTATTTTTAATATATTTTTAATCTAATTCTGACCCCTCTACGTTCCCCACCATTTCATGATATCTCCACTTCGACGCCTCGACTTGTAGAGTTGTACGCTCTTAATTACCTCCATTATTCTCCGAAAGCGAGAATAAGATAACCATCCAGAGGGACGGACAGACGGTCAATAAGTACGAAGAAGGAGAACGAAAAAAAGTAAAAGCTAGAAGGAGAGGAGGTCGTGACCAGACGAAGGAGGGAGGGCCCTACTACATCTCTTATTATGCGGCCACACTTTATCTGCCCTATCATTTCCATATCCTTCAGGGATAGTTAGTCTCTCTTCGCCCTCCATTCGATTATAACGATCCCTGTATAGATTTTGTATCATCGGCGGTTCTAATTTGGTAGGATTTGGTCTGATACCTTCTTAGATAATCGGACCTTAAAATATCGGACCCAACTCGAAATTTGTAAAATATACACAATTTCCTAGGAATAATATTAGTCATTTTTGGCAAATCTGGGCCTAAGTCGATTTTTCTTTCAAGGTCAATACCTTTTAAGCCAGAGGTTCCCAAACTACGGCCCACCGGACAATGCCAGCTCGCGAGCACCACCCATTCGGCCCTCCATCTTTAATAATCACAGGTGATGATCAGATTTTTTTTTAATGACCAATTGAGAAACACAATATCATAAACACAAAATGAAACACCATTTTATCTGAAAGTAATGATACGAGAACATTTGTATGACGAGCTTGGCATCGATCCTTCGGAATGAGTGGAGGAGTCTTTGTAGCTCTTAGGCTAAAAAGTTTGGATAGCTCTCTTCTTCTAGGATTCTATTGGATTTCAATTAACTTCCGAAGTATTTTGTGCTTGTCTGTACCGGTTTTTTTTAAAGATTGTACTGTTTGCATCCCTTGTCATGTAAAATACACAAAAAACATCCCAATTTTTCATTCATTTGACTCATGCGGAAACGATGGTCAACCACGTATTTATAGATCCAGAATATGTTTGAGACCAGTTAGACTGGGTAATTGATTTATATCATTATGATTTTTTGATAGGAGGTTATTTTTAGACTGATCTTGAGATAAATTGTTTTTTATTGTTGTTATACATTCCAAAATTGAATACATATTGAACAGTAAACTAATATATTATCATCCATATTTTGATTTAATAAATACATTTTACCATTTATGGTGTTTTTAAATTTCTTCTTTTTAAAGCAGTTAAATGAGCGTAAGTTAGAAAATTTTTACCTAAAATGTTCTTTATGTTTTACAAGGCAACGACTAAAGTATTTTCTGAGGTTGTTCCTACGTTTATGAACTTAAATATGATCGTGTACTTGATAAGAGAAGCCGCTCATTTCAGTGATCTGATGAGTGATTCGTTCATAGCTAGAGAGTAAGCTAAATATTTTCATGATTCACCGATTCAGTAAAGAGGACCATATCGAACTTAGAAATCAATGAAAAGATACCTAAATCACTCACTGTAGATGTGAAAAAGTAGATTACTCATACCAAGCAATTCTCTTTGCTGAGCTACCACTCTTTTTTTCCAAATCACCAATCACTCATTCGGATGCGTAAGAATATTTTTTTTTCCAAGACTGGTGATTTGGTGATTTTTACTTCTCATCCAAGATGAAGAGTAAGAGTCATGGATTGGAATGGAAAACATTCGCAACAACACAACACTCCAATAAATATTCCGGTTCGGCTATAAAATAAATATTTGAAGCCTGCAATCTGGTCTCAGGGGCCGAAGTAGAACCGCAGGAGAAGATCGGGAATGGGATCGGAATCCTGCGGTCGTAGCTTCAAGCTCCAGCTGGGCGACCTCACCTTCACCTTCGCTCGCTCCCACGTCTGCAGATTATTCCATCTGTCTCAATCAGATAGTTTATTCAAATTAGCTGTCGTCTATCGCCATTTAAATTTATTAGTCCGTATCAAATCAACAATATTGTAAGAACAGCGTTTAGTTTTTAATAGTTGTTCAACATAAAGTATATCACATATGTGTGAAATATAATATATCGATCCCGAAGGTTCGATGCCGATACCTACGAGCATTACTGTTACGCAATTCTCTCACCTACGTCTTGGTCTACCCCTGGGAGGTTCACCTGTCGGTCCAGCCCTGATCAGCTATTTAAAGTTAGTTAATTATCCTGACCAACAACTTTGCATGCTTTATTCAACCGTTGCGATGATATTACTTCAATTATAATTGCTTGTAATGTGTCCCGTAATTCCGTTTTATAATCCTTTTGAATTTCCCAGTGGAAATTCGTCTTATCGATTTTTTATTTTATTTTCGTCTTACTTTGAGTCAGATATTGTACCATATATGTGAGTGTGAGTGTGACCCATCAGTGAAGGTATGAGGCGCGAGAGGGATATTAGGGAACGAGAACTATACCTTCCGATAGGTGGGTGCCAAGTTCAGTGGAAGATAAAGCATCTGTTATTTTTATTCCATCCTCTGTCATTTTCCGTTTAACAACTTGTTTAAAACTTTTACTTTTATATTTATTCGTCTTATAGTATAACGGAAAGTGTTACCTCTAAGTTGTTCAAATTCTATTTGTGATTAAATAGCAAATAATAGTTTTAGTTATTAATTTCTTCCTTACACGTGATTTAATTTCCGAAAATGTGAGTGTGGGTAATTTTGCACCAGAAATTGAGAATATTTTGCCCTAGTATACGTGAAGATGTACAGGGTGGGATTAGGCGAACTATCACTGAATGCTATCAACCATCAGACCAATTATTTAGAGTCCCCTGAGTTGGATTTGTATGCCGTCTAAAGTGTAATAAATGTTATTTGTAAATTAAAAAACTCACAAGCATAATTTGGATAGGAGTATGGCTGACCGTTGAAATATATGTTTGAGAAGCTTATTAAATGTATATGGAGGTGTGGTCAATGAAAAAACATCCACATAAGAAAAATCTATTTTATTGTTTGCTGGCATTTCGCCCTACGTTTTAAGCCATTATCAGGACAGAGAGGCATTGACTGCTTTGAACTGAATTGACCCTGTCTGGCTTGGCCTGAGACAAACTTGCAAAATAAGTTTTTCCAATTTGTGTATTTCTTCATTGACCAAACTCTCAACCAAGCTTCTCCATTAAGCATAATGTGGATTTGTTTTGGTTTATATTTAATTGAATACAAATTTCTGTTTGATATTTTTTTTTATTATTATTTTACTATAGTTTTATTAAGTTTGAAATTATCAAGTTTGAAAAAAGAGCCAGTGTTATTTTTCTTGAAATAAAAAAAAAATGTTTAAATTTGTATTCTTATTCTTAAGTTCTTAGTGGTACTTCACATTGACGGAGACAGCCTTAAATTGCAACAGCTATAGATCTCCAGGTGTTTTTAATGAGTTTTAGAAAGTAGTGCAAACTCTTCCAATCTACCCATAAAAATTCGCTCTATATTTGATAAAAAACACAAAACAAATACCAACGATGTAAACTAGGAGCTTTTTCTTATATTTATAAACTAAGAAAGACTTTTATGACTCTTGTAAGTAGGTCAAAAACACAGAATATCAAAAAAAGGTTCACAACCTGGTGCAACGTAACCCACTTTGACGGAACGCTTAAATTCGTAGTATTTTGTTTCACGTAACGGACCAAGGATAATAGTTTTTTAAATTATTTTTTAAATTTTTCTATTTTTGGGCGCAAAGAGCAAACCGAGTAATTTTGCTGCTATGAATAACCATAACATTTTTCGCCGTTATCACTTTTATATACTCTTGAATTTAGTTTAGCTTGATATTGTAGACCGAACTCCGCGTGCATTGAAAATTATTTCCTATTTTATCTGCATCGCCAAATTTCTAAACTGTCGACTTTAGCATTATTTTATCCGTATTTACTTCTATATTATTCGTCGACTTTATTGTATTTCATTTAATAGTTTCTGCACCTTCGCCCAGCAGTTCGAAAACATCATCACTGTCCAACAGTATAGTTTTAGACTCCAGATTTAAACATCTCTTTACTAATGACCAATTCTAGTACTGAAAAGCTGGGAGGAGGGAATCAAGTAACCAACGAGCTTTCTCGATAAGAATTATTCAATTAATATTGACTAATTATTAACTATTTCATACTACTTAGCATACCCTGCGATTAAAATGCAAATTAGTTTACAATCTAATAAAAGTACTTTTGGACGAGTCCACATCTAAAGCCTCATGTCTTTTCAGAGTTCTTTAGAGCCTTATCAACGTTTCATTAAATTTAAATATCTTACGGACTAAATTGAGCTAATAATATGTCAGTTCCTGCATTTCATGAAATTGGTAACATTAATACTAGTGTAGGACCACTAGTTGATCCACGTATTTATTTTTATTTCTGTTTCTGTAGTCATTTAATTACGTTTTCGGTTTGGACCTTTATAATGTGGAAACCTATGAATCTGCAGAAGTATTCTCGTATGAAATACATTCCTTACCAAGGAAAAGGCGTATTACTTCTCCTCCATGAAGATTAGCCTAAGGAAGCCGACCATAACGATTGGAGGTGGTAAAACAGCGTGGACGATTAATTTAAGATCCTGCGCCAAGGACTGTTATCGAACTGCCGGGAACAGTTAAATAGAGCGGGGAGTGATGTGACGTCTTCTGGACTATTCTTCAGCTGCTCACTGGAACGGAACCTTCGACCTAATGCTCTGATCTGGAAGAACCCTGGATCTGTTTTTGTAAGGATCCCACTGGTATTGTCTCTAATTAAGAAGAAGATAAGGTGCAAAGAAGATTCGTCTTCTGAAATGGCTAAGTTGCCAGGATCTAAAGTCACATCTCGTACAATTATTGATATAATGATAATGAGACAGTAATGTGAATTCAAACTAGCCAGGATTGATAAAGACAATATAAATACACAAAGAGACTTTTTGAATTGTTGCTTCGTTTTCATTTATTTTCAGTTCATCCAGGGCTATATCTGATATTGAGTCTTTTTTTTTCGGCTTAGTTCTCTTTTGAACTAAGCCGAACTAAGTAGCATAAGTAGCCCCAGAGGTATGGAAAGTGTTTTGGTGTGGCTGCATTCTGCATATGAAATTAAATAAAAGAAAAAAAAGCGTCGTTACTTATTAGTATTGTAAATATGTGATTTCCATATCTATGTCTAGCTGTTTTTTCAGCATTTTTGGTTAAGTCGAAAAATAGCCTTTTGGATGTGGAACCGTATACAGATTAAAATTAACAGCCATGGAACCAAATTAAGATGATTTTATCATTTTCTTTAATCCAAATAAATATTATTTAAAATTTAACTTTTATTTATATTTTATTATGAAAGAATTTTCTTTTTATTTTAAGATTATTTTTTAAAATACTAAAAAATTAAAAAATAAAAATTTGATTGTTATTAAAGTATATGCACTTTTTTTTTTTTTTTTTAAACTAGCGGTACTTAGTGCTACGAAAATTATAGATGTCTAAAATAAGACACAGACAGAGCCCTAAACCACTGTTCGATAGCTGGAGCAAATCAAAACAGTTGTTGATATATACTTGTAATTGAACTTATTCAAATTCACAGTTCCGCGTACTATTATGCTTTTAAGATAAATACTTGGACCCCAAAACAATTTCGCTCATTGAGCTCCTCCCTTTGCATCGAATTTAATGATTTAATTTAATGAAAAAAACAGCACTATTTTTTTGGATTAAGATATACATTTCTTAAAAATTAATAAAATATAGTTTTCTTAATTGAGAGACTTAATCTATGAAAGATAAATACATGGGTCAATAATTAAAAATTTAACCACTAAAAATTAAAAAACAACCACAAAACTGACACACAAAACATATCTCTTGCTTATTACCAAATTTTAAATCTATATCCATATCGTCGACAACTCTTTATTTTTTCATTATCTCTTTTATTTTCATTTCCACATATTTCCTTGTTTTCTTCATTCTACACTGGAACGCTCCACTTTCAGTCTTCCGCCAGATCGATTGACTTTTTTTTTATTTGTCAATTTATTTTGTTGCCCACTGGGGAAGAATCAAATATGGTTTCATTTTTTTTCCTATTTTGCTCTTACCTAATACCTACGTTTCTTCCTTTTTACTTTTTATTATTCATCCCCTCATCCTCTCTTCCTTCTTATTCGATGCTAATTTTGGCTTTTACTTTTTAAACTTTTTACTTTTTTACTTTTTAAGCTTTTACTTTTTACTTTTTTTTTTTTTGGCTTTTACTTCATTAAACCCCAAAAAAAATTTGCTATTTCAAATTAAAAAAGATTTTCTTATAAAATATTTATAATATTTTAATAATTATAATATTTTAATATTTGTTTTCATATTTCCCCATATAATCTTTCTTCTCTTATTTTGTTTTTCTTGATGAAGGCATGCAACTTTGGACGGAATGTTGGCACACATTTAACAGTATTTTACATTACTCCGTGTTTTATTATTTGACCCCAGCTCCAATCACCTTCTCCTCGATTTCTTCAAGGACCACTTACTTCTAGCTGATATTTTTATTTGGTATTAATTTGGAAAAAAAAAATAATTTGGGGTCCACATTATACATACAAAACAAGTTAATTTACAAGTTGTTTGTAATATCTTATCGCAACACTTGTAAAATAAAAAATGTAATCACTGCACTGTGTTGTTTAATTATAAACTCCGAACCTAAAGTAATTCACTAATAATTAGTGGATTTGTTTGAATTCAGAGTTTTATTTATTTATTTATTTATCGCGACAAAGGCCAGCTAAGGACCACGCGTATATCATTTCATTTAATGGCTTTCATTTTTCTCTCAGCCCACACCTTCCTCATCTTTTCCCCCATTTCCCTTCTACGCTCCTCTGTCCACCTTCCTTCCCCCCTTCTCCTCCTCCCCACCGCAAGGACCTTCTTTCCATCTATCATCCTTCTAAATTTCTCTCTGTCCTGGTAGTCCCCTTCTCTGATCCCCAGTCTTTCTATTTCTTCCTTTATCTGCTCGGGGTATCCTTTGATGTTTTAAGTTTTATCACCATGTCAAAGATCCGCTTGTTCAATCTGTCTTTGTCCATCCTCTTCATGTGGCCGTAAAATTTTAATCTCCTTTTTCTCATTGAGGTCTCTAGGTCTTCAATGCCTTCGTACAGGTCTATGTTCTTTTTTGGCCAGTACTCTTCTCCCACTTTTCTTGGCCCATGGATACACCTCAATATCTTTCTCTCTATACTCAGCAGTCTCTCTGTGCTGGTAAAACCCGCTGTTTCCGTTCCATACAGTACCACAGGTTTTACTACCGTCTCGTAGTGTCTTACTTTAGCCTTTCTGGAGAGGTTCTTCTTGTTGTAAATGGTTGTTCAGAGTTTTATTAGTATTAAACGAATTATTCGTGATCATGGTTCCTAACTAATTCCCAATCATCCACTATTAATCTTTCGTCAACTTCCAAACGTTTATTTTTTTTTTACAATGTTTTTTATCTGATGTCTTTTTGTTTGCTTAAAACAAAAAATTTAAAAGTTGCTCGTTTAAAGATCCTTTCAGTTCGAAACTATGGTTTTAAAAAATCTTTAGATGTCATCATCCTAAGCGATTAGTAATGACGTTATCTTGTTGCTCTTAACAGCTGGATTGTTATGGATAAAACTTAAGGGCATTAGTTAGGGTAGGCTTAAGATGAAAATGTTGCAGTTAGAGCCATGAGAATCTCAAAATTCATAGAAAAAAAAATTAAACGCGAATTCCGAATTGCGTCTGCCGCACAAATCCGGAGGTTGGCAGTTGGGAGATGTTCATTTTTATGCTTTACAATTTGCATTGTTTTAAATTACACATTATGTGTAAAATAGGACAATTTCGAGATTAAAAAACATTTTGAAAAGAGTCTGTCGTGCAAACTGGCAGTTGGCAGACGTGCATTTTTGCTGATTACATACCTAGTTTATGATGGTAAAACTTTAAACATGTCATTTTTACCCAAATTACTTCCATTTTTTATTGGCCACCATTTTGCATTCCGGTGACTTCGTTGCGGCAGACGAATATTTTTAGTTCTTATAATTGTTTTAAATAGGTGATATGTTGTGTAAAGTAAGCCATGTTTTTCAGCATGGGCTCCAGCACAAATCGTTTAACCTTCTTAAAAAAATTCATGAAATCCCAAAGTGTCATTTTTTAGGAAACAGAAATATTAAAATTAAATAACATTAGAAGAGAAAAGAGCATGACAAATTTTTTATTTTAATTTTCTACTAATAATTTTGGAGTGATTTTAATTCAGTATTCTTATCAGAATATATTGCTGTTTTCAACCTTAAAATATATTTGTTAAGATATAAATAAAAAAATTAGTTGAAAGTCAGCAAGTAGTTGGAATAACTTTAAGGCAGTTAAATATTTATTTAATTAAATATTTTAAATAATAATAATAATAATAATAAATTCTTTATTTATTTCGGGGCACGTTCCTTTAAAATAGCATTACAGGCAATATTAGTTGAGCTATAGAGCCTTAGAGTAAAAAAAATAAATACTATTAAAAATATTTTTTTCTCAAAATGATCTTTATTATGCCATAAACGAAATCATCAAAAGGAATTTTAATATTCCTTATATTTTAGACTTTACCGCTTAAATATTATAATTTATATTACAAAATCATCGGCAAGTTTAATTCTAATTATTTTAATATTAAAATACATTAACCTCTACTGAAACTTTAGGCTTTTGAGTGTTAAAACAATTCCGCTGATAATGCATTGATTAAATAAATTGACATAAAATTTCATAACATTAAATTAAAGTAAATTAATTAACAAAATAATCCTCCTCTGTAAGATGAGGATGTAATATCAGAAAGAAAAATAAATTCCTCTATATAAACAAAAACCTAATAAATAAATTTATTTTACAGCAATGTAATGATTAATGATTTTAGTGAATATCGACAGTTAATCAGGAATACAATTTAAATAACCACAGCTTATTCTTTTTTTTATTTTTAAAGGATTATATCTAGTAATAGTAAGTGTAATACTGAAACACCTTTTTTCAAATAAGAAGGTTACAGTTTGTTAATAGTTGTTGAAGGAAAACAATTTTTTTTTAAGCCTTACAAGTCTTATTTTAAAAAATTCTAAAACCTAGTCTCAACATAATAAGGAAGATAATTTAACCCTCTGGTAAAAAAAGCCAGAATAAATAAATTTAGTTTACAACTACAGAAAGATGGATGGTAAATTTAACAATTTTAGCAGCTCAACTAGAATACAATTTTAATAACTCCCTCTTATAATTTTTTTTAGAGAATTAAAATCTCAGGGTAGTAATTCTTAAAAACTGAAATATTATTGTAAAAATAAGATGAGTAAATTTCGTTAATTTTTATTGCATTTGATCATTATTTTTATTGTTATTAAAACAATTAGGAATAAATTTGAAGAGGCAGATTTTATTTTCCAGTGCTTATTTACAATGTATTTTTCCAGAGTTTCAAATTGAAGAAAAAAAAATTATAAATAAATGCGATTAACTAATTATTATAATCTAGCTGCTGCAGACATCTGTTAATACTACCATTCGTTTCCTATGATGTCATCTTTTCAAGACTTATTTTATTATTAATGTAATTTTATTATTAAATATAGATAAGAATAGTTCATGTATTAAAAATTTCATATTTACATTTCGACTCATTTGGTCATTTTCAAGTATCTAAAGTTTTAATAAAATAATTGATATTGTTAATATAAGCAAATAAATACCAAATAATTAGTATTTCTATGTTCAAACCATGAATTTTAAAAATTAAAAAGCTGATTAATTGTCAATAATAATTATTATTGTTTAGTAGGTATCATGCATTCCATTTGGCTATGCATCATTGATTTTTAGCTGAAACTGAATATTTATCCGAAGTTCTTATAATTAATTACAGATGTAAATAAATAAATACTTATATATATTTTAATTTATTTTATTTGGATATAGCTATATAAGTTTAAAAAACCCGTTGGTTGAGCGGGTAGTGTGGAGGGGAGAGCCCGTTGGACGGATTCGCCCGGGCGCGGGTTCAACGACTCGGCGTGGCCTGGCGGAACTCCTTCCTTCTTCTGCCTTTTCTTCTCTTACACCGCTTCTTCTTTTTCCATGGTCAGGGTCCCACTAACAATCCTATTCCTCTTTTGCATCCTTCTACAATTGTACAATGGACTTCTAAAAAATATTCTTTTATAAAAACCATTGTTCTGAAAAAATCTTCGTTTAAAATGTTGCTTTTACAGTAAACTGTTACCAACTCATCTATTGGTGAGACCAAATAATCGAAAACCAACTAGTTTATGAATGCCTAAATATTTGAAAGGAGTACTAGTAAATATTAATGAGTGAAATATTTTACATATTCCATCAATTAATGAATCTGGTAATTTTTGAGTACTCTGGATATTTTTTTATTATTGTTACAAAAAATGATTAATTTATTTATTTTATCTCTTAGTTTTTCAAAATATAAGTCTAATGTGATTTTTATAAATGTGATTACTATAAAATGTTTTACCATTTTATTTATTTATGTTTTTGTTAAAAACGTTGTTTGTAATAACGGAACGTGTAAAAATAGGGAGTACCTTTTAAAAAATATTAATAAATAAATAAAAACGATTTTTAAAATATATTATGGCAAATATATAATTTGATTTTGATCTTGACTAATTGTAAGCTTGAAACCATTGTATTTGCTGTGATTATTATTTTGGTGTGTTCCCTCTTCACCCCTCCCCCCTCCCCACTACCGGAGAAGAGAGTTTTTAATTAGGTTTATATTTTTTAGTAGCAACCACACTATTTTATTCTTTGATTTCTATTTCAATGGCCATATTTTATTCACAATTTCAATTTCTTGTAGATTTAATAAAGTTGACTAAATTATATTGAAACTAAAGCAAGTTATAATTTTATTATATTTACTTACTGAGTACAAAACACTGTTGATGTAATAAATCATGTTTATGAAAGATCTCTAGACTTGTCTATCTATTTAATCTACCTATCAATCTATCGAAATCTATATTTTGATTCGACTTTCATTAGAATGTTTTGGAATATTATAACAAATCATTAAATAAAGAAAGAAATGTAATCCATATATGGTATCAGGTTTGGTATATGTTTTTAAATATTGGTTAAGACCAGACATAAATACCACATGGTATTGGTGTATAAACAATCGTGGATGATTGAAGAAAAAAAAATCTTTTAAATTTACTATAAGGGATTTCTTATCAGTTTGTATTTTAATCCAATATTAACATTTAAATTAAAATCATAAACTTAAAATGAATTATTGTTGTGTTCAGGATACACTATATTTATGTCATTTTTCTGTAAGCTTATTAATTCGAATAGTAACAACGTAGTTTTGTGATTATGTGAAACATTTCATGTTTAACAAACCCCAAAAATAACTATCACTTGTTTAAATCTGTCTTAAAACTATCGCTTCTGAAGCATATGTTTCGAAATTCACAAATATTTTTATATCATTTTCGCTCTTGAAAAAAACAACTGCTATTTTGATTTTCTTCATAGAATACATTAGTAATTTTCTTGAACATTTGCTGCAGACCCGAAAGAAGGATGAGCAAGATGCCATCAAGCGACGATTTGGAATCGCTTACGACACTTCTTTCCCTGGCCATTATGTTATGCAGTCTTGTAGCTTTGGAGGGGGCAGCATTGGCCTACTTTGGGCCTGAGGTCAAAACACGTGGAGCAAGGGCAGGAAATCTCAGCCGTTGCCAATGTCATATAGCATATGAATAGTTAGCATTATTAATTAATAACAATAATTAATGTTGTATTAGTGAGTGCAACGGATAGTATATTGAGCATATATTGATCAATACCAGAATTCATTGCGCAACCTTCAACAATAAAAAGTGTTAAAACCAAATTCGTTATTTCCTCCTTCGAAAACATAAGAAGCGTTCATAATACTGATGAAATTAATAAAATAAATAAATTGAATAATAAAATTCAAGTTGAAAATCTTTTGTGAAGTTGAAATTAGCATAACTGGAAATGTTTATTTTAACTTTTTATGGATCTACTAAAAAAAATCGAAATAATATATAGTAATAATTAATTAAATAATAATAATTTAAATTAAATTAAATAATAATTAATAATTTGCAAATTAAAATAATTTTTTTTGGATGAAGGAATAATTAAAAAATAATTATTCTGGTTTAATGTAATTTATACTGAGTCACATTTGATAAATAAAAGGTTCTATTTTTAATGGATAGGGTTGCGTTTGGCTTATTGTTAGTGAAGGTTAAATTTAACTTAGGAATGCTTCATGTGTTTTTATCCTTTTATTTATCGAACTATTTTATTCGCTATAATAGTTTTGTTTATTTGATATATTTAAAATAATTTGGCATTAGTTAGTTACAAGCTAAAAATGAATTTCTTGTAAAATATTAAAAATTTATAATTAACTTCAAATTCCTTCTTTTTTTTTCAAAATTGTATCAATAGTTTTTATTTGTAAAATTATAACATTTAATAATAAATTTCAGGATTTCTTTATAAACTGGCTCCAAAATGACTGTGCTCGTTTATTCTTTTTCTAGCTTACACTGACTGTAAAAGTTTTTGTAAAACAATTAAAGTAAAACTTTCAGAAAAAGTTCAATAACTGTTTAGGTCATCACTAAAATTATAGGTTGCTTAGAGAGATTGTTTTATTTTCCTATTATTTAGTCAAATTAAAATTAAATATAATTTATTAAATTTTTATTTTTATTTTGTCTTAAATATAATTGTTGATGCTTTATCATTACATTGTTATTTGAAATGTTCAATATGAAATAACTAATATTCAATATCAAATCACCAGTAATTGACTAAATGAAGATATATTATTATTATTGATTTTTTTGTGAATATTTATTATTAAAGCATCAGCCAATTATGATGCAAGTAATATATATATATATATATATATATATATATATATATATATATATATATATATATATATATATATATATATATATATATATATATATATAGAAAAGCAATAAAATTTTAACCATTCCAGCAATGAGCCGTCAAAAGTTCATTTCTTTTTTTTGGTATTTTATTTCTTTATCGGTATTTATTTGATCTTATTTTGAAGACTTTTTATACAAACTCTATGTCACATAAATATAACTTAAGTACCAAGGCAAATACTTGCGTTGCTTAATTTGTTTTCTTTTCACATCTTCATGGAATGTAAACAAATGAAATATTAAATGATGGGAAATAATTTGTCTTATTATCTATGATTACTTTATAATCTTTGGAACGTAAATCATTAACAAAGTCTGTTTGAAAGTAAATAATATTCAATCCTGACTGATAAAAATCCTTTCAGCCTGTCATTCAGGTATATAAGGAGAAATATTTCAAAAGGTTCCAATTTCAAATCATAACAAAAAAATAAATAAAATAAAATAGCAGTTCGTTAGAATACAAAAACCAATGTGACCAGCTTAAACAAATTTTTATAACCTTCTTTGGACTAAAATTATAATTTTTTTGTTTGCTTCCTTTCTGAATTCTCGACGCTTGTTTCTCCTATCTCGACTTCTTTTAGAATTTTCAAGTAAAAACTGAATATAGGCTGCTTTTTTATATTTTCATGGAATTAGGATTTAAATGGAAAGTTGTAATTTATAAATATAGATAATAATAATATGGGTTTGGGAACCTAAATATGGATTGCTCAAATTAGCCCATAAACCCCCCTCCAGAAAAAAACAAACAAAAAAAAACGTCAAACGCGAAATACGCGAGATCGAACTGGACGATATCTCTTATCTACGTTTTGGTGAACCTACCCAATGGTTTACTAGATAATTACTAGTCTTATGTTCCGTTCTTAAATCAACATGACTATATTTCATGTGTTTGTCAGATTCAACTTATACTATTCTATATTGCGTAGCAGTCTAAATTTTCCTGTCAACTCATAAAAAAAACAACATACGTGTTATTGGTTTAAGCTTTTTATTATTTTTTCTGAAGTGTTTTAATGGTAGTATTATAATCTGCCATCAAAAGTTACTATATATTAGTAATTATATGCCTATTTATTATTTTTTTTTACTCAGGAATACAAAAACAAGCAACTGAAGTGAGATATTATCAACATTTTTTGACGTAGTGGGTCTATTGTCGAAAAGACATGCCAGTTATATTTTATAACTTATACATGTTATCTAAAGTAGTTACAACAATATAGCTGTTATCTAAGTAGTTAATTATATTCAAATTAAATCATATCATATTAATTCTAAAGGAAGTTGAAGATATAAAATATAAACATTATGTTCTAATCATTCAAAAAACTTTGTAGATATGTCCACGGGTGCTCACACCCAGAGGATAGCCCTGTGGGCTTCAGTGAAACGACGTAACAGGAAGGAATGCGGGACAAGGAGGGACATGTTGGAGTAATATCTGTGCGAATTTACATGGCGGAGCAGGTATGAGAATGAGTGTTTGCTTTAAAAGATCTTGGATCATGTAGCTGAATTTTGTCCCCAGATTTAGATGTATTTATTGGTTGATTTTTGAGGTTATCTATTAAAATACATAAGTTTTCTTTTAAAGTAATGTGTAATTTCTTTACATGTTAATGTTAATTTCTTTCTTTTCTTTTTCGAAAAAAGACCCGAACTAGTCGGGAGAATCTATTCAGAATCTATTGACACAAACATATATATATATATATATATATATATATATATATATAATTTAACATCAGAACCCCCTAACCGAGCTCATTCCCTTATCTAATAAGAATAGTAACGCAAGACTTTAGGAGAACCAAGAGCTTGTCTCGCGATTACATCACATGCACTTTTTAAGTCAGAGCATAAATCGACTAGGTAGAATTCTTTTTTTTTCCTTTTTACTTCCTTGTACGAAGTATAGGAAGTATTGTAATCGAGAAAATTTTCGGTTTTTCAGATTTCGACGGAAATATCCATTTTGACCATCTCTGAATCCATTTTGACTAGTTTCGTCGTGGCGTATGTACGTACGTACGTTCGTACGTTCATTCGTTCGTATTTCGCATAACTCAAAAACAGTTAGACCTAGAAAGTTGAAATTTTGCATTTAGGATTGTCGTAAAATTTAGCTGTGGACCTCTCTTTTTGGTCACTGCTTGGTCACCGGAAGTGGTACTTTACTTGAAGGTCGTAATTGATTTCAATAAAAAAATATATTAAAATACTGTGCGAAACTTCTCAAATTTAGTATTTATAATTTATATATTTATTTAAATAGCATACTAGATTTTGGTTCAAATTAGAAAACCGGAAGCGGTACTTTACTTGAAGGTCATATTAGACTCATCAAAAATTGTATTAAAATATGATGTAAAACATATCAAAATTGGTAAATAGGACTTTTATATCAATATGAATGTATTTACTAGATTTTGGTTGATAATGGTGAGCCGAAAAGGGTACTTTACTTAAAGGTCATAATAAACTTATCAACAATTATATTAAAATTAAATCCAGAGATCATATGTTTCGGTAATAAAGGCTACACAAACGCGATTTTTTTTTCACTCCCATTAAACATTTTTATTACTTGTTTTAAGTGTTAAAATTATGAGTAAAATAATGGTTTTCCTCCCATTTTGTGAGATGAACAAGTTTGGAGCAGGAGAATAAGATTTAAGTTAAGTGGGTTCTTCCGCTTAAAAGGTCGAAACTGTCGATTTCCAATGTTTTATCTAGTGACATTGACAGTTCTAATGTCAAAATGGAAGACAAAGAAACTTCCTACTGAAAGAAAACGACATATAATAACGGAATGAGACCTACAGAAACGATGTATGTGTCTCAGTAGATGGATTTCGCGACGCCGAATGTCGTTTTTACTGCGATCTTCGAAAACTAGTAACCAAATTCAGTATCACTTTTTTAACCACGGATTTATCATTTAATAGGCGAACAAGGAAATCATGTGTTGCCCACATCAGATATTTTTTTGCACATTTTAATTAATTGTAGTAAATTTATCATTGTTAGATCCTTGTAAGGTATGCCATTTTCTCCGCAATACCCATTTCGATTTCATTATTTTTCCATTTGTCTTTTTGAAATTTAATTTTTGAGAAAATATTGAATCTTATCTTAATTAAGTGGTTCAGTATTTGTAATTTAAACAACCCAAATCAATATGATCTTTTTCTATGCCAAAAACTGATACGATCAATAAAAAAACATTTCCAGCTGGTACACAAAACGATCAATATCCCTACAACATACATGATTGATGGGCCATTGTGTAAACGCATTAACAGAAAACATAGATGTGGGTCCTGTCGAACATCTTAACAGCCTGTATAGATCTTTTCTTGCATGTAGGGACTGTGTGGCAAGGAAATAATAAACTGCAGATAACCATTTATTCCTTTCGAAGTTTTTGTTTCCATAAATGGTTCTGGTTTATGGATGGAGCATAATATACTCTAATTGTATTGCACATTTTATAGGTTAGAAAGGGTGGATTATCCTATTCGATACCGCCTTCTTTAATATAGACTGGAAATGTCCAAATGTATTCCATGAGCATATTCCCAAATAGAAGTCAAACTTCAGAGACCCGAATCGAACCGGCTTCCATTTCTAGTTCGACAGTCACGGAGAGCTGATATATCCGGCTCGGTAACAGTGTCCTTATTCCAATAATGTTTGCAGCTCTTGATATGTTTACTTATTCACACTAGTCTTAATTGAACACGATGAAAATGAAGCGTGTAAGGATATACAAAGAGGTAGGGGTTGTATAATTGAGTAATTTCTTCGTTGTAGATAATGTCTTTAATTCGAACAGGCCGCTTAATGTTCTTTAGCTGTTTATCAAAATGAACTTTTCTTGAGCTTTGTTCTTGTCAGAGAAGAGAACTGGTAGAGGTAAAGAGGAATATGTTCGCATCCATTTAAGGAAAAAAATAACCTGGTTTGGTCATACTAAAAAAATGACGTCTCATATGTTGCCAGGGAGGGAGGGGGAGGGGGAGAAGAATGAACAAGAATTAGGTGGAAAGAGGAAATGTATAAAAACTTGTTGGTAGGGAAAAAATAGTTTATATTATATATATATATATATATATATATATATATATATATATATATATATATATATATGTAGCTGTACCTAGCTAGGTATTAACTTGGGTAACATATCAGAGATCATTTTTTTAGCATGACCAAGGCAGGCTATTACACAGCGTCAGACAAAAACTAGCTTTTGAGAACAATTATTTTTGAATTTTTTCTGTGTTTTTAGAACTGAAGATGAATGTAAAATGTGAAAGATGAAGGTGCATGTGAAACTACTTTTCAATAAAACAAATTAATAGAAGTGACAAATAATTTATCAATTCCTAATTAGATTGATCCTTCTATACCATCATGCGCATGTCAACTAATTAGAGAACAAATGTTGAATATTAAAGACAAGAAAACTACATTATCCAGTGGTGTATTAAACAAAAAAAAAATCGTTCAATGCCTGCAAAGTGATCGTGTACTGGCAGTATCTTTATAGCTAATGTACGCTGACTGATGTATCATAGGAATGTTATAATAAACTTTAATGGATTATATTTGGCTTAGGAGAATACTGATATAGATATGTTTTGGTGTATAGACATCCTTGCAGAAATTATTTTTGAATACATAATGTTATCCTGGATGGCCGCGCTGGGTTGGCCAGGGCTGGATACTCCGCAGCACTAAACTGGGCGGGAGTGGGAGGGGTCCGTGTGGGAGTAAGTGTGTTAGTGATGTTAGTTCGCCGACCCCACTGACACACTCCAACCTCCGCCTCGTCACTTACACTACCGTTCAAGTCACTGTCTCCAGCTGCTAGCCAACAAGGGTCGCCTTAGTGCCTTGGTTAGTTCAGTCGGTTAATTAATTATAATATTGTTAGTAGGGCATTCAGCTGACAATAGTCTTTTAGATTCTAAGAGGGAAGGGAGGTTTTTATACATATCAGATGACGTTCATCAGATATTGTTCTTAGGAACTATTTAGACTAAAATTTTAGATGCAGGATGTTCTTCAAAAGCCTTTTTGGTATATTAATTTTCAATAATGGACCTTTGAGATACGCATGATTAAAAAATGGAATAAAAATAACTTTGTCCACCCATCTCCGAGATTGTTGGGCCGAATTTTTTATTTTGGCACCAAAGTCACAGGTCTCCCAGAATGATTCTCGGACTAGGCATTATCATCAGTCGTTTTATCTCTAAACGGTGGCCGATTAGGTGTTTCATTCGCCTATATCTCAGCCATTTATAAAGATGGAGGAAAAATATAAAGTGTTTGGATTCATTATACCAAAGTCTAAAAAAAATAAAATAAATTATTTTATCTTTTATCATCATCTTCTGAGATGGAATTGCCTTCAGTGCATATATCAAAATTGTCACCGCTGAAAAAACTATCACTGTCGATGAATGTCTTTCACAATATATGTTAGGATGCAGCAGAGTATTATTGGGTATGCATGATGAGCAATGTTCTATCAGATACATACTAGGAAGAGTTGGTAGTTGGTTGAAAGATGATGAATTGAATTGCCTGGATTCATAACAAGTTACCTACTTTCGTTACCTAATGGATTACTAAAGTTCTAGTTCCTAAGTCCAGATTGGTTTTATAAAGGTTTTCCTTGTCCTCAATCTGTTTTTAATGACAATATTGATTTCAGCTTGAGGAGGGTTTTGAGTTCCGAACCACCGCTTGATTCCTGTGTTTTTTTATAATATAAGACTTATATGCATAAAAATTAACTGCAAAATGAGTTTATATCCTACATTAGTAGTAATTAAATTAAATTTTATTACGAGTTAATAACAATTATTATAAAAAATTAAAAGGTTAATCCGCAACTAAAAAATTTAATTCGGCCAACTTTCGGAACAATTTTCAATCAGATTGAGAATATAAAATTATTATTTGATCAAATTAATTTTTTCAATCAAATCGTTCTGTTGTTTCTTATTACCCATTCTTATCCAATTTATTTCAAAGTTATATAAGGTACATAGGAGTTATCTTTCTATAGCTCATTCTTTTGACATTTTTTTTAGTCAAGATATTGGTAACAGACGGATATTTTATCAACCATCAGAAAAGAAATAAAAGAAACCAGAGAAGAATTGCTAAAAAAATTAAATTGTAAACTATAATTTTTTTTAATACAAATAGTTAAAAAAATTGACTTGTGGCGGTGTGGGTAAAAGTAACAGAAGGAATTATGATGAATAACATATCATTATACAATTGATTAATCATTTCAATGCTCCCCTAATGGAGTTCATTATGCAAATCATAAATAATCACTTTGGCCTTAAATAGCTGGTTCGACATCTCTTTACAGCGAAAACAGTCATTAGGCTCCGCAGGATTCGTCGTAAATTAATTGCTAACAGGTGTTTACTTTTGTCATAAAAAAGAAAAAATGAGCGTTTTAAAAGCAAAATATTATTTTATTTATCGCTGATGTCACATTATCGCATTATTCGCCGGCACACCTACATAATAATATGTCATGTTGACCTGTGATAGTGCACGTGGCAAGAAGATGGGATAAAGGAAAACCCACTGACTTCTCCTACTCCTAATGATTTCCACATACACCGGTGCATGTACAATTTCAATTGTCTCTATATACAATGCCGTACTATAGATCCCTTTTCCTTCTCTCAGGAGCGATGGATTTTGATGTGTGAGGTAACAATTGAAAGGGGATTTCACGGAGAAGTGACGAATTTCAACTGTTAAATTCTTACTTGATCTTAAATAAAAGTGATATAAAAGCTGGGAGGTTTCAAAGCTTCGAAGGTAGGAAATCGGCGGATCGAGACGAGATCGGTTGGGTTTGAAAGTTTTCGACGCGGGCATTAAGATACGTTAATCAATTCAAATTATGTAATGTATATACGTTACTGTGGAATGTATTGTTCCACCGTCTTAAAGAAATAAAATCTACCATTTTTGAGTTAACGTAGGATATAGGATCGAACAAGCCTTATGCCATCTTACCTATCTGCCGTTGTTATGGCAACTTTATATCTGTAAAAGCAAGTTAAGACTGTATACAAAACTTTTTAATAAGTTTGAAAACGTAGTTTTGGAAATAAAATGTTGTTTTTAGGCTTCTATGATGATAGAGGAGATTATATATTCTTTCCCATGTCTAACTCTAAATGTACTGGTAAAAATGAATATTACACACAGGAATGGTATAGCTGAATCTTATTGTTCAACTATTAACTGAAGAGATATTTTCCAGTGGTGGGGCAAGCTAATTAATTTTTAAGAATAAACTCTTACTTCAACATAGTCATTATAAACTATGGGTGTTAAATAAACTTTCTTGGTACCTAATATTTTATTGTTTATTCGAATAAACGCGTTTCTCTAATACCGCTTGCAGTTCGAATATATTAGGGAGTATTAAAGATAGATATCTAATGCGAGAGTTCTTGCTCGAGTATACTAGTATTTACTTATTAGCTATCAAGAATAATTTCATTTTTCAGATGTCATGTATCTTTACTCTCTCAACAATTTTTTTACTTTTTAAACTTTTCTAATTCATGTTATATTCCCTATATCTCTAACTATATATATATATATATATATATATATATATATATATATATATATATATATATATATATATATATATATATATATGTATATATATATATATATATATATATATATATATATATATCTGTGTGTGTGTGTATATGTGTTTTAATAATTAAATTGAAATAGATTTGGCCAAGATTAGATGTTTGATATCTTACCTTATATCAAAATATTTTGATTTCTTCTCATTTTCAGGAAAAATTGTTCCCTTAATTGATAAGTAATTTTCTATTATAAAAATAAATAAATTAGCGATTCAACCTTTAAGTGGCTCAAGGCCAACAGATCGGTGGTCACCCTGTTGTTGGTGGTTCTTGTAATGAGGAGTTCACTGGTAAGCCTTACACGTTTAATTTCCTTATAACCTTATTCAGAATTTCGAAACCGGGCCGATTATTTAAGTAGCTTGTCAGTCAATCTCAAGAGGTTCAGTGAACACCGTTCCGGACTCGAACCCTGTGGAATTATCGTCAGGGGACTCGGAAACAACAAAAATATCTAATAAAAAAAAAATAATTCTGCTCCTGAAGACATCAGCAGGACAGAAAGCATAAGATCACAAATATCCAGGCAAAATGCAGCACATCTCACATTAACAGTTTTTACCAGTATTTTAGAGACTGCAGAGTTCGTGTGCATGGCCAAAAGTCTTGACCGTTTCGGAAGCAAATACTAGCTTAATAACATAATTTAAATCATCAACTAATTGTATGCTACAGAGCTATAATAAGTTGTCTTTTAGCGGAAAAGGTTGGTAAAAAATAATTAAAACATAAAATGTTTGATAATTAGATAGTATTTGCAAATTAATTATTCTTAATATTATAAATATATGATAAATCAATATCCTCACTGCAACTGAATCCGGTTAATCTACAACGTAGTCAGAATCGCTTTCATTCAATTGTAGTTCTTCATCAATTAAGGAGTTGAGATTTCTTATTAGAAGATTTTGTTCGCATGCTTGAGATCATGGGGTCATGGCCGGCCATTTGGAATAAGTGAATGATAGAATACATCTTCAGTAGTTCTTGTTAAAGCAACCTTCTTTGTATTTTTTAATACTTTAGGGCGAGCTTGAATTTTATCTTTATGTTAATCAACCAAATTTATCATCACTCAGCAAATCAGCATCAACATTTTTTCCTTCACTACGTGAATTCATTTTATATGCATGATAGAGTTCCAAGACAGAAGAGGACTGTTCTTTCTTCTCTTAGAACGTTTTCTAGCATCACAAAAATCAACCTTGTGTCTTTCAAAATAAGATGTATCTCATTACAGGTTGTTAGTCCAAAACTGTATTTCTTTGCTTAACTTTTTTCTGTTTTGTTCTAGAAACTTTTTGAAATATTACATATCCTTTCATGTAATTATTATGTATACTTTTTGCCATCGACGTCAAAAATTGAAGACAATAATAAAATGGTTTCAAGAGGAATAAGGCCATTTCCGTTTTCTTCCTTTTTGTCATAAAAATTCGAAACATTTCCAGTTTTTATGGCCTCAAAAATTTCTCTTCTTAAAAGCCAAATAAACTATTTTTAAGATCCCACCAAAAGAACATGTGCATGTAGAAGTAATAAATAGTTCAATTATTTCATTTGAAAAAAATAGTTATAATATCCTTCAAAAAAATTTAGTAAAAAAAAAAAAGTTGCAACTTGTTGCATCTAATTTTTAGTTTGTGGAATGAGGACCTTGGAAAGTGAATTTCCTATTTTATGGATTAAATTAATAAAAAAATTTGATGACCGGATTGTCTAGAAATAAATCAAACTTAAGAAATTCTAACTCCACTTATTCTCGTAGTAGTGAACACCTCCGATTTCTCTAGAAGTGTATATTGTATTTAACCTTAGCCCATATTCTTTCTTTAGAGAAGGTGATACCTTGAGTTTCCTCCACTGGAGTAACGTTAATCGTAGTGATTTAAATGAATTACAATTATGTAATATTGTGTGATTGAAATTCCTTTTCCGATACCTTTTATTTTTATTTTTTTGTATCATTAGAATAATGTAGGCAAAGCAGTTAGAAGAAAACTACTCATAAAATGTGTTTTCCTCTACCGTTTCTTTTCTTTTTTTTTTCGAACAACTTGAGATAAACAGTGACTCAATATAACGGTTCCAGGTTGAATACATAATGTACAGAAACATAAATAATCACAATTTACAGCACTCGTAAGTTATGTAGTATGCTCAATCCTTGTTTTTATGTAATTTTCTTTTCTTATTCCACACATTCTCTTATCCGGTCTGTGGAGTCGACAAATAATTTTCTAAATACCACATACAGCTAAGTATTTACTTTTCTTCTTATGAGTTTTCTGTAAAATCTTATTTTATGAATTACAAATACTCTTTGGAATGTCTCTTAGTCAAGGTTGCCAAGCTCTCAAGAAATGTGAAATAAACACATTCGTTAAGAAAACACTTAAATTATTTAAGCTTTTTTTGGAAATATTTGACAAAATATATAACTCGTATACGAATATGTCTCTAATTTGGGATCTACTAGAGATTTGTTTTTCTTTACGCCAGTGTCACGAGATTTGACGAAGTTTAAGCTACTGAACAGATTCGATGAAACTGGAATATATAGTGGATAGTTCAGTCATGAGTATAGCCCTAGACGTTTAATTAAAGTTCACTACTTTGGATATTTCATTTTTTTTTAATCCTTTTTTATTCATTTTCCTGTAGTTTCTGTCTTCTTAGTTACCTCTATAAGCCGAATATTTCAAAATGAACCTCGATTCTACGAATTTCATTTGATTTGAGGAGCCGTTTAATTTGTTTTAAGCTCTAGAAGTTTTGATTCCATTGCTTTTACAACTCGAAATTTCTTAATGCTGATTTATAACTTCAGAAGGTAGGTAAAAAGATCTATGAACTTGGTACCTTTAAAAAGCTACGCCCAGACTGTTCGACATCCGATCCAACTTTCCAGGCGACATCGCAGGCGACACCTCGTTCGACATGTCGAATCGAAAGTCGAACAGTGTGAACACGGCTTAACTCGAAGTTGGTTAATTTACACCGCGATCGGTTGAAAAACTCGATAACGTAAATATCTGTTTAACCCTCAAATTCGAGTTATTGAGGGTAAAATTTGAAATTTTTGCATCGTTGATTTTCTTCTAATGGTTTTTAATTATTTTCATCTAAATGCTGAGGAGCATTTTTTTATGTTAATGTGTATGTTTATTGGAAATATCGATCATGAAAGGAATGGGGTATCTCTGGGTAAGGCACGATCGGGCCCAGGATCGATTCCAACTGGTGGTACAAAACTTTTTTCTGTTATTTCAGCCGTCGATCGAATTTTGGGTAGGAAGACCCTGCTGGAGCACTTCCTGCCTCTCTAAAGTAGGTACCTGACCCTTCATTTAGTATGGAAATGATCCAGGCAGTTGAGCGTGTATGCTGTATCACATCACCTCCTTCTAATATCGTTGGACAATTCTTCCTGACCAAGTATACGCACCTACTGAACCCAGGACCCTTCATAGGTCGTAGTGTAATTTTATTTTATTTAATATTCTTCATAAATGAAGTTATTAATTTTACACTAATTAAATAAAAACATGAATTTGAATTACTAGAAATTGCTTTTTATTAAATTGTTTATTTAAAAAATAATTAAAATAAATTTCCCAGAAAAAAAAAATATGACTTTTAAAGGCCTAGATTCATGTAAAGATTATGACCAGTATTCTCATGAAGCGATTCACAAAAAAAAAAAAAAAAAATTTAAAAATACTTAATACATATGTAAATATATGTGTATATATATATATATATATATATATATATATATATATATATATATACACATATTTTCATCTCCGGACCATCAACCTCTACCAAATCCCAGGTATTCCAGAAATATTCAGCTTCGATGTAGGAGACTACATTAGAAAAACAATCGAAATTTTTTTATTTCTTTTTGATAATAAATATTTAAATGCGTAACTGTGCCCTTTGATTTATACATTATTGTTTTAAATTCTTTTCTCAGTCTTTCAGTTTATGTATTATGAAATTATCACGTGAAGAAGTGAAATGACCAGAAATTAAAAGAAACCCCGAATTTCGGGCGATCACTAATTCTAAGCTCAAAGAGGGTTGTGGAAAGCCAGTCATAAAACAAAAAATGTAATCACGTTCCACTAAATAAAAGTGGATATTTTTTTAGGAATTGCAGCTTATTTGTCTTATTTTTAGGGGAGAGAAGGATGGCAGCCTTGCCTATCAGAGTTCTCTTGGGTTTTAGGAGGTTCTAGTCAGTTGAGTGAAAGCAAGTGGATGGTGATTGATCCTTTTCAGGTGTGCATAATTTAATTTGTAGCAACTTTGGGGTCTTTTACCACTTATGTTTTTTAATAGATTTTATACAGAATTATATCAAAACAATTTTTGTAAAATTCTTTTTGGTTAAGATATTTCCACAAAAAAAGTGTGCTTTGTAATTACCTTGTCTGAAAAATGTATAATTACCATGGAACAAAAACTCTCGGTAAATAAATTATTGAAAGAAAAATTAACGAAATCCTTCGACCGAAAAACCCAAAAAGCCAGAAGGAGATTAAAATTACTTCAAAATTAGTTTTGAATGGGCGGTGTAGAGTAATTAGTGTGTGATATTGGAAAACCATATTTGTATTTCAATAAATGATTATTTATAATTGAAATTTTCTGAAATTATTTTTACTCCTTTCTTGCTTTCTAATCAATGATAAATAATATACATTGTTCTGGATAGAAGGACTACTTTAGAGGAAACACATACCTGTTAATATTATTACCAAATTGAGAATCACCCAAATAGGAATTCTTAAAACACCTGATATTCAGATTGATACCTGTGCAGGCTGCCTTTTAACTAAGCACCTGTACTAAAAATAAACAAGTGACTAGTGATTGTAGAGTGGTTTCCTGTTGCACTCATGAATGCACGGCTATCATAGATTGCATTAGAGATAGCACGAACCGCTGGCTTTGAGTGGCCGCTTCCTTTAGCAGAGATAATTCCATTCATCAGCGAACAGACTTCAGGGGTTACACAACATCAGCCATTCATGTTGCAGAAGTTAAAGACATATTCCTTAGTGAACTAAATAACAGGAGTCCACTTTTTTTCTCAGCAATTCATCCAGTTGTTCCAAATTAATCCGTCCCTAACTGAAAAAATGGATAATTTTAATATTATAAAACGACATAATAGGGCAGGACGTCGTAGATTTAGAATGAAGGTGAATTAAAAAAAAAAAAAAAAGTGATCCGACCTAACATACAAACGAACCAAAGATCAACTAATTCTAATTATTTTTTATTTCTATTTCCGGTAATTTTTGTGAAGAAAAATTTCTTCCAGTGTCCTTTCTTTTATTAAAGATTTTTCACATTAATAATAACGTTTCGGGGTATTCCTTCATCTTCAAAACAATTCTTTGAATCGCAGAACAATATTATTAGTATTCGACTTACTTATTTAAAAATATGCCTAACAATTACGAAATAACAATTCATTTATATATTAGAATACCTTATATATTCTATGACTTCTATACCTAAATACAATATCCTGATTCATTCTTTTTGTCTTCATTATATCCATATTCTACTATTATTTCGTCTTATTTTTATATACTCACTATTTATTTAATTAACACTTACGAAAAGAGTGTAACATTCATTGCTACAGTGAATACTACACCAGGAATTTCTAATTTCCATTTATCTTATTCCATTCTTCCATACTCCAAAATTGAAATTACATTAATTTCTGTTTATTCTTCAATAAACTTTCCAATAATTGGGTTTCGAAAGTATGTATAAATATTCATTGGCTCCAATGAATTTCACTGAAGTAGTTCACTGAGTATGATTCAAAACTTTTTCTCTATTCAAATTTACAAGTAAATGTGCATATGCTGATATTATTGTTAACTTGATTGTGAAGAAACGACCCGTTGGTAACACTTTAGTGACTATTGTTAGAAGGTCCCACTTGTCCCAGTTAGCACTTGTCCGGTGTTTGGTACAAGGAAGGGGATCCGTTCAACAGGAAAAATCGAAATATTATTAAAGATTGGTGTATGTCACGATGTCGTTAACGATGATGGCATAAACTAAAAATTATTGTTTTTTAGATGAAATTCTAATAATATCATTCAAAGAGAATATTTAAAACAATAATGAATTCAGCTAAAGTAATACCAGAAGATAAGTAGCCTACCAAAATTTATAATAAACATTTTTAAAAATGGATATATTTTAAATGTAGTAAAAAGAAATATGTTTTCTGTATTTTTTTTAATTCATTATTTTCAATATTAAACCTCATTAATCGACCAAGAAAAAAATGTAACTTCCCCTTAAAAATTTGAGGTTCGACGTTTCAAAATAGGCAGAATCCAAAAATCAAATTTAAAAAATCCGTCCGCGGTTTTTCTCCGAAACTACGGGACTGATTTTTAAAAAAAATTGGTAGCAAAGTCACAGGTCACCCCACAATGATCCTCCGAACTTGATATTACCACCAGCCCGTATTGCCCCGAAATGAAGGCCTGTAGATCCATACGTCAGACGTACATATCTCAGCCATTTATTAAAATATTGGGAAAATATAAAGTGATTTGGAATTATACCACAGCCTAATGGAAATAAAAACTAAATATGTTTTGTATTTTTTTTTATATAGGTACTTATAATTATTTGGAAATAATAAACTCTAGTGTAGTAACTTGCAGCATTTTATAATGATGAAAAGCATGAATACTACCACATTCGAATATTTTTTTCTGATAATTGTGTAATTAAGGAGCATACTTAATTTTTAAATTCCAGTTTTGGACTCGAGCGATTATTTCCTCTGACCTCTTTACTTCAACTACTTTCTGTAATTAGTTTTTATAAAATCAATTAAATATAAAGTATCTATTCCGAGCTTCCGTGGCGCTACAACCCGTTGGGAGGGTTTAGGCATCCTCAATAAGCCACCACCATTCGGTTCTATCTTGCGCAACCGCCTTACAGTTCCTGATCCCAAGTAGGCTTCGAGTATCTGCTGCCATACCATCGGCCCACCTCAACCAGGGTCTTCGGAACCTCTTGTTCATTCATTCTAGCCACATGGCCTGCCCAACCAAGCCTACCTTACTTCACAAACTTAATTATATCTGATTCGCCATGGAAGCCATACAGTTCCCTTTTTTTCCTCCACCCAGCCATAGCCTGATTGGTCCTATAATACGACATAGAATTTTTCGTTCAAAGATCATCAGGTCCCTTTCGCCGTGCTTGCAGATGGTTCAGGTCTGCGTGGTACAAATTATTGCAGGTCGGATAAGAGTTTTATAAAGGATCAACTCGGTTTGCCTACTGATTAGCTTACTGCGAAAGGTGCCACACCATGGTAATGTGTAATGTGTAATCATAAACACCTGTTAATGATCCTCCATTATTTTATAAAGGTCCCTAAACGCACAAAATTGAATGAATTAAGCCATTATGATATGCCCGATACTATCTTGAACTAGCGGTACAATAATGGGAGTCAAATACAAACAGACAGGCAGGTTCAATAACTCCTCATAGGACTCACATAGCGTAACCCGATTCTATCTCTTGTGCACAGCGTGCTCGAACTGATTGCTGCGGAAAACATCTCTTTTGCCCAGTTCCGCTCCTCTGTCGGCAGCGTTTTTGGGAAAAATATTCATTACCGGTAATTCAAGTTTTTGAGCTGATCTTATCCATTAAGGTTTTGAGCTGACTAGTCCATTAAGAGAAATATTAAGAATGTATGTTTTCAATAACAATACAACATACATTGCAACGTTTATATTAAAGAATTTAATTCTGTGAATGCCTATGCAGTAGGTATATTTTATAATTAAAAGTGTATAATATGGGTGAAAAACACATCACTATAAGTTACCGCTCTTAAATATGACATATTCACTATATGACATATAGTGTCATTCAAAACAGTTAAAAATTCAAGTAATGAAAATAAAGTCATTGTCAAATTATCTACCGATATGAAAAAGAAATTAAATATCAATTAGCAGTCAAAATTTCTTAATTTTGATAGCTAAAATAAAATATACTAAATATACGACATACTAAAATATCATAGATAATGCAAAACTTCAAATATTTAAATTTTTGTCTATTATCCAAATCAAGCAAAAAAGTGCGTTCTAAAACTTCTTTTTGTTCTCCTGTAAAACTTTGAAAATTTTATTTACGACAGTTTATTTCTGATGTACAGGCGTCAGGCCTATAAACCAAACATCACATCTCTCTCTATTACTATCAATAATTGAGGCAGTTGTTTCAAACAGTCGAAATCAGGTGCCCTTTTTGAGGAGAGCTAATTTTTAGCTTTTGTCCCATTCAAAGAAGCTAAAAATGAGTTTTCCGCAAAAGGAGCAGATGAACTCGTGCCCTTTTCGCACCTGCCACCACAATGCGAAATATCTCTGGTCATTGATGAAATGCGCCGTATGCCAATACAAATTTAAAATTCAAATTTCTACAAATGCGACGTAATTTTATTCTCCATAGTAACTAATTATTCAGAGATAAGCCTATAGATAGGCACGAAGGAGTAGGTCGTCTTTAAAATAGGTAGGTATTGTTAAGGATTACTCTTTCACAGTCTTTAAGTCCTTTGAACTCAATTCTGTAAAATACACTGTGCAAGTACGCTGAATTTTTTGTTTCGTTTTCATTGTACCCAAATATGCAATTTATTAATTTAAAAATATTTAAACAATAAAAATATAAAATAAATTTTAATATAATAAAAATACGATTTGGATTCAACGTATCACATTAGTTGGTATGTTGTTTACGATCAAATATTCATGCCATAAACATCTTATTCATCGAATTCGCTCATATAATTTTTTATATTGGTTCTAAGTTGTGAATCGCATTAATTAAATTAAGTAAAACATGATTCCCTTTGTCATGCGATGACCTGATTGATACTAAACAAATATATTCCAAAAGTCTCGTTTCTCAGCGATGCAAATTGAATTTGCGCTAATCGGCGATTTTTAAAAAATTAATATTAGATGCAAATATAGTTATTAATTTATAGTTGAATTGAGGATATTTAAAAGTGTTGGAAAAGCTGTTTTCATTCTTCGATAAACTTTTTTTTTTGTTTTGTTTTTAGAAGAAAGGACTAAAATCTTATTTTAGTATTAATACAGAATTGGTATTATGATTTAATTATTAGCTTAATGAAGTACTTGATTGTAAGACTTTATAATTTCAGTTCCTTTTATCGAAAGTAGAATACCTTTTATTTAAGAAAATTGGTAGTCAGTTATCCTCAAAACGCTGAAAATTCTAGGAGAACCCGCCTTCAAGATGATCTTTCAGAGGAAATAATTTTTTATTATTATTTTGTCTATTATGTTGTCTAATTTTAGGACTTCACATTTACGTTATACTTTTACGTTCATGTGATAAGTGATTTGATATTCATATCTGTTTATATCGCCTTCCTATTTATATTGCATAAACCAACCAAATGCATGTTTAATTATGGCAATACAGTGCGCTCATTAAATTATTGTCACTATTTAGTAAGAGATGTAAGAAAAAAACAAAAACAGACAATGGTAAAGTGATTTTTCATCAAACCTAAACAGAGATTTATCAGACTGGATGAACAGAGAGGAAGATTTCTTGATGATACTTCTGACATTTTCATTCCCCTTACCTTAGAATATGATAGTACGTTCCATTTGACTTAAAAAAAGTTACACATTGAAATATCTTACATGAGAAATAATGATAGATTTTATTACAATTTTCCGGATCCAAAAAAAATTATAATTTGGCAAGAATAATAGTTGCTTGTAACACGGAATTCTCTTGTTATTATCATACATGCAGCGCCTTATTGTAAAAAGCTCTTTTTAATTTACTTTAATGAGTGGTCTTTAAGAGAATAACGGAAACTATTCGCAATTAACATTTTTTATCTTTTTAAGTTTTTATATGCTTATAAAATATAAGCCATGTCATCATAACTTGGAAGTATTTATGAAAGTTGAAGTTTTGAGTATATATTTTAATGATTTTAATTGATATTTATTAAAACCTATTTTTACCTATAAATGAAATACATGGTAAGTGAAAGTATTGCAATCGTGAAAAATTCCGAATTCGAGTTTTCTTAAGAAATACACATTTTAAGATTCCCTGAGTCTGTGTGCGTGTATGTAAAGATTTATTTTCTCTAAAACGGGTCTAATGATGTTGACAAAATCGTATTTATATGTAGAATTAAATAGTCTTTAATATCGGCGAATTGAAACATCTTTAATATTTCAATAAAGATAAGGCCTAATCCTTATTGAAATAATCTGAGGGGATTTAAATTCCGAATTTTCAAAATTGCTTCTCCTAAAGCCTCTTTAATTTTGTTTATTTGAAATAATTAACCGTCTCACATTGTTAGTATTTAGTAATAAAAAGTGGATAAACATAAACTATATAACATAATTTGATAATTAACTAATGGAGGAAAAAAGGAGAAATATTTTTCAAGATTCAAAAATAATTTCCTGAAATATGAGTTATAATATATATATATATATATATATATATATATATATATATATATATATATATATATATATACACGAGTAAATACATATGCGTGCTGTTCATCACTCAAGATTTTGATAGATAAACAGATATACTTATTTTTTATGAATAATTCCCTAAACTAAAAGGGATATATATATATATATATATATATATATATATATATATATATATATATATATATATATATACATATATATATATATATATATATATACATATATATATATATATATATTATATACCGCTGGAAAGCTAAAGAGTTTAAAAAAATTAATATCCGACAGATAATGTCATAGAAGGTAATGGAGAGTGGCGAAAAAAACCTGATCTTAAGTGCTTGTTGTTAATAATTTCTACTTTTAAATTGTTTACTGGGAACTAAGTGTTTCCATGGAAACTAAGTTTAATTACCATCGAAACTTTTAAAATTTATTTCAAATAGAAAGGTGTGTAATGAGCACAACGCAAGATATTTTGGTTTTGTTTTGCTTTAAGTGTTAATATTTTTAACTTCTATTATTTAGAAGTCATTGTTTTTTTAAATATATATGGGTGTATATAATATATATATATATATATATATATATATATATATATATATATATATATATATATATATATATCTTTTAGGTTAGGGAATTATTCATAAAAAATAAGTATATCTGTTTATCTATCCAAATACTTGAGTGATGAACAGCACGCATATGTACTTTTGCACGAACCGAATATAGATTGAATTCGGAACCGGAGACCGATGGTTGTTACTAAGTTAACTGAACTCAGACAAAAATGGATCCTTCGACACACGTGAGGTCATGTTCGACCACCGCAATTTATATAATAGAGACATATAAAAAAAATAACCGTCGGCTTAAGACTTCCTGACCATAGGATTATTCCGTCAAATGAACCTTGAGCTACGTCAAAAAGAAGGATTTCGGAAACGATTTGAGATCAGCCCATAAGAAAGGTCGTGGCAGGAGAACCATTATCGTCCATTGTAGTCTGCAGTTTGGTCACTGGGATGATCGACCTCCCTTATATATCAGACATCTTTAATCTAAATATTCTTAATATTTAATCCAATTTTTCTTATTTACACTAGTTTTATTGAAATATTTATTTGAAACTTTATTTATGTAAATAATTCAGTATATTTTTTTGTTGCTAGTGGATAATTATTTCACTTAAACCCATAATGCCGAGAGGCAAGGTAGGTTGGAAAAAAAATAAAATAAATAATATTTCATTAAAGATACATAAAACTCTTTTGAGGATATTATAAATTATTTTTGAGTTAGGACTATTCTTTGAAAGGCGATCTAGGTTTGAAGATAGAGGTATGATGCTAAACTTCATAAGTACACTTAGTTTTTTCAGATAACTTGAAAATGCAACGCTTGAGTTAGAATACTCTTTCTCCTAAGGAACGATTTATTAAAATTCTGTATTTGATTTTTGAAAATTACAATATGTGTAAATTATGATTGCGAAATATTTTTAATAGGTTTAATTTAACTACAGTAATAGAATTCTGTCCTAGATAAGAGAGAGATTTGGGAACCAGTGTGCTTCGAAAGGATCGTATATAAACTCACTTTTTAGATCCGCTGGGCGGCGATCTCCAGATCGAAACATTGGCGTTGATATCGCTTACTAATATTTAGATTGCAATTGTCACAAATCGGTTTGTTTACAAGAATGGAAATTTATTGTTGTTGAAATGATGTTTATTTTAAAAGAATAGATGGAAGAGAAAGAGAGGAAGAGATGATAATGCGAAGCGTAGATAAGGAATGAAGAACAGGTGGATGTAGAGGGTGGCTGTGGGTCGGTGTGGCAGAGCTCTCGGCTAACGGATCCTCCGTCGACGGCGAAAACAGTCAGCTTCACTACCGTCCTCTCCTTTCCGTTTCTACCGTGCAACGCTGTATAATTAGTCATTTAACTTCACCCTTTTCACTTTATTATTATCACCATCCTTATTTACCACATTAGATACAACGACGTCATTACTTGAAGAAAAATTATTTTGAGCTGTACAATAAGCAATGATAAGAGTTAAAACGCAAATTGTGGGAACGTTAAAACTTTACATCAACAGAGAATCATGGAATGCGGTACCGTGGAATAAAAAAAGACAGGACTTTTACGAAATTAATTACTTTGACCAAATATCAAAGATAGTCAAGAAAAAATAAATTCAGTCCTAGAAATGGATTATTGAAGGCAAATAATTGAGATGTTATCAAAGTCATTTAAATGAATTAAAATGCATATTATTTTTCTCTTTAGTCTATAGAGCAAGTGGGGGCAAAGCCCTGTACAGTGTTTTTGAATAGAAAGTCTTAGGTTTAAGAACCAGGCAGAAATTGATCTCTGTAAAAGTTAGTGTGCTATCAAAATTCGTGACGCTCGACCGATGATGACCTGAGAATATGATTAAGTTTGAATTTTGCACTTTTGATACAATTTTTATGATATTTCACTTTAGCATGGTTTGGAAAGGGATGGTGCCAAATTAATTAACTAATAATCTTGGTCAATACGACTATACTTAAGCTTTAATGTTCTGAGTGAACCTTTCCTTCACTTTGTTTACAGACATCATAAGATGGCTTTATTCCAGACTGAATAATTGAATATATGCCCGCTGTCAGACAGAGAGAGGAGAGGGGCTAAACCACTCGGCCCCGAGCTTCTGGGGGGCCACATTAGAGTTTACTAAAAAATCTATGCAGTCAAAACGTTGCTATATGCAAGCTATATGAAATAAAAAATCATATTGATTTACAATAAATAATATAACGTACATGACATTTAATTTTTATTCGATCATTCAAACTTTCGCAGAAAGAAAGGCAAGCAGAGTGTTGAGAATAATTTTGTTGTAAATAAAAGTTTAAGCTCTGCTAGTATTATTATGAACACTCTAATTAAGTAATTATTATTAAATTTGACTATCATTATTAAATAATTTTGTAAAAAAAATTGTGTTGTGTTTTATGTACAACTTGTTCTTACTACGTAGTAGTAAATTTTGTTTTCTTAATAGCTAAATCCTTTAATAATTATATTTAAAAAAATATAATTGAAATATTGAGCGAAGGTGATGGAAAAGGCATATTGGTTGAATACCATGTTTATAAACATTATTGCATGCTATTTTGAAATTTAAGCGTCGTGCCAAATATATTTTGTTTTAATATTGTTCTAAATTGCTGTTTTGCTGATCTGTTTATCAGATAAATTAATTTCATTCTCTGTCCAAACCATCTCATTTTTGGAGTAATTATGTATTTGAAACACAATTCATGTATGTATTTATAATATTACATCTATTTTTCTTTGTGGATATTTATTGCATTTTGGTTATTAAACTTTAAACTTAAGAAAGTTAACTGTGGTTCAAATTTCATGTCATTTAGTTTTGTATTCAGCATGCGGACTAGAATTGGTTGTTGGATAACAGATAAGAGTAAAATACTTCCACTCCAGCTCCGTCCTTGAATTCACTACACACCTATTATCTGCCTAATAAAAATCCAACGTCCGACAACATAGAATCTTTTTCCTTAAAAGGTCACTAGCCCGAAATTGTATCGAAAAGTATAATAATCAGCAGAGAGAGTCAGAAATTCCTCGAGGGAGGTTAAACCAAAAAAGGGATAAGAGTAAAAAAAAAACTAGACAAAAAGACGGAGAAGAAAAAGGAACAAAGGCAGACATGCGATCCGACTTGCATGACGGTTGTCTTTTAGGAGTCCTCCGAGTCTTCGCCATCCTCGTTTTATTATTTACTACTACATCGGCAATTTTAATTTTATTCTTCGGGTGAAGGACACATTTTACAGCTACAGGTCCTAGGCCATTGTATCCTGCCGTATATTTTAAACTTTTACGATCCAGCTCTGTCTCTTGCACTTTTTAACAGTGTTAGTGTTTCCTCTTGAGGCGCCTTTCATGTGTAGTGTGTCGAATCCACAGCGATTGTTGCTCGCTCCAAGTGAGTGTAGAAGGTCGGTGAGTCCTGGCATTTCTGTTTCGTATGGGACACTATTGCTGATTCGGGGACATGGAGAGGGAGCTGGAACGGAAAAATGTTACAGAATAAATAAAAGTAATTGTTTGATTATTACGTTACATTTTTGCCTGTATTTGCTTTGTGACCGGAATAAAACACTGGTTGCGCTTATGTGGGCTAATATGTTATTACTGGAAGGGAACTAATTACTGAAGTAAATAAATGTTACTCCGCATTTCTTGAACTATCCGCGAATCCACCAATTATTATAATCAAGTTTTTTTTTTGTTTTTTTTTTGGTGCTCAGTAAAATTGAACAACTGAATGATTACAATATTTTAGAGGCAAAGAATGATATCCGTAAAAAATAATAATAATAATTAATAAGAAAAATAAAAATATATTTGCCTTATTTATATAATTAACAGATCATTACTCACACAACATATCGCTACCTTGGAAGAAGCCTGCACTTTTGAGAAAATGGCGCTTGAACATTTCTTCATCAAATTTCAACTGATTTTCCTAACAATTGTATAAATAGTTTCTTGAAACTATTTGCAAGTAAATACTCTTTTAAAGTATTTTTTGTTCCGAACATATTTTGAGACCAATATTTTTTTAAATGCAAGTTTTGTTTAAAAAAAAACAACTGCTCTCGTGCGGATTCACGATGAACATTTTTTGTTTCTCTCTTCATAAAAAAAAAAATTAATCATCTCGTTGATAATGATTAAATAAAAATTGGAAAATCAAAAAAATTCAAGTTCTGCCGGCCTTCCTCCAAGATAGCGGCGATATACCTCATATAGTTTATGGAGAAATTTTCCTTATGCATTCTACAATATATTTATTTATAGAAGAAAACCGGAATGAGTATTAAAGGAATTATAAAAGTTGCGTGAAACATCACAGGATACCTAGAAAACACTTGAATGCACTTAAAAAGCGTCTTGTTTCAAGTCCGTGTCCGCTTCCTCCATGTTGTACCTGCTAGATGCAACTAAAGCTAACCAGGCAGTCGGTCGCACGCTGAAAGCCTAAACATTTTTTTAGAAGTCGCTAAACAAACAATTTTTTTTTTGTTTACACTGAGCGTATTTTAGTTTGTTTTGAACGACCACGGTGGGTGGTCCACCTAGTAATCCCTAGATTGATATTCAAAAGCACGAGAATTTGCCTCGTTACTTTTTTCATTCAAATCACAAATGATAATCATCTAACAATAAAAATTAATATAAATAGTAACGGATTTATATCCTTTTTAGTTCAGAGACCCCTAAAATGTTTTGAACCTGGTAATAAGCTGGCTTGAATTTCGACCTTGATACGATGTTTCTATTTTCAAACCGGCTAAATAATAAGTATTTTTATTATTGGCTTATTAAATATTGTTTATATTCATTTATTATAAATGAGTTAATTAACATATTGTTATGACATTAAAAATAAGCGAGTGATAAGAACATATGGCGGTGTTGCATTGAAACACATAATAAGTTTACACATTGAATAAGTTACAAGATACATGATGTTACACTTATATAACACTATGTATATATATATATATATATATATATATATATATATATATATATATATATATATATATATATATAATAGTAGGAGTTCTAGTTTTGTAAAAAGCCATGTTTTCTGTAGTAATAAGAAAGTGGAGAAAATAAATTAAATATATTCCATGTTATTTATTATAAATTTAACTTTTTCTATCTCTCTGCAGATTGGCTGATTGATATAAGGATGAATAAAATGCATGATGTGACATTTATATATCATAAAATACCTATATATAACATATAATAATAGGAATTATACTTTTGGAGAAATTTTATTTTTCTGCAATAATAAATAAGGTCGTGGAAATTAAATATATATCATGCTTCTTTTATAGTATTGAAGTATAAAATTTAAATTTCTCACTCTTTCTGTAAAGCAGACTGCTGAAGGCGGCAACAGATTTAAACGGTATTTAAAAAAAAAACAAAAGAAAAACCTCACAGTATAATTAATTCAACGAATTATAATATAAATATGGTTAAATCGATTTAAATTTGTTTTATACGTTCGAAGTTTGATACGACGAAGTGTAAGAAAAAAACTTATAAACGTTTTTTTATCTTACTGTTTTTTTACTTATTTATTTCCTAGAAAAATCTCAATGCCAATTTATGATTCAACGACAGCGCATCTATTCTTGAGAAAATAATGCCACAATGCATACAATTAAGTAATATTCTAGATTTGTTTTCTACAAATTAATTTTTATTAATTTATTTTCAATTGTTTGGGTTTTTCAACCACTCGGGTTATTTTTGTCCTAAATTAAGTTTTATAAATTATTATACAAATTAAAAAACATAATTAAATGGAAATTTATACATTATTTTGGTATTAATTCCATTTTTTTTTTTTTTTTTTATGAAATTTGCCGCATCCTTTATATTCTTTTTCAAAGTTTCTGCAATTTCAGTCTTAGGTCCAACTTCATCCTGTTCAACTTTATACGAATAATTTTTATTAAAAATGATTTAAATAATTTTTGTATGTATTATATTCTTATTACTTTCTAATTATGTCACCAACTGCGTGCAGATAATCGCAAATTGATAAGGAATCAGCAAATCGGAATTAGCCATCCTATTACTACTCTTAGACATTCACAACTGTATGAATGTTAAATAAATAAAATATTAGACACATAAAAAAAACTTCAACCACAGCCATACAAATATTAAGTTCTAAAAGATAATTGTGAATGAATGAAAAAATGTGTTTACTTACACGTTGTAAGTTACCACATTTTCTTTCTTGTAATTTATCTTACTATATGACATATATCAATCCGTCTACCAGGAGTCTTTCACGAATCATTAATTATAATTATAAATACGGCAAAGAAAACATAATCTAAAATAAACAAATCAAATCACAATAATCACATTCACTTGATATAAACATTGAACACAATAGGTATTTTCAAATAAACAAATAAGAAAATAGATATAAACAGGAAGATGAAAACAGAAACATTGGGAATAAGATATGAACTAAACATCTACATCTGAATTTGGAGTATGTAATATTAAATACTAATCAAACAAAGAATTTCAATATATATAAACAAAAAACCTAGTTGTGAAATTAAAAGAAATATTTAGATTTTATAACATCTCACGTTAACAGTTCAAAACTCAATGTAGGTTTTCTCTTGAATCTTTCACCATTTCTTTATGAAGTGTTATTCCGAACATTAAAGGCTTTCTTTTGAATATTTTACTCTTATTATTTATTATAAGGAGTATGTTTCACTGCAGTAAACGTAAAAATATTGACCTATTATTTGTTTGAAATAGAAAATCTTACACCTATACTAGTTCCTTTGGAAAAATGTTAAAGCGCTTATAACAGACATAGCGTCCTTCCTGAATTTCAATCTCAAGGCCAACTTTGTTGGCGAATTCCGCGAGACGCCTTTGTGTTATTTTTTCTAAAACCTGTTATTCCATCTATAAATAATTTATTTACTTATTTTCATATTTTGGTGCCGCTGCCTATTTATATGATATTTAAGTTAGATATTTATAAATATACATTCATCCGTGATTTGTTAAAATGTATCTAATTTTATAATTCAATACAACAATTAAAATTTGCTAATTACAAACATTTGCCTGTATGGCTTTACTCACGATTTCCTAATTCCCCACTATGGCAAACAGTGAATGCGCTAGCGAGAAAATAAAACAATAGAAATGAAATAAAATTGGCATCAGGGAGACCAGAAGCAAGTATCCACTCCTTATTTTTCAGATTTTGTTTTGTTTGATAATTTTGACAAATACGATTATAGCGATTTATAATTAGTAAATTGTACGCAACACTTCTAATTGTTTTTATAATGGTATTTATGCTATTCCTTAATTGTAATTTTTTTTTATACCTATAGATGGCTGCTCAAATTATTTATGTGAAATTAATCCAGATATGAGCGATATTTATTTTCAATAAAAAAAAGCATAAAATTTATACTATAGACTCTCTATATATAGATTCTGTTTAGCTATAAACCTTATTTAATTGTCATATTGGCTGAATGGAAGGAACATTAAACATAACACGCAACCTAGTTCGTACGTATTTTAATTGTTTGCAAATATTTTTCTCCAGAAATGATTGTAGCAGTTGCTTGTCGTAGTAGTGATAATGACAATAACAATTTTTACAATAATTTAATAATAATTTATTATGAATTAAAAAACTATTTATTAAATTTATTAAACTTATAAAAACGTCACAATTTATCCTGGTTACGGTGTACCTTCTGAAGATGAATGCTCAACCGGGACCCGACAATGCTTCTGCAAATCTTGCCAGCTGTACGTGACGAAAATCCTTCTTTTTCTTTTTCCTTGTAAACGAATTCCTAGACCGAATAAGGGCGATCTTCAAGTTGTGCGACCTTAAGGAAATGTCGAGCCTCCTTTAAAGGAATCGCTATCCTTCTGACCTCAGTGTGCTCCGCTTTATGTCGCCACAGATAAAATGCCGGTGTGAAAAAAAAAAAAAAAATGTGTCAACAGATGTTGTGAAACTTATTTTTTTAGAAGAAAAAAAGTAGACAATAACACTTTATAAGGTCGGAATTTTCAGGAAAAGATTGCGAACGGTTCTAAACTTTATATTTATGCTTTAACAGGTTTTATGTTGTTTTTTCATGTACGCGTTTAATTTGCATTATGTAGGAATTTATATTTAAGTTTGCATCATTTTATGGCCTCAGAGAATAAGCAGGTAAATCGAAAAATGATCCCAATGAATTTTCTGCATTATGATCATTGGAAGATAGTACACACTGTGAAGAAATTTGGAACACAGCTCTAAATCTTTACAAGTTATGGGAGAAAGCTATTAGTTATCATATTCTTCATTTCTTGTAGAAGGCTTGGAAGATGACCGCAATAAAGATAACTCAGGAGGACCAATTTTCGACTTACCGATTTATTATAATCTGTATTACACGAGGAGTGAATATCTATTACTTATAATTTATCGAGCAGCAATGTCAAAGCAGCTTATATGCAAGTGATTTTGTTGCCTGGTTTTAACGTGTGGTTTTTCTATTCCCAGTGCTAAAAATACCTGACTAGATATGTAATGTATTAAGGATCTAGATATGTAATTATGTATTAAGGATCCAAAACACGACCAATTTAATTAGCAAATGAGCTACCTTAGTTCTCCAACAACAATTCAACCATAATTTTCTCAGTTCCACTAATTTTCAGATATGCCACTTTGGCATTTCATTATAAGTAGGGAACTTGTAATTTTTGGATGTTTTTATCTATGCGCGTTTGAGCGTGTAGGTTATATGTTTGGAATTTGATTAAATTCCCAAACTAATAAATAATGCCAGTATAAATAATATAAATAAAATAGAAAATTATATTTTAATGAAAATTAAGGAAACAATTTTCGTGAAAAAAAAACACAATAATAATGATCACAATCTATTGTTAGTTTTCTTGAGGGGGAGGGGTATTGATTTGTCACTAATCTTATTCAATGGGGTATTGGAAAACTTTTTGGGGAACAAACAAAACTGGCGTGAAATTAAGAGGTGAGAATGGAATTGAAGCTAGATGTATGGTACTTGCGGACGATTTAGCTCTTATGCCTGAAAGTGAACAAGAAGCAGTAAGACAAATCGAAGAATTAAAGGAAATAGGCGAAAAATCAGAGTAAAAAATATCATTCACGATGACCGAAATAATGAAGATTGATAAAACAATAGGAAAAACGGTTAAATCAAAATATGGAGAAATAAAGACTGTGAAGCAATTTAAGTATTTAGAGGAATGGGTAAATTATAATGGAGAAGATAGTAATTAATGAATATTAGGGAAGCGAAATTAGATAGATTAAAATTCACGACAAAAAATGTATATAACAAAAATAATTTATCTTGAGGGGGGAGGGAGGGACAAAACTTAGGCACTACTTGACTGTAGTAAAACCGGTGTTATTGTGCGGGTCGGAAACAATATGGTTCACAAATATGGAGGGGTTATTGAAAACAGAAAAGAAAATCTTGAGAAATGTATATGAACCAAAGAAAGTAGAGAGAGGTTATAGACAAATGGATAATCCATAATTGTACAAAAGGGGGAAAGATATAGAAACAGCGATGCGAAAAAGAAGATTACAATTTTTCGGACATAAGGTCAGGATGGAAAAAACAGCTTAAATAAGCAAATCTTAGATAAAGTATTTGGCCTCAAAAATGGTTACACAGAGCAGATTAAGGTTGAAATGGTAAAATTGGGGATAACAAACGAGGAATGTTTGGACAGAGTAGCAAATTGAGACTCCCTGCAGTGAGGAAAGAACGGAAGAGTGGTGAGAAGAAGTGGTCGGAGGAGAGAGAGGATGAAGGAGGTGTGGAGGGAGAGAAAGGAAAATAAGAAAACGAAATGATTGGCGTGGTCCTGAGATGGCTAATTTCGAAAATTATAACAATCTAGAAAAAAAATCATCTGAAAAACTTAACTTTACAACTTGAAGCGCTATATCTCCTTTAATACCTAATGATGAAAAATACCAGTTACTGTACTCCTTACTTACGTAGTTACATTTCGGCACGGTGTCACTGGGTAGCTCTCTGACAAATGGACAAAGATGTGAAATTTAAGAAAACTATGATAATTTCTCAAAGACTCCTTTTTTCTCTCACTTAGACTTCCTCTACTGTTCAAATCCCGAGGGGATATGGAATGATATGGGAACGAGAATAGATCATAAATTCGAATCATACGAGCCATTACATATTTGTCACTAACATTTTATTGTTGGATTAACTGCTCTTATCATATATGATACGAACGAATCAGGAAAAATTATGTAAGAAATATGTAGAGTGAATTGCTATAAGGGAGTATGTGAAAACAATTAATGTATGGAATATTCTGTACTAAGGGATATGTCTTCGATAATATGCTATTCATGAGCTTCATTTTCGTTATGAGACTTTCGTAAATAAATAAGATTGAATTAGGAACATTTCAGAAATAAACAAAACAAAAATAAACCATGGAAACACCGTAATGTCTTATATTATTCACCAGGCTGTACTCAAGTATACAGATATGGTGGGATGGTTTGATTTGTTTACGTTGACTGCTCAATCGATACGGCGATGGGCCAGAGAACGGTAGCGCAGAGGCCTTGTCCCTAATGGAATGCTCGTCCACAGACTGATCCTCACTCACCGATGACCCCGCGCAGACGACTTAGATAAAGCTAAGTGCCTGCTTACATCAAGCAGAAAGCCTTTTAACTTGCACACCTTCTCCTAGGAGATCAATGTAATGCAGTGTGTATCGGCGGTTGGAATGTGCAAATGCGCCTTGTCCCAGTTAGTTTATTGTGTTCGTTCTTGTTTGGCCCTTTTAGAATACTTTCCCTCCTCCTTTTAGTGCCAGGATAAGACAAAATTATTATTTTATTTTTTGTATTCTGTCCAATTCATACCGTGTAAAATATCGAAGCCTCATGATAATTTCTGACCAAGTTTTCTAACATTCAGTAATCATTTTTTATCCCCAAATAACTGTTGTTTTTTTTTAAATAGTTAATTTCAATAAAATTCGATTAAATGGAGGATATGTGCCGCACTAGTCGCACATATTTATTTAACTTTAACGTAATAGATTCACACAAGTTTCGCAACATTACTAATCAGTGAAAATAACAAGTAGGCAACAAAAAACTAAAAGAGGCCCGTTACATAAAAAAATATTTCACGATATTAATTCGCGTGAGCCATTAAAAACACATTAAATTATTGCCGCAAAAAAATTAAAATATTGTAATGAAACAATGAATGAAACAAAGAAGTTAAAAATCAATAACAGTAAACAATAACACTGAATTTTGGGAATGATTTAATATTTTAAATCTTTGCAAATAATTCATGATTTTACTGTTGATGCGAAGTGTGCTTGCTGTTGTCTCGGGTCTGCTTTTATATAATCTAACTACGTCGCGATGATGCCCGAATTGGTGAAACGTTGATTTGTTACTTATTAAATGCTATTTGAGAGGCTTAAGGCTTTTTATCGGAATCTTCCAATAATATCCTAACAGTCATTGTTCGCTATATTTTTTTTTTTTTTTGGTTTTTGCTTTCATTAATTAAATAATTAGTATAATTTCTCTCTCTCTTTCTCTCTCTCTCTCTCTCTCTCTCTCTCTATATATATATATATATATATATATATATATATATATATATACATATATATATATATATATATATATATATATATATATATATATATATATATATATATATATATATATATATATACATATATATATACATATACATATATACATATATATATATATATATATATATATATATATATATATATATATATATATATATATATATATATATATATATATATATACATACATATATACATATATATATATATATATGTATATACTTCTACTAATTTCCATCTCTATCTTGCAATTTTTGTTAATTATTAATCATTAAAATATTATTATATAGTTACAAAAAGCAACCCAAGCTATTGTAATATATCAAATAGTTATCCCAAACATTTTTTTATACCTTATTCAGATACTATTAGTACATTCTATTTTATCATTTACGAAGTAGGAGTATAAGAAGAGTGGAAGTAAACAAAGACATATTAAGTTGCAAAGTAGGCAGCTACTTAATAAACATTATTCTTCAAATTGAATAGCACTGCCCACTCTGTATAGTTTTTTTATCCAATATTTATCGAGGTGATTTCTTTTATATCTTTGTAATATGTAAATGATCATTCGCGATTTTTATCTGGAAAATTTTCGCACTTGCAAAAAATACCAAAGTGACAAAAACTATATAGAATACAGAGTTATAGAAAACATTAATATGCACTGTTGTAGTCATCTTGGCGTTCAGAAACCATGAATATTGTGGACCCCATGTTAAAAGTAGGAATGTGAAAAATTCGATTTTGTTTTTGTTACTTTTCGATGGTATGTCGGTTGACTTAGCCTGTATTAAAGTTACGAATCTGTTACGGCATTAGAAATTGCTGAAATCCCAGTTGCATTTTTAAGAAAAGTGTCTGGTTTCCATGTTAAAGTAACGAATGTGCATATTATTTATAATGGTAAAACAATAAATACACATGAAACTATGAGATAAAATAAAAAAATACACAAACAAAACATTTAAAATAATCGGAATCGACCCTAATGCACGGAACAATGTTTCAGTTTTTTTTACTCTCCTGTAAAGTAGTGATTTTCAAATTTGTAAGTTTACCATGGGAATGACGACATGGTCATTGATAATTGATGAATTGAAGTTTAAGTACACGTTTTCTATAAAAAATTAGAATCTGAAAAAAATGAATTTAATGACTTCTTATTCCTATTTTAGACTGGAATCACACAAAAATCACTCAATTTCCATCTTCTGAAAACTACCGCAATTTAAGGTTTAGAAAAAATAAACCAGACACTACGTAGAAAGGAGCATTTAAAATACATACATACAAAAATACCTATTTCTGCTAAAATTTCACATAAGTTTTTTCACTTAGCTCTTCAATTATGACAAGTAATGGCATATTACTGTAATAACTTTTATTTAACGTATTGTATCATTTAATATATCTGTTAATTTTAATATATAATTAAAAGTGAATGATTAATTTTCCATTGATTGCGCTAATCAATACTAAATTACTATTTATAATTTAATTTATTACACGGATGTCCTCATTTTTATTTATGTGTTATGCTATAAGCTTTCGGCATAGCAGAGAGAATATTTCCTTGTCTTTCCAGGAAACAGTTAACACATTATATCCCTCTTAGCAAATTGGCGCTCTCATAACTCCAATTATCGCACATAATATACTTTTTCATAAGCAGTTAATGTATTCTTATCTGGACGAAAGAATTCCTCAAAATTACCATCTGCTTTTTGTTCTAATCATTTTTTGCTTTGCCTTCCAGATGATGAAAATAATATTCGGTTAAGTACCGTATTAGAATGGTCGAAAATCGTTCCAGCCATAGTCATTCTAAAAAATTAACCGAGATTTGGCAAATTTTGAAAACAAAATCCAAAGTAATCTCATTTAAGCCTTCAAACAATTGAATGAAACTTTACCCTTATTCCTGGAATGACTTGCCACAACGCCAATAGAAACGGAAAGAAAATTATTTTAATGCTTATAACTTTATGTTTGGTCAAAATAAATAAAAAAATTGTGAAAGTTACTCAATTTTTTTAAAATAAAAATGTTGGAATAAAACTATAAAAAAGTAATAAATAATAAAACCACCAATAAATGAAGAAAAATTTAGGAAGCTAAATTTATTGTCACTTATAGTTTATGTTACAATTGTTTCCTTCATATTCACATTTAAAAAAAATGCTAGTAAATGTTATCTTCAATTTATTAGATGTTACACACATATATCGTCACGACCTCATTTAAATAACGAATATGAATTATTGAACAAGTTGAATTATTGTAAAATTATAATGTTTACTATTTTAAAAAAAGATACGCAATAACGTCGCGTCAGCGTATAATTAACGAATGTGATACAATAGCTACTTTTTGGGAGATGCTATCTAAAAGTTTATTTATTTTAAATATACAGACACTTTTAGAAAATCGATGAATGAAAAATGTATCAAAATTTTCTGAAATATATAAGCTCTGTAGAATTTTAATAATCTTGTACACCATCGCGTAAAAGAGAACTGTTTCTTAAATAATCTGATTTTTATAATGATAATGATGACACAGGGCAACAGTGATTTGGCGGTGCCGAGTTTCAGAGTCGAATCTGGATAATTCCTGCCTTCTAAATAGGAGAAAAATATCCTTTATTTCAAAAGCTTTTGACACCTCCAGTTTTTGAAATTAAGGCAAAATATACTGTTACATTGAAATAAAACCGAACTTTTTTGGAGGGAGAGGTGGGAAGGATTATTTAAACTAAAATACTGTTATTATTTTTTTATTTAGAGCCTGATTAGGAAAAGGAAACAATAGTAAAAAGAATTAAATTTTTGTAATTTATTGTTTAGAAATGTTAAATAACTAGTTAAGGAACAGCAGATATAAAAAGTTTAGACCATATAGGATTTTTATTAAATGAGTTATTTCCTTCCACCTTATTCCTTCACCTTATTATTCGTATTCATAAAAAAATATAAACTGATTTTAAAAACGTTATTTAACAAAAAAACACAACATAATAAGTAAATTATAGACCGTAAATTTGCTTAAGAAAATAATAAATTGAAAATACTGTTCAAAATCAAAAGTTAACCACTTTCCCATACCTACACTACAAAAATTCTGAAAATAAAAGTTTATCCATCAAAAAAATTCGGACGTTGTTGTTGTCGATGTTGTTGTTTATTTACGATCAGAGCATCAATGAAACGCTTGATGGAGCTCAACTTGATTGTTAAATCCTCTTCATTACCAGGTGCTTTCGCCTATACACATAAAATTGTATTTGGCGTGTTATAAAGGCCTATTCGAGACCCCTCTTGGGCCGGGGCCAGTTGCATTTGCCACTTCACCACCTGCCCCTGGATCGGTTTATAATGAGAACCTAGTTTTATTATTTAAAAAAAAAAAATTGAATTATGTAACTACACGTCGTGTTTCTTAGTACATTAATGTATCTAAATTCACACCTATTACCTATGTCGCAAAAAAAAAGTATTTTTTGGTTCTCCAGTACAATTTATGTATACAATGATGAAATTTGGAAAAAAAATCCATAAATATTTCCAGAACTATTATTGAGATTAAAACTGTATTCACGTGTTCTTTTTTACATATTGTCAAATTATCATGAACAAACTCTAATTTTATGAAGTTTGTTATTTTTTGGCATGCACTTATTAATTTTCGACAATATAGAATTATTATATATAACTTTTGTAAAGTGCATAGTAGATATTAATGGAGTTGGGTTAGTATACACGGCGGAGTGTGGTTGCGCCCTGCCGTATCCTATTTCAATACATTCACCACAGGGTCAGGGAACTCTGACAGTTCCCAAGCACAGTCATTCCTCACGGCTCTCTGCGAAATTCTTACACTTGAGGTGTTCACACAATAGTGTACTACAATTATTTCGGGGAGTTGGATAAATATTATTAAAAACGTTCTACGATGGTATTAGGATGGTGTTTTCTCAGCTGAGAAGTATTGGCGACTTTGTAACCTACCGGAGTATTCCTTCAGCGACTTTAACTCTGGAATTTCTCTTGGGATGAGGTTTATTTTCTTCTTTATATATATATATATATATATATATATATATATATATATATATATATATAGGAAAAGACGAATTCATATCGGGCACATTTTCGCCAGATGTGACCCGAGGACGCTAATCGAAAACAATGATTTTATTATAAAGTACAAATTTCTTTAAATGAAATAATACTTTTTTTTTTAACTATTCAAGTAAACTTTTTAGAGAATTAAAATCACTTTGAAGTAAGTCTACTTTTATTATAGAAACGCTATTTGATAAAAAAAAAATGTCTCCATCCCATTGAAATTCCAGAGCTAAAGTCGCTAGATACTGAGGTATACTATGGTATATTAAGTCCGTACTAAGATACTGAGATACCAACTAGTCAATACGCCTCAAACTAACTTCAGGCTAGCCAACTGGGAACCCCACAAATATCATATTGATATTCTAAACGCTCTCGAATTTAAAGGGGAGGAGGAAGGCGAAGTAAAGGTTATCTGTAACCTTGATTTAATATTATTTTTCAAAATTATTACAACAGCCCTATGCCAAAACACGGCCCTGTAAATAAAAAAAAAATTGTTGAAAGTTCTAAATTTAATCTTAAAGTATAAGCAAGACAATCATAGATAAAAAAACAAAACAACGTATTTTATGGTACTAGAATCTTTGGAGTAAAAATTAAATTTTATTACTTGGACCCATTGGCCTCTGACCCCCTCAACTATTGTTTAAATTGATGTGCATATATATATATATATATATATATATATATATATATATATATATATATATATATATATATATATATATTGTATTTTTTTTACAGTGCAGGAAAAATACACCGAATAGTGTATTCGGATTTCTTGATAATCGAAGATAGTTGAAAAAATAATTCAAAAAGAAAAGAGTCCTTAAAATTTACAAAACAAACGAGCCGAATGAACAGTAAAAAGAAATGTAATCCAAACATCGTAATCAAATAAAACGTACAGAATGATATAGCATTATTATAAACATAGATTTAGCCAGGGTCTAACAGGGTTATGAGCAGCAATTGGAAAAGGAGGTTTTTGAACGTGACTAAGGAAGGGGCATGCCGGATTTTAGGAGGGAGAGAATTCCAAAAGATAGCGGAACGGGCCATAAAGGAATGTTATAGAGCAATGCGGATCTATCGTAAGGTGTATAAAGGTTAGAGGGCCGAGATCTTGTGGATAGAGGACTTGAATTGGAGGGGATTGTAGACATAGATAGGGCGCTCGTTGTTAATTACTTGGTAAAGGAATGTGGGAATGAAATACTATCTACGAAAGGAGGGGAAGAGCACAATAATATAATCCTAAATTTCGAATTTTATTTTGGCCACTATTTTAAATTCCATCGGTCATAAGTTGGCAGATGTGTATTTTCCATGTCAAACCTGTGGACAATTTCATTTTATATGCCCAAACCTTAGTATGAATTAAGTCACCTTTTTTGCCACGGCTTCCCGAACTATAGTATTTCTGTATTTGAAGAATTAGTCGAAAATTGGAGGTCCCCAAAATTCAGCCTCAATTTTATAATTATATAAGTGTAACAGTACTGTGAAAAATTTCGACTAAAAGTGTAGGCATCTATTAGCTGTGGGAAATAGTAATTATGGCCGACCGCTACATCAGCACATCCTTCGGCCTTCGGAGGTCGATCCTCCTCAGTATCACCATATCTGTAGTAACTCAATAAATAATACACACAGATATGTGTGTATGTTTATAATATTTGGATATTGCCGGTGTGTATAAGTAATAAATTAACTTACACGTAAAAACAAAGCTATATGTGATTATTAGTTACTTAATTGAACATTGGAATATTACAATAATTTTATCTAATTACCTACATAAATGAATACATTTTACAGATAACAATTGCTTTGAAAATGTTTTTAAATGATTCTTTTTTATTGACCAGTTTTCAAGTTTTTCAAATTGATACTATAGTAATATTTTTTTTAAGTCTTAGATGTTGTTGGTTGCGAAACATAAGTCACAACTTAAACTCATTGGAGTAAGTTGGATATCTAGGCTAATATTGCTGAAGTAAAAATCAATTTACCTAATACCGTCTCAGATTTTGGGTATTTGATTATTTTACTGTAAATATTTGTCATTCAGGGCAAAGGTAATATCAAAAATTACTAATTATTTTATTAATTTATGAGGCTTTTCGAGGAGCGAACGAGATGTGATGCATTAGTAAATTCTTGGGAATTGATTAGATAATTAAGAAAATACTTTTCGATCTACGAGTAGGAATATTACAGTTTTCTTCACGTTAGTGACTAGACAGGACTTCTTCCAAAATAAATATTTACTAAGAGCCCACTTGTATTATGTATGACTTGGGAGACCATGAATGGGGGAATAGATCAGGAGATTTCCAAAACAAAAACGTATTCGAAAAACGACGGCAATGAATGACCCAAGGTCTCAGTTTTGTACTGACATGCCCGAAGGCAAAAGTAGGAATAATTAACGAAATCAAAGAATTAAAAAAAAAAAATTAAATTCCAACGAAATCAAGGTGAATTAGGAAGTGAAAATCTTATAATAGAAAAATTCGATAAAAAAACAGAATTCTATTGATTGGTTAGAACGCTATGAATCTGAATGTTCGAGGCATAATGTGATATAAAGATTATTGAAGGCCCGACCAAAGATTGGTATGAGGCAAATTAAAAATAAAATTGATCTGGTAAATTGGTCTGCATGAAGATCATTTTTAGCAGTTTTTGTAGATAAATGTTGGTCTAGTTAGGAAACCATATATTATTATATATTTAAGGGGTTCTTTTGGTTGGTGGGTTGATTAACCATTAGCTAAAGGAAAGATATGTTTGGAAACGGAAAGCAGCAGTACAGTTTTGTCAAGAATCAATATGATCGATGCGGGACTACCATTGGCATTGCAAGATGAGTTAGACAGAAAAGAAATAGCAGCTATAGAAAAATTGTTTATACAACAAAGGAAACTGGGTGGTTCATTTTCCAGAATGAAGAGCAACGATATATCAAATCAACATATGAGCAGGACGTTAGAAAAATCCAAAACGAAAATCATTAATAGGTCCGGTTGATCCATTAAATCAAGATGATCTTGTAAAAGATAGAGGGGAAGCAATTCACAATTCTATAAAGAGTTTTGAAATAAACAAAATGAGAGTAGACAAAACCGAAGTCAACGAATTTGAAATAGCAGATGGAGATTACTCTGTAAACGGTATCAAATTGAATAGAAGAAAGGCTGATGAAGTGAGAACTGGATTGTTTAAGATTCTCAAGAGATTCTCATCTTCAATGTATGAAGTTGACTGTGGAAAAAAGAAAATATTTCACAGAAGCAATATTTTACTGTGATATTTTCAATGATTATAATAAAGTGTAATTTAATTAATCGTTATCATTTGTTTATTTTATATTGTTCAATTGTGTGATGTTTTGATTCCAATACCATTGTAAATCTTTACAGATTAATAACACCAGTTATTCAAAAAGATTAGATATAATTTAAAAATTTATTTATTCTAAAGATGGGAAAAAAATCTCGAAGCGTTAATGAAATACAAAATGTCATAATTTGTAAATAGAAAACAAACATATAATAAAAGAGGTGGTAGTGGAACACTCACTGTCTTTAATTGATTAATAAATTAATCTTCATAGTCTTCTTTTAATTCATATCTATATTATATATAATAATATATGGTCATTATTATAGCCATATAAAGAAAATTGCGTAATTAGGACTATCTCGAACTGCATGTTTCCTAATCCACTATCACTCAACCAAATTTAGCTAATGTTTTCATTTAAAGAATAGAGTAGGTCAGCTACATACGATCCATTTTGAAAGGTGGGCCAAATTGATTTTTTTTCTTTTTCGAAGATAACAGCCTGAGATGTAGCCTTAATACACATTGCAATAATAATTATAATAGCCTGTTATTTCCTTGTTTACAGTTACATTGTTGGCAAGGATATGGTTATGATGGGGTGAGTCACGCCGGGGATAGATCACGCCCTACAAATTACCTTTAATGTACGGTTGCTCAACAAAACCCGAGGAGGCAAAGTTTGTTCTTGGTTCGGATGAGGATATTTACAGGTAATCACTATATTATTTTTTTTTTTTTTTTATTTCTTTAGTTGGTAAGTAATAAGTGTTTACCCATTTCATACAGGCTTTAAGGAGGAATCGACATAAATTTATGAATTAATGAAACACATATACAGATTGTACCGTATATCACAGGAAATATTTAAAGAGGTGATAACGGACCTTAAGAAGAACAAAAAAAGTTCATAAGGACCATGGTCCGATTCCACACAGAAAAGTAGGAAATTGAAGTGTTTTTTTAAATTTTTTTTTATTTTATTTAGAAGGTCGCGTTTTGTGTTAAAGGGGAAGCGAGATCTCTCAAAAACTGTTAAAAGTTCCAATTGCACCATCGCACAGTAGATGAAATTCCCTTTCAGAAATATAGTTTGTAGTATACTAAATCCATTGTTAGGGGGCTTTCGGTAAGGGCCAATAGCAAAACTTTTTTTTTTTTATAAATCACTCTTTACTTGTAACTGTTTTTCTCAGTCTCCTGCTGGGCTACAGACACTCCGCTTTCAGGAAAATTTCTGCTTTTATTATACTTTGATTTCGTATAAATGAAGTCGAGGTTTGTTTTAGGATTGGTCGAGAGGAATTGGCTCCTGATTTTCCAAAATGTGTGGTGTAGAATTAGGTTTCAACGACAAAGAAGTGTTTTGAGAATTAAATTGATTAAATTCACGATGTTTAAACGGATATTAAAAATATAAAGCTTCTTTATGAAATAAAACAACTGTACTAAAAATAAATATGTGTAAATTAACCAACATAATTTTGAAATTAAATATCAAATGAAACCGTCCATGAAATTAAAAATTAAATAAACTATGACAAGTTAAAATGAATAATGATTAAATATTTAAAAGAATGTTTTTTTTAACAAAGCACTAAAAAAAAATAATTAAAAAATACAAAATATACATAAAATAAAAATATCCCTATTAAAATAAATTTTATAAAAGGCTGGAGAGGACACACGCCCTATCCATCTTTAAAAAAAGTATCCGTCGATGCTTTATTCTCTGGTTCAAGATATTTTTATTTTACTTATGTTTTGTGGTAGAATCATTTAAACATTTAAGTAAAAACATACATATTTTTCCAATTGTCAGTTTATTTTAATATATTTTAGTTAAAGAGATAGTTCTATAATTACTTTTTAAACGATGTCCTCTCCGTCCTAAATTCAGACCTTAATACTAAATAGGAGAAAAGATGATGAATTTATGCTGTTCTTTAGGTAGACATCCGAGGTGTGGACCGAGACGTAGATGGAACGATTTTGTTAAGGCTGACACTATCGATTTGGGTTTTGATTGGATTCTTTGGTGGAAGGTATGTAGTAAGCGATTATTGGTGGCATCGGCATCGAACTTTTTGGCTCACCAAGCCTTTTTTATCATCGTTACCATGTTGTTAAAAGTAATCGTTTTTACAAATTATCTTCCTCCTGAAAATTATCAATGGTAAAGAAGTGGTAAAAGAGCGGCGGACAGAAAGTAAATCTGCATGGCGAAGGATAGCTGGTACTGGTACGTGATGCCGCTAGTTCTTTGTCAGTTCTAATGGCATCTGCTACGTGAGCCAAATCCCTTTGTCACTCCACTTCAAATTACTCTGGCCCATTGTCCACCAAAGGAGTCAATTTCCAACTTCTTAATCCATTATGTCCAGTCGCTGCAGGTGGGTTCGCGGAGCTGCGCTTTCCATGCCGGGCAAGATCAGTACTCGAACAAAGGAAATTATTTATTTAACACAACAACATTATAAGTAATAAAAAAAACATTGCCAGATATCGCAATTATTTAATTTATTATTTAAATTTTTCAGTTTGATGTACAAAGTATTTTGTATGCATATATAAAATAAAAATCAAATATAGTTTTATTACCTCGATAAAATATTTATAAATCAAAATAAAATAACTAAGAATTTTCATATATAAATAAATACATTGATGCCTGTCTCTCTGTAAAGTATATTTTTCTATAGAATAATAAAATATAATTAAAATATAAAAAATTATAACTATGAAAAATGAAAAAATAATATTAGGTATATACAAAACAAAAACATATACTTGACAAGGAAATTTTAAAACAATTTTTCGGATATACTTAATTTAAATCTTATTTCTTTGACTGTAAGAGCATCTTTTAATAAACACTTTTTGAGATCATGACCATTTCTCCATTCTTATATCCGATAAAACTAAATATTAAAAGGTCCCGTGCCCAACTTTAGAGTTACCGGGAATCGACTGGGAAGCAATGGTAGGAAATAGCGTTTTTGAGTGGGAATTACTAATGGGCGATCTGCTGATGAATTGGCCAGTGATTCTTGAGAAAAGAACTCTTTTTAGATTATAACGAGAAATGTTCGCTATCCCGATATATCGATTTTGACATTACCACATCGATAGGGATTCTGTCTCTGAATGAACGCATTCAAAATAAACTACATATAGCTCCGAACCGGTCTCGCCGCGATGGTCGAGTGTGTTAAGGCGTCATCTTAGCAACATCGAGACTGCAACGGCGCCGGTTCGAATCCGGCTGGTCAGGCTGAAATTTATTTCGTGGCGACCCCACGTAATGAATCTCGACCTTCCCACTACGGTTAGAATAGGTTTGTAACCTGTAGGATAACCTGGTACTGGTACGTGATGCCGCTAAGATGACTTCTTTTTGCCTTAATAGGATATGAAAGGACGTTAAACCCCAATAAAAAAAATAAATAAATAAACAATTTTCTGTTTTGGAAATTTCTTTCTACAAACAATATTTTATATTGAGTTTTCCACATTAGTTGTATGAGTTACTGAATGCTAAACGAATCAGAGTTCAATTGTCATAGTAATTATCGTTAATTGATTAATAATAGATCAAAATAGAGTTTGAGGATATAATTATAAGGTTTCCATATATATTTTCTATACCAATATATAGAGAGTTTATACTCTAAATTATAGTTTATACTCTAAACTTCTAAATTATTTTAGAATAAAATAAATCCTCGGTCTTTACAAGGCCTGTCCCTTTCAAATTCGGATTACTAGGTGCCCGTTTTCACTGAGCCGCCGAACCTCCATTCTCTTTTCTTATCCTTAATCGTTGCTGAGGATAGCCGGAGGAGAGAGAAAGGACAGACGAAAAGGAAGCGCGCAGAGAGGCAGAGGCGAAAAAGGAGTCCAGGCATGAAGAGCTAGCGGGGAGTCGGGTTCAAGGCCCGCCCTGGGAAGTGAACCTTTTTACTTGTTTAATTAGGCCTCGCAATTAGTCTTCTGTCGATGCAAATCGCCACCGCACGCACGCAATCTCACTGTCCCAAGGCCGAGGGCCAATTTGTGTGGAGGAATGAGCTCTTTAATTGAAATTCGGAGGGTAACCGATGACACAGGAGGATGATGGTTGAAGGATGGGCTCAGAAGTGTTAAGCGCTCCGAAGCTCATTTGCCATTACCTCTTCAATTTCGTTATGTAGACCGTTTTTCTCTGCAAAGAAACTCAACCGTAATCAATTTTCAGAAACAATAACAGTTTTCCCAGTAATCTTATAATATTATTTAATCTAACAAGTCAGCCCTCTTGAGGATAACTGAATAGTTATCAAGAATTAGCGAACCGGTCTAAATAAAATAAATGTTGATTGTTAATTTTCAACGTGAAATTATTATTTTTAATTATATTTCATCTAACCCATTCAAAAGGGCTGGATGACGTTAATTTTTCAAAAAAGAATACAAAAAATTAGGTTAGTAAATTTAGGTTAGAGAATATTATCATCATCATTTATAAAACACCAATTATTTTATCCTTCTGTCATTTATAATTTTAAATTATGTTAATGCCATTAATTTTAATATAATGGATTCTAATGGAATTACTGCTTTCTACTTCTTATTAGTGTATGTTTTCACTTTATGAATGTATCTTTAGTAGTCAATATGGTTTGAAACTAGTTTCGGAAGTATGAGGAACTTATCCACTGAGCAACCCCTTGTAATGCACATATCATTATGTGCACTACAAGTAGCACAAATCAAAGATGAGACAAGAGTTCAAAGAAAAATATATTACTTAAGAAACATTGCACAGGGCAACAGTGATTCTGCGTAGCAGGGTTTCAGAGTCGAATCTGTATATTCAAAATATGGATCTTCAAATATCAGATTTGCCGAATTGAATCCAATTTTTGAAATAAATGCTCTATATATTCTAAATATATATATTCTATATATTATTTAAAGAAAAAACGAACCTCTTTTTTCAAGAGGGGAAAAATTATTTAAACTAAAATATTGTTATTATTTGTTTATTTAGAGCCTGGTGAGGAAAAAGAGTGTGTTTCGAAACGCATGGCATAAATAAAAAAATGCAGGTTGAAAAGTTCAAAATTTGTTACTTATTTATTACAATATACGTAAAACTTTTATTTTACAATAATGACAAAATTATGATTGAAAATTAAATAAAATAAATCAAATGAGAATCCAGTTTTTTTATAAGTTACTATACATCGTGTGCCTTATTACATTAATGTATTTAAACTTACTTTTGTGTTCAAAAGTGTTATAGACTTTTCAATAGTTTAGATTGTCCGATTTACCCTTATGTTTACGAGATTATACATGAAAATAGAAATAAATTACTTTTTTGTATTTAATAATATTTCGTTTATATAAAAATTATAATATTTTAAATATTAACTTTTAATGGCACGATTTTCAGTAACAGTATGCCAATACAGTAAATTTTCGGAGTTTGATTTTAATTTTTTTTTTTTTTTTTTTGGCACATTCCTGAGGGTGCTAGAACATTTTCCCAAGCCTTGGTGAAAATTAATTCAGGACCGAAAGGAGGAAGGCATTAACAATTTATAGTGTAGCATTAAAGTAAACATTAGCCAGTAAATGGTTTAGACCTTGGGAGATTCAGGCGCATTAGTGGGCAAACCAGCACGACCTCTCGCCTCTTCTTGCTCTTAACCTTTCTATCTATTCTTTCATTTGTTTTATTATGTGCCGTATAATTTACATGCTCAGATAAACAGACAGGCCACTCAAATCTCCAGAAAGCGTAATTAATATCGGATTCTTTCATAACTTACTGGCTGTCATATATAACAACAAGAGAGAAAAGAAGAACCTGGACTAATAAAAGAGGAAATTGACAAGCATGTATAGAGGAGAGTAGGCAATTTATATTATTATTTTAAAACATTTATTTCATTTTATTTGTTTGTAGCTAAAAGCTGCAAAGCTTTTCCCTAAACTAATTCATCAGATAATTTCGAAGTATAGAAAACTCTTTCTAATCCCAACCTCGCTAATCCAACCCTCAATATTCCGAAGCGCTCCGTTATCCGAACAACCCATCTCAAAAAACAAACAAGATTTGTGAAGATACTTTCAATAAAACTAAATACATTATAAACACCTTAAGTTCTATTGGACTTAAAAGATATAGTTATAAATATCAAATTACTTATTATTTAAAGTAAATATTAGATAAAAATTTGAAAACAATTATTTTCTCAATTTCTATGTCGGTTGATATTAATTAAGAGTTTAATTAACTTCATCTTCAGTGAAAAATTGTATTGTTAATTGTTTATTGTTAATCTTGTTTTCAAAAATATAATTAACAATATCTGCACTGTACCAATTTTTTTTAAATTGACTTGTTAATTTTTTTTCTGTTCGGTACTCCGAATTATCCGAAAAGCCGAGCGCCCTTTGTTTTAATTAGATCGGATTATCGAAATTCTACAGTAAATGAATTTTATCTTGAAATCTTTGAAATTTTCGATCTGGATACGCATCCCCAAACCTCAAATTCATTATTTAGCGGTGGACGCTGATTTGATTGTTAAAATAATCCTTTTAATAGATTTAATTATTTTTCAATGTTAGTATTTCATGTAAGTTGGGGTACTAGTTGATTTCAAAGATATCTAACTTGATAAAAAGGGTTTCACGGTAGAGTAATGTTCATCCTAAAATCAAGTCGGTATGAGGTTGATCTGTTTGTAAAAAAAGCCTTGACAGTTACATTTAACAATATTTTTTATTACAATTATTATGAAAGTTCTTAGTATTATTGGTCATTATGTTTCTAAATTTAAATACATTTTTTAAATTTGTTATGTCAACTTTAGCTAATATACTTTACTTTCCTAATTTTTCTACAGATATATTTCTCATCAACAATACAAAACATACATATTTTCTTATTTTTGTTAAAAAAAATAATCAAGCACATCAAAACAAACATAATATAATATATACAAGTTATTACTGAGCCTAAAACTGATTTTACGGTATCACATGGCTAGAGCAAGAAAAATAGGATTTTTTTTCAGAAAGGAGGATTTTCAGAAAGGGTACGATTCTGTTGGCAGAAAAACTCATTCATAAATCTCAACAAAAAACCATAAATCTCATTAAACTGACACTTACCGGGAAATACTCTAAAATTAAATTTAGAGGTGAGTATAGTAAACCTTTTGAAATTAAAACGGGATTAAGGCAGGGGAACGGACTATCGCCAATGCTATTCAACATCGCGTTGGACAAAGTTACGAAGACGTTCTGAGAAAAGAATCAAACCGAGATAAAATTAGGTAGGGAAAAGGACAAAATAGAAGGAAAATGTTAAGCATTCCTTAATGTTAAGCATGACTTAGCCCTACTGGCTGAAAGCAAGGAAGGAGCCGCACGCCAAATCGAAGAATTGAAAGAAATATCAGAAAAAATGGGATTTATTATGTCTTTCGAAAAAACCGAAATGATGACAGGGAAACAAAAGGGAAAATAATGACAAAATATGGGACAATCAAAACGGTCAAACAGTTTAAGTATCTAGGGGAAACCGTAAATTATAATTGAGGGGACACTCAGGCGACCAAAAGTAGGGAAGTAAAATTGGAAATACTAGGACATTTGACAAATGATATCTATAATAAAAAGAATCTATCGAAAAAATCTAAAATCAGACACTACGAAACATTGGTGTGACCGGTGATCGTATACGGTTCGGAAGCAAAATAAAAATAAAAAGAAAAATTCTAAGACGTTTCCACGAACCAAGAAAAGTAGGAGAAGAATACTGGCCTAAAAAAAAACAACAGAGAACTGTATGAGGAAACTGAAGACTTGGAAACAGCAATAAGGAAAAGGAGACTAAAATTAATCGTGTACATAGAAAGAATGAATGAAAACAGGTTGAACAAACAGATACTCGACAAGGCTATGGGACTAAGAAACATCAGAGGATACCCCAGTCAGATGAAAGAGGAAATAACCGTTTATTCAGCATTGAAGCAAATAGTACTAAGTATAATATGCTGTACAATTCCTAAGAGTAACCCCTGAATCATATATAATTATTAACAACGTATCTGGCACATAAACATGATATAGTCACATCCTTTAAAACTATAACTATGTTCCACAAAACTGGTTTCCATGTCACACATTTCCGCCGCCATAACTTTTGATGTATGCCGGTAGGTATTTTTTTTTTCAGGAAAGAATAGAAGTACACTGTTTCTTTAAAATGATTTCCTCTTTTGCAAATTCATAACGATATTTTCAGCATGCAATAATTTCAAAATTAAAAGAAAACCAACTCCGGAAAGAGTGCATTTTATAAAATGTCCTAATTTTATCTAAAAATGGTTTAGAGCAGGGGTTCCCAAACCGTGGTACGTAAAAATGTTCCAGATGGCAAGCGTTAACAGTTGAATAACAGTTTAATAAAAAATATTATTGAATATATCAATTATAAGATGATTAAACACGATCTGCAATTAGTAAATATCTGGCGTGTCCAGTCACACGACTTTTCTTACCGCTTTCAGTGCAAAGTCTAATTAAAAAATCGTTTGCTGTATTTTTCATAATATTGGTCCGAAAAGGACCAAGGAATTAGACCATTTAATTACCTTATTACGTGCATCTGGAATGTTTTGGGAGAAAAAATCAAGGACTAAAGAATCAAGTTGTGTTTCCTCAAGCCTAACATTAATTCTCTGATTTAGAATGAACAACAATACGTATCCAACTGAAAAATATCGATACTTTTCTTCACAATATCCAAATTTCTTACATTACTATTGATTATTACATTTTTATTTGTGTTGTGTAGAATCTCACTGTTGCTGTTGCTATGTGAAATTATTAATTTCATAAAAAAATTTAATGTAATATATATTGTTTTGTTTGTTACATAACCTTTTTTAAATCAGTTTGTATTTTTTTTAAGACGAATTTTAATCCTGATAGAATAAGATCAGGTAGTGGTACGCCCAATTATCTGAAAAGTGGAAGAGGTAAGCAGTGCCATAAAGTTAGAGAGCCCCTGATTTAAAGTGTTATAATATTCAGGTATTCGGATGACTTTATTTAAACGTCAAACTTGGTTAGTATCTGGATGGGTGACCGCCCGATTTGGGTGATCACCTACCGGAGAAAGCAGCCTGTGATTTTTTAGACCCTTATTTATTATCCCCTCCCAGCAGTATTCGAGGCCCGTCAGCCTATTGGAAACAATTCACGCAGAGCGGGGCTAAGAATAATGATCCTACTCCTTGTACCTCAAATTGAGAATCAAGTTGTGATTATCCAGAATGCCTGCCTCTCGGAAGTTTGGTCCACGGACGGTCTGCTTCCGAGAAAGAAAAATAGGACTTCATGCGCCTGCTGACGCCTAACAGCCATAATCTGTGGATCTAAACCGAATTGTCACTATCTTAGAATCAGAGCGAGTCGGAGGGAAGGACACTGCCGAATTGGTTCCAAAGGGACCGGTTATGGAGCTATGGATAGCCTGCCGCTGTAGCTTGGAGTCCATGGTTCATAGAAACGTGAGGTTGGATGACGCCTTCCAAGCTGTCTGTGCTCCCGATAAAATATCTGTAAAAAAGACCACAGATCTTCATGGTCTCTAGTGCCATTGAAAAAAAAATGCATGCCCGGAACTAGGATTTTTACCAGAGGAACCAACTTAATTTTGCAGTCCCTTCTTTCACACTCCCATAATCTCCTAACATTAACTCATTTTATTGGCTGAATTAAGGTCAAAACAATAAAAAAAGCAGTAATTAATATTTTTAGCTTAATACGAATATAAGATTTGATAAAATCAATAAAATTTATTTATCTATTGATATTTAACTCTCACAGCGATGAACGAGAGTTCAGTTTTTAATAATTCTTGTTCTGAAATCTAATTTACACATTAGACATTTATTTATACACAGAATATTTAATCGGAATGTATTTTTATTCATTATAATTGAAAATTGAAATAGAGAATATCTCTTGCGAAATACTAATATTTATTAATGTTATGCTACTTTGTTTAACTCTTAGTCTATTAGGTTTTCCCGCAAATGGTGGAGGCAATATCAATCAACGGTTTAATTTTCTTGTCTTTTATATACACATACTTCAGTATAAAATTAAACATTTAACAGTTTCGTACGTACATAAAAATGGCTGAACGCGAACGAGTTTTGATTTCTATAGAAAAAAAAAATTGCAGGAATTAAACGGACCGATACTCCGGAGGCTTCATTGATTTCCGGTCGGCCGGTGTTGAACACAACTGTAGTTTAAAGAATATCGCGGCATCTTACGATGTTTTAATGATGACTGTGATTGGCGTCGGAACCGTGCCCAACTAGATACATTGGCGCTACAGTCGTGTTCAACACCGGCCGACCGGAAATCAATGAAGCCTCCGGAGTATCCTTTGACGAATGAGGCTCTCTTTTTGTGGTTCGTTCAACTAAGGAACAAAGCTATGAGTATTTCTGGTCCGATGAAAAAGCCATGATCTTAGCTAAATAATTTTCAAATAACTGAAAAATTTCAAGGGAGTGAAGGTTGGTTATTCCGGTGGAAAAGCAGACACGGTATTCGAGAGATAAATATTTCATGAGAGCCGATTATCTCCCCCAGAGGCGGAGTCTAGGGGATTCGGGGCTCCCACCGCCTTCCTTCCCTCCGAGATTACAAAATACTTTTAATTATTCTTATCTATAAAGAGAAATTGTATAAACCTATTTGAATGTTATTTCATAAACAAATATTTCAAACCTAGCCACAGAAAGTATTAAATATAGAGAGAGGTGGTTTCTTTAAAATAGATCCGTGGATCGGCCCTTCTCCCTCTCTCCTCCCCCTCTCTCCCCGAAACGAAATCCTGGCTGCGGTACAAGGAACTGCTTAATATTGATATAACTAAACATAAGTGTGCAAGATCCCAAAATAAGAGAGTACAGTTGTGGATGGTGGAGAGAAGGTTAATGACCTTAGAGAAGGTTTAAGTCTATGCTTAACCAAACTAAAGAATTTAAACAATGAAAGAAAAAAATAATGAATTTAATTTAAGAGAGAATGAAAGGATATCTTTCAGTGAGGAGACGCAAATTCTCTCTTAGGAATTATCAAGGGAACAAATCCTTAAAACGTGTCACAAAAAGATGCATATATTCCCCTATTGGTCTGGAAAAAGTGTTGAAAATCCAATGTTAAAGTTTGGAAGAAGTGTGTTCAACCGGATGTTGGGGGATGTATTTGTTAACAACAAATGGAGGAGAAGAAGTAACGCTGAATGCAACCCTCTGTTTACATAGGTAAAGATAAGAAGAGTGTGTTTTCACATACGCTCTGAAACCTACTTATGACTCGCAACTGAGGGACAGCAAAATGTTTTCGTATTTCGTTTACTATTTTTGAAATATCTGTAATAACTATTCTGTAGAGTGTAGTTCCTTCCTAACCGTTCTTTTCTAATTGTCAATCCTATTCCTGGAAGTTGTAAAAAGCTCTGCCAATCTCCCCGAGAGCGGCAATATTTCCCAAGAGGCGATGTTCCAGTTGAGCTGGTGGAGGAAGTACTTCATATCTGTGTTTAAGGTCCTCTGTCTCAGGCCACTGGTGACCAACGATGGTATTTTCTCCGCTCAACTGACCATACTCAGCTTCTGGTAAGCTCCTTTCTTTATGTCTTTTTTAATACATATTATATTCATCGCACTTTAAATTTTTAGTTTGTTATAATTATTAAACCAGAAACTCTTTCCTATTTTGAAAGAGTCAAACCCTTATTCGTCTAACATATTGTTGAAGTTTCAGTTGATAAACATCCAAACTTGATTACGGGTTGCGAAGTTAGAATAGTTACTCAGTTTCCTTTCAAGAGGCCGAACAGATCTCTTTTTCAGAACATATTCAAAGTAATCTTAAGAGATTCAGAAAATCTAACCCGTGGTTCGTTATAACATTAACCATCACGAGCATAGAAGTTAAGTCATAATGTTAAAAATTATCACTTTTACCTTCATACCGATACTTACCTTTTTAGGTAATATTTAGATAACATACAGTTTGTAACCTTTCTCCCAAATCATTCTCGAGCGTTTGAAAAAATTTTCGTGAGACTTTTCAACATATATTTGCCGTTTGATAATTAGATTAGATAATTAGAGGAATGTTAGGGATTACTAGAGTAGAAATAGTCTAATTTCAATTTTAACAAATCCAAATTACTACTTTTGCTTAAGCATGCGCATAGGTATTTTTCTTGACACGCCTATATTTCGAAAACGGCTTGATTGACCCACAGATTTTATTCTCAAGCGAAACATACTAGGCCATGATATATATTTATATAGTCTTGTGAAATTTTTATTCGGCACCGATAGATCCCAAATCATAAATAATAAAAAGACTGATAAAAAAAATAACAAACAGTGATATAATTCAACATACTCGCTACTATTACTAGTTCTTATAGTGATATCAAAATTGAAAATAGTATAAAAGATAACAAAAACAATCTAAAAAAACGATATTTAAAAGGTATAGATAAATATTTTTAAAAACTTAAAATAAAACAAAAAATAAATTTTAAAAACATAATTTTTTTTCAACAGCATTGCAGTAAATGGACAGATTTTAAAAAGATATATATTTTGATAAGCAGTATGTGCTTCCAAACATGTTTTCGGTAAAGTTTATCCGGTACATGCCCATGAAATCCGTGGAGGAATCCACACATACCCTGGAGGAGTTCTCCTAATTAAAATGTCTATAACTGATTTCGTGTAGGAATCTGCCTAACCCTTTGCGGTATGCACCATAATAATAAAGGAGCAAGGATTGGATGTTAATGTATTCCGACCTGTAAATGCTTTTTATAAAAATAAATTTAGAACATTCCAGAATATTATTGCCATATAATATATAATTGCCAGGAAAAAATATTTCTTTGAAATAGAGATACTTTATTTTGGTTTAAGACTATACAGTACAGTAAATTTAGGGATTAAAAAATACCCCCAAAAAAACCGAAACTGGTCATAAATTATTCATTACCCTTCCCGTAATAACTTAAAAAAATTCCGAGTTTTCCGCATCGGGTTTTGAAGGTGGGAAGTGGAGAAGGATAGAATACTGATTTATTTTCAGTTTTTTTGTGAATATCTCAAACAATATTGAGGTGTTTTATACTCTTGGACTTTTTACCAGAAAGGTAATGAGCAATTTATGACATTTTAGCTTCCTTTTTTTATTTAAATTTCGGGTTACCCGTATTTTTTGTCTAATTTTTCTATTCTAGTTTGAGATACAGTGGTCAAAATTCATACACTTAGTTTTTCGGGTAAAAATAAGTTTAATAATTTATTTAACCTAAATTAACTGATGGATATGATAAAAAAAATAACATTATGCATTGATTTTTACAGGTGGAGGGAATTATAAACCCTTAAAACCTAATTAAAAACAAAAATTAAGAAATTCATCTTTGCAGGTAGAACTTAATCCTTATCCGACCCGTTTCGAGGTAATTATTATACTATTCGGCTCATTTGGTCCATTTTGGATTTTTATTTGAATAACGAATCATGAAAACTATATGCTGAAAACAAATTAACAAGCTATTTTCAAGAAAACTGTTACTGTATGAATACTTGATAAATTTGTAATTTTTATTGTTAGTTAGTTTGCACGGATTTCTAATTTCCCTCACCTGAAAAAATTAATGCAGAACGTTTTTTTTTTTTTTTTTTATCTTTTTCATCAATTAATTTATGTTCAATGAATTTTAAGCTTATTTTTACCCGGAAAACTTATTGGAACTTAGTGTACGAATACTTATTTTGACAACAGTATTTGTTACTTTGTTTTTTAAACATTTAAACATTAAAGCTTTATTAGTTATTTAAATTCTCGGCTTTGAAGCCGCTAGCCCGTGAATGGACTAATTAATACTGGATAAAATATCTTATTGTAGACTAAGACAGCTATTATCGAACGGCACAAAGAACACAATGAGCGCTATGCCTGAGGACGGCATTGTAGGCCCCTTTGTAGGTCTGACCCCTATACCTTAACCTACAACTTGTTCCATTGTCCTTGTTGTTCAACACTCATCAACAGTCTTCATACTTCTGGCCAACTGTTCATTGGGTTCAAAAATTGATGATGCTTCCAAAAGTAGTATCACAGTCAGACAGGCTCGTATCAGGATTGTACTTCGGAGGGGGCTAATAATTTTTGCTCTTATTTTGGTTATATTTTGAGAAGGAATCTACTCAATCATTATTGAAAAGTAGTTTACCCTTTTCAAAATCAACGAGAAGTTTTAGTCCTCTTCCCTGACTACGTGCCTACAGTTATGGTACCGTTCTGCAAAATCTTGGCTCATTTTAATCAAACTATAACATTAGGAAGAGCATCGTAATTCCAAATCTGACAATATGGTCAAGTATATACCTACATTAGTACTTAACTTCTTAAGTTTTTTTTTTTTTTTTGTATATATATAAATCGCCGTTTAATAAATATAAAATGGCTAATAAGTATAAATCTGTAAAACCGCATTGTCAAATTCATGATTTTACGTTCAACGGTATTACGTGTACCACGATTAATTATTTTTATTTTTGTAAATAAATTGTAAGCATTTACCAATCTTGGATTTAAGTATATTAAACAAATTGTCAGTTGTTGGAAATGAGCCTGTAATATGCACGATGGTATTATCAGAAAAACACCAAAATTTAAACTATCACCATTTCAAGCTACAATGAAGGAAATAATATAAACCGAAAAATTTGTCAACATTTTCTGTTTCTCTTGCTCCTCACGAGCCACTTGATTCATACACTAGCTTGCGCAGGGAGGGAGAGAGTTGAGGGGGAGGGAGTTAGAAATCTTGTAATTCTCCAAAAAGTGCTGCCTTTTTTTTTTTCATATTGCATTCCTTTTTTTCATATTATTTCAGCTAATATTACAGTCTGCCTTTCTACTATTTAATGTTATGCCTAATCCATAACACATGAACATTTTTGGAGTTACCACCGTTACTAACTCTTTCTTATTTTTCAATCATTCCTCTTCAAAAGATATTTTTATCTATTTTTAATAGAGAAAACAAAAATTGAATTAATCAAAACTTCGGAGGATTTGCTTGGAGGGTTTAAATACACACATTTCATACCTTATAACACCGACATCCTGACAGGAACTTATGCAGACGACTCAGCATTACTAGACAAGAAAGTCCTGCTCGGGCCTCACTGAAATTACATCACATATAAAACCAACATTATTGGTGTGAGAAGACAAAGCTTATTCGCGACATATGCCAACGCATCAAATCTATACTTGGCCATGAATTATATTACCTCGCTTACCTTAACGATATGCCACGCCCTAGCGCAGGGAATATTGTAACACACAGATTTTACAAACATGAAAAATGTGCACTGCCGGGCGCTAAGGGTTAATTGAGCAATGAACTAGAGTCATCATATTTATTAAGCTTATACATATTAACATAATCCAAAATACTAACTTCCTGCTAACCTTTTCTTACTTTCCATAGCAATCCATTTGTACTTAAAGCCAATGGGGTTTACGACACCACAGAAAGACGCATTAAAAAAAATGAAAAACTCAAACAACCTTGGCAATAACAACAAGAACCATGGTGCAGAGGAAAACACATAATGTTGCTGTCTTTCTTTGGATATTTTTTTCCAATTTGCTTATTATAGCTCTGCTATATCTTATTAGTTTCTTCTCTCAATCTACTTTTAGTTCTCATTCGAGATCTCTTAAATATACACTTCTGTTGCGTTAATGATTGAGTAGACAATCTTTGATGAACATCTTGAAGTACGTAATCTCATATCTTTCACGTAACCTCATTCTTTCTATCTTCATAAGTCGCACTATATAGAAGTATAATAATATAATTATATATAGAAGAAAAATTATTGAACATATAATTATGATTATAGAAGTAATTCCATGATTTTCTTCGTTCTTCCTTTTACTTCCTTGTACGAAGTAAAGGAAGTATTGTAATCCCGAAAATTCTCGTTTTTCAGATTTCAACGGAAATATCCATTTTGACCATCCCTGAATCCATTTTAACTAGTTTAGTCGTGGCGTCTGTACGTACGTACGTTCGTACATTCATTCGTTCGTATTTCGCATAACTCAAAAACAGTTACACGTAGAAAGTTGAAATTTTGTATTTAGAATTGTCCTAAAATCTAAAATCTGTACGTACGTAGGTTCGTATTTCGCATAACTCAAAAACGGTTAGCTGTAGAAAATTGTAATTTTGTATTTAGGATTGTTGTAAAATATAGTTGTGAACCTCTCTTTTTGATCACTGCTTTATTACCGAATGTGGTACTATACTTGAAGGTCATAATTGATTTCCATCAAAAATTATATTAAAATATTATACAAAACTTCTCAAATTTAGTATTTATAATTTATATACTGATTTAAATAACGTACTAGATTTTGGTCTAAATTGGAAAACCGGAAACGGTACTTTACTTGAAGGTCATATTAGACTTTCATAAAAAATTATATTAAAATATAATGTAAATTATCTAAAATTTGGTAAATAGAACTTTTATATCGATATGAATGTATTTAATTTATTTTGGTTAAAATTGGTGAGCCGAAAAGGGTACTTTACTTGAAGTAACCTTACATCAAAAATTATATTTAAATACATAAATCATATGTTTCAATAATAAAGGTTACAAACGCAATTTGGTTTCCAATGTAATTAAACATTTTTATTACTTGTTTTAAGTGTTAAAATTGAGTATAAAATACTGGTTTTCCTCCCCATTTGTGAGATTAACAAGTCTGCAGCATGAGAATAAGATATTAGTTAATTGGGTTTTTCCGCTTAAAATGTCGAAACAGTCGATTTCCAACGCTTTATCCAGTGATATTGACAGTTTTATTGTTGTCACGGAACATGAAGGAATATCTTGGAAAGTAGTTACCTACTGAAGGAAAACGACATGTAATAACGGAATGAGACCTTCAGTAACAAGAGTGTGTGTGTGTGTGTCAATAGATTGATTTCGGGACGCCGAGTGTCGTTTTACTGTAATCTTCGAAAACTAGCAAATTCAGTATCACTTTTTGAGCCACGGATTTATAATTTAATAGGCGTACAAGGAAGTCATGTGTTGCCCACATCAGATATTTTTTTTATACTGCTGTACCCAGGAGCGAACGCAGAATGGTTTTTCAGAGAGGATTTAAATTTTTTTCAGAGAGGGATTTGATATGAAGAGGGCAAATAATCGCCAAATTTGGTGTTAGAATTAAGGATAAGCATGAAAATAGGATCAAAAACTATTATAAAAATAACCAAAAATATTACTAAAAATACAAATCTTATGTTGGTGGGTACGAAAATTAATTTGTTTCGCACATTTCGAGAAGAGGAAGGATTTCGAGGAGAGGGGATATATCTCCTCTAATATATATTCTATATAGATTATACCCTCTGACCCCTCTTCTCCCCTTCCTCCCCTGAGTACTCCACTGACTGCACCTGATCGCAGTTATCAATTGAAGGACTTTTCTGTTAAATCTCATCATCCTTTTTTCATAGTTGCCTCTCATAAGCCGATTCTCAACCGTGTAAAAGAATCAACATACAAATAGCGGTGGTCCATATAACGTACATGGCTGAATTTGTAATTAACTCCTTGAGGAATATCGCGGAGTGAGTTGGAGTGGGAAGGGAGGAGACAACAGGTAGCAAATAAGTGAAGGTTATTTAAATGTTTTAGTAGTAGTACTCTTCTAAACCCTTTTGGGGTCCCCATGTCCTCTATGTAGTGGATAACTGGCTCTTTATGGATTGGAGGATAAACCTGGCTGTTGAACGTTGATACGACCACATCACCTTCTTAACTTAAGTTACCTCCTCAAGTTGGTCACCACCAACTTCTTAACCCAAGACCCCTCAATGATTGTTATAGTTCATTTAGGTATTTCATTCAACTATTATGATCTCCAAGAAAATATTACTATTTATTAAAAAAAAAAAAACTTTCTAGACTTTGAGTCTAAAACGAACAAATTTAGTTAGGAATAATTTTTTTTTTGCCCATTGCTATACTTTCTTCGAGTGATGGATCATTGCCATCTAATGAGCTAAATTAAAAAAAAAAAAATTAAACAAATTTTTCATTTTTACTTTGTCTGCTTTAGGTAGTTGAAAAAATCAAATAAAAGAACGAGGGAATAATCTAAACGAAATTAAAGAAAAATAAAAATAAATAAATGATTCACACATGTAAATTCATAAAATGGGCTAAAGCAAGAGAAACCGCTTTGACCGCACCCCCCGACCAACTTCTCCCTTTAAATATAAATATACGGTCAACAATAACTCCCTCCATTATAAAGCAAGAGAAGAGTTAGCGGTGAGTATTGTTCTTCCACGTGCCTCGAATGTAATTACTTCGTTGACTATTTATAAAACAATATGCTTGATGTTAACAGATAATCTTGCAGGTGTTAATAAATACATTTAAATACAAACAACCAAGTTATACAAATACAAAACGCTCGAACGCTCCTATTTCCTGTTAGCGAAGAGACAAGACAATTATTTTAATTAGAATAAAATCTCCTAATCACATCTATAATATGAAACATATTTATTTACTTAACACGTTCATCTTTTTGTTTTAAATCGATGTTTGATACAAACATTGGAAGTTGTTTCGTAACAGATCTGTTGAAGTGAATGGCCGGTGAGACCACCCACCTTTCCATTGGAGTGGCAGTGCCTTTCAGTTTTTGTGGCCAGTCGGCAGCAATAAAACTATTTATAATAACTTATAAATCGTTTATAGCCATTACAAAAATCTAACACCGGAGTAAAAAACGATGAAAATCTTATGGTTCATTATTTCTAAATTGTTATATCCGAAAAAAAAAAAATTAAAAATGGATTGAATTTAAAAAAAAAAAAAAGAAAGAAAGATTTTGGTAAAATGATTCCAAAACATCTGATATTTTTCCAGCATTTTCATAAATGTCTGAGTTATAAGCGAATGAAACCTTTAATCGGACGCCATATTGAAACTAAACGGCCAATGGTGTTGTCGAACTCCGAGGATTTTGGTGCCAAATAATACTTTGATGCCAAATCTCAAAAAAAAAATAAAATAAATATCGGTCCAGTAAGTAGTATCAGAGAAAAGCCGCATACAGTCTACGGACGGATTCGATTTTTGGGTTCTATGTATTTACGTTAAAACGTTAAATCTCAAATTATAAGTGGGAAGGAGTGAGATTTTATTTCTTCTCAGTCGCTTACGAAGATTGATTATTGAAAACAAGAAACTAAAATGTGAAATAATACTTTTCTTATAATTTATACTTATATTTATACTCAAGGAAAGTTATTATCTATTCAGACAGTCAGTCAGCTCTTCAAGCACTGGATACCTTAGGGTGACTTCCACACTCATAAAAGAGTGCAAGCAGGCATTAGAGCTACTTGCTTGCTTTAAGAATCTGAAATTAGTGGGGTTTCTGGTCATAAAGGAATCGCAGACAAAAGTTGACCAGCTTGCAAGAAAAGGTCCTGAGCTCTCAATTTTGGAGCCTGAACATTCGTTAGGTATCTCGAAAAGACATCACCGAAAAGAAGTCCTAGATTGGGCATGGAGAATAGCTGGCAAGGAGTGGAGGGGATGCCTTGGACTTAGACAAGCTAAGCAACAAATAAAAAAATCTCTCCTTCTAGAACCAAGTGGCTACTGGGCCTCAGTAGGAATGAACTCCGACTACTAACCGAAATAGTCGCAAACTGCTGGCCTAAAAGATACCTAAAAATTTGTGAACTAGCAGATGACGAAATCTGGCACTAATGCGGGCAAGCACCGGAGGCTACTCTACATTATAGATCAGAGTGTGATAGATATGCGTCAGTAAGAAATAGATCTCTGGGATCTGGCAGAATCCAAGAACACAAGACTTTCTCAATTTTCGAATAGACGTCCCTTCTGAACTTCATCAGGAAATCCAGAAGGTTCGACACGGAGGAAAAATAGATCACCTCCATTGGTTTCTTGGGTTTGGCAAAAGAGACCACAAAGCCCACATACCGGACTTTGTCTCCTCATCCTTACCAGTGCCAGTACAAAAAAAACAGTACTAGCACCAGTATAATCGAGGAAATGATTGTGGCGTTCAAGAATTAACCCAAAAACAGAAAAAACAACATTTTGAATGCCGACGTTTCCGCTAACGTCATAGGCCATCTTCAGGGCTACAAAGAAAAATAAATGAAAAAAGATGAAAATGAAATATTGATAATGAAACATAGGTATGTTAAATATGAATTTATAAATTGTCGGTGCAATGCCTAAGTGGCGTATCTATATCTATATTGTATCTATATTGTTATTTCGGGCTTTGTTGCATTTTAACGTGTTTTGCAGGTGGTTTTGCAATATTTTATATATATATTTGTTAAAATAGTACCATTCTTAATTAAAGAATGTATAAATATAAAATTTATATATATATATATATATATATATATATATATTAATTAATTATTAATATATTAATATATAGATATAAAATTAATTATAATCGTAATAGTAGTTGCTGTAATAACGCCGAAAAATAAAATATCAATTTTAAAGTCATTTTTTGCTAAAACATTGCAATGTTTATAATTTGCTTATAATTTTAATAATAATAATAATTTTATTCCTATGACTAAACAATTTATAATTTATAATTAACATAAATTACAGCAATGATATAGTTGTTCAAATAGTTCGGCAATAATATGTTTAAATAAACATTTATCTGCGTCTGGTAAAAAAAAATAATAATAATTTTCAAATACTTACATTCATTCAGAGGAATTAGGAAGTTATGATTCTTTGAGAGATAGGAGATAGAGCGTTTACGTTTTGGTTTGCGCTATATTATTTGCACTACTTATCCCTCTTTATTTAAATAGAATACCACAAATATCACAGTCATGTACTTTGGATTCACATTCTATGGAAATATAATTTGTGGTCAGAATGTACAAAAACAAGCACTACCCAGCGTGCCTAACAATGATTTACAGACGAACAGTTTTTACAACTCAACAAAGTCAGACAAAACACGGTAGCTTAACACCGACAACTCTCACCGTAAATTGAATAAGAATTTAATGAGGGATCCACTATGAGCGGATTTACTGAGTGAGGAGAATTAATGACTGTGTGCTATTTTCATCATGCCTGGCCAATAGGTTCAGCTTTGGAATGTTCTTTTCGAAATTTCTGAAGGAATTTAAGTCTAAACGTTGAAAAATGGCATGAAGAGTTCGAAAACGCTCCCGTGAACTTTGAAGCGCGCGGTGGCATTCAGGAGTAAATGTCTCCAATTAACAGAATTTCTGGGTTAATGGACTCTGAGGAACTTCGTTCGCCAGGGACATTTCGCAGGCCAGCTTCGTAGAAGTCACGGGATTGGATGGTGTCATCAGGTTTGGCAATATATTTAAATTTTCCCTCTTCAGCGTTTTATAACGCCTCTGACTCATTCGCTGTCATCATCTATTTCCGGCATTTATTGCTTCGGCCTTCTTTATGAGCAATATAAAATGTATATTAAGAATAATAAGCTAAAACTATTCTTTTTAATAGATATATACAAAATAAGGTTGGGCTTAAGTCACTTTAGACCGAATTGCTGCCTTAAAAAGAAAATTGTTATTGAACATTATTATGATGAATTAAACAATCATAAATTCTTATCTTACAAAGAAAAATCTTTTTTAAAGTTATTTAATTACAATTAGCAATCAAAATATGTTTTCCCTTTTAGAGCGCGGGCTCTCATTCTATTACAAACATATTTAATTTTTAAAGGGTGCTGGAGCGGGACGGGGTGGCCTTGAGCGTCCTGCATCAGATTAACCGAATTTTATCTAGGGGCTTCATAGCATTTGATATACTGCGTATGTATGTAACATAATACATATTATAATACAAAGAAATGAAAGAAGGTGGAAACATCATAAATAAAATTAACTTATTAAAACATTTTCAATAGTATGATAATTATAAGCTCCCTTCACTGAGGTCCATTAAAACCTAAATTTTCAAAATTGGGCCTAACACGATTCTCCTATCTACGTTTCGGGCGAACCCTAGGACGTTCACCATCTAATTTAGTTCTTATTATACTTTTATTGATCCGTTTGTTATCCATGGTGACAACTTTATACGTATAGCCGTCATTTATCACTCCATTTATATTAACCAAGTGCTGGTTACACAATTCAGTTCGATGTAGCGTCCTAAATTAATCTGAATAATTGAGATATCATTCTTAAATTTTATATTTGAATGTGACTCGAAACTATTTACTCTCGGTTAATAAATGGATGATATTTTTTTTTGTCAATTTGCATTTCATCCCAAAGCGCCATTAAATTAATTTCCAACAAAAATCATCAAATTAACTTTACTCTTCGTCGCAAAATCCGTCCTGTCGTACGTTATTTTAGATGATGTTCCTCTTATCTTCTACTTGGAACACCATCTTGGCAAGCTACTACCAATTCATTATTAGCAGCTCGTCCACCTGACTGTGAGGATTTGGTTCTTCTGCTCAATGAAACGCAATTACTCTCGAATCCAGTCTTTATAACCTAAAATTTTTAATACTCCTTATACCCCAAACCCATATCTATCCTCTCATTATAAATTGCATAGCCACACAAACCCACTAGTTTCTTAAGCTGTTTCACGATCGATTCTTCGACAACCCAACGAGACGTCCGAAAAGAATGAATGCACCGGGACCTTGCGACATACAACTGTCATTGGATTATTACCAAAATCACTCTCAAGTCAAATATCAACCCAGGTACTTTATATTTATATATATATATATATATATATATATATATATATATATATATATATAAAGTTGTAAATTTGTAATACGATGATTACTCATCGATCTATGATTATTCACGTTCCGGTTCTCAGTTGATATATATAACTTTATTACAGTTACCCTTGCTGAGACAGAAGCGTATATTATAGAAGACAGAGGTGGAAGATAGAGGACGGGAGGATGCAGCTCGAGGACTGAAGAGAACCGGTCCGCTGAATCTATTTGGCTCTTGTTCTTTTGGGTCAAGGCCCCTAGCCACGAATGAACAAGGCAAAGGACTCCTGCATATGTTTCTATCCTTCCTCTGAAATACATCTTCTGCATTTTAGGACCATCGACAAAATATTATTTGGAAGAGTTGTTTCGAAAAGGAAGAATAACTCAATGGTAGGTTAAAGGCATTTGAAATTAATAACATTTCCATAAATGGTAGCCTCTTACGACCCTATTACCACGCTTGCGCAACGTGTGTAATATCATATGATTATTTTTTTTCTCTTTAATCTGCAAATTCTTATTTTCAGTTCAGTTTTGTGTTAATATTTTTTTTTTTACTAACTAAAATTTGAGATACATATAATAAAAATAATGAAATAGCATACTAAATAGGGTAAACGTGCCAATCGTAGACAGTTTTGAACAATAAAAAATATATATATTTTTTTAAATTATACTATAATTATTATTTTAGCTACTATTACACATACACACAAAAAAAGTAAAGAGAAAAAAGTAGGAGTTATATATCATATTCTACAATTTATTCCATCAATTGTTATTTATCATACAAAAACTTAAATATGTATTTCTTACTAGAACAGAAAAAAATTTAATGGTTCCAAAATATATCTAAAGCTCGTACCTATCAGAAAATTTATTAATCTCAGTAGTGAGCACCTTTAAACATAAATAGTGGATAAAATAAATTACCGAAATGCGTATGGTTTAATTTTTGTAATTTTTGTATAAAATAAAAACTACAGCAATTAAACAAACAAAAAAAATCGATTCTGATAGCAATTAAAAAAATCTCCTTTTTTTCTCCTTTAATTAATTATAATTTTTTTTCCCTTACTATCTATTTCATATATAGGTAAGTGAAAGCAATACTTAACATTCAACCGTGTCTCATAATGTCATGGGTAATAAACCAAATTATCTATAAAGGAACATCATTATTTTGAATTACTATTTCACTTCTCAGCATATTGTGGTCGATAATTTCGTTACTTTAATGATAGATTATTATTTTATATTTTATTTATGACATAATTAATTTTGTGTACGTATATTTTATAATATATGAACATGTAAACTTTACTATTAACCAATATTTTTTCTTTGTCTAGATGCATTCTATCTTAGAATATAATTATTTTATTAAATTAAATTATTTAGTATTGGAAGGTTACTTCTCTGCGGTCTAAGTAATCCCAAGTTACGGTAACTGAAGTTCCCAGTCGTTGTATTCAAATTTTATAAATTGCCTTACACTCTGCATCTTTATTTTAGTTCATTCATCTTTACATGGAAATTGTCTTTCAGATCCAGAGTGAAACAATCGTTATGGCTGATCCTTTGCCAGGATGGAATTTCGGGGTAAGTAGGCTCTAACAATATAAATACCAAAAATTAATTATGTTTCAACAGAAATTATTTATTATGAAAGAGATATAAATGGTATGGTGGCAAGTTCAACAAACCTTTTGTATATTTTATTTTTATGTCTTAAACACTTCATTAAAGACTTGGTCACATAACACGTGAAAACGAGGTATAAGTCAATATTGAATATGTATGATGAACTCCTGTCCTTTATTATTTTAGTAGGAATCAGATATAGAATTCCATAATATTGTTTAGTTTTCATCTGTTTGTCTTTGTTTTCAGTTTTCTGATTGTTATTATTAACAATGATATATCTAAGATTGATAAAAAATTAAAGTCTTCTGATTTTTAATTGAATTCTGTTTTGAATATTAAATGGAATATTTAAACATTACCTTATGGAGATAAATTATCTGATATCTAATCGAAAATTGCTGAATAGTATTTATATAATAGAATGATTATAGTAAAACAAATAACTTATTATTCGTTAATGAAAATATCAGATAACCATTAGGTGAAACATAATTTAATCATATTATTAGCGAATAATACATATTTTGAATAACAATAAATGAATAATCAACACATTACTCGTTATGGAATTCATTTTATTCGAATAATACCCAACTTTGATGTTAACTATAATAATGTTATTGTTTAATAATTTTTATTATTATTGCTTCATTATGACTAATGTTCTAAACCAATGTTTCCCAAACTTTCAACATCTGTGTAAATATAAAAAAAAAAAGGCATAATCTTTAATAACAATCTAAATTTGTTATGGATGAATTCTATTTATCGTTCAATATTAATTGTATGGATTAAAAAAGGAAAAAATAAATTTATTTTGATTGTTATTAATTTTTTTATATAGAAATAAAGGTGATATTATTGACAAAAAGCCACTGCTCTCAAATATACGAAATATATGTTCCCAGACATACAACATATCTAGATGTACAGTCAAACTGAAAAAAATGATCCAATCAATACTCTCCAGTTTTTAAATTATTCCATAATTTTCAAAACCAAAGTTTGAGTCCTTGAATATTCGATGTGGTATGATGGTTCCAAGCCCTTAATGTTCCTGGGGTTTGCCACTTCAGGCCTGAATTATAATTGAAATTTGACTGATTTTTTTTAGACATATTTAAATGTCCTGATCGCTGAGGGGGCTTGTTACATCTTTTATTCACGAAAAATGAGGAGATTTGTTTCATGATCTGTTCAATCCATTTTCAAAAAATAGATGGTACAAGACATGATTGTGGCTTATTTGGTACGGGTAACATAACGAGTTTAAACCAATTTTTAAACTGGATTGAGATGCTTTTGGTCAATTCGACTGAACTAGTAGATGTGGTTCATTGAGAAAAATAAATCAAAAATATTTTTTGAAAAAATAGATGAGCCGTTTTTGAAACTAATCGCCTCAAATCTGAATTGAATTTTTCCTGTTATAAAGGTTCTTATTGTATTATTCATCATGTTCTTATCATATTCGTATTAAGAGACTTGGTGATACTCTGTCCACTTTTTTTTTATTACTGCGCTGACAATACATATAGCACAACCGTACAATCCTGGACAGCCGCAGCCTGAGGGGAAGGAGATGATAACAAAGAAGAAGAAGAGGTGATATATAAGAAGGAGTGGGGGGTACCGTTAGTGCGATGCGAACCTTCGCAATGACACGGTTCGCCCAGCGCCATCACAATAAAATACCTCCGTCAGCTCCTTCCTTCCTCAACTTCTTGCAGGAAGCGGCCGACCACTGTGGTCTTGTGTCCTGTTCACTTGTTAGTCACCAGTGCTACCGATCTCTGCGTTGTTCTAGGACAGCTATCCTGTCCGCAACATGCTTAGTTACTTATTCTAGATCTGTAATTCAATGGAATAAGCTGTTTCATTTGAGTTTCTCAGCTTGCAAAGTTCAAGGAAATAGGATAATTGGTGGACAAAAAGGTTTCCGATACCCCACTTGATGTATTTAAATGTTATGGTTTTCTGTAATTAAAAAAAAATATATATATATTACAAAAAAAAGAATCTTTATTTAATAGAATTAAAAAAGAATTTAAAAAAATACTGAAATGTTTTCAATGAAAGTTGAGGGAACACAGCGGTTAGTTTGGAACGATGTGAGGAGCTCAAGATTTTTGGCAAAATTTTTAAAAGGGAAAGCCCGATTTTTGCAGGTTTATTTGTTTTAGAATTTTGAGGAAATTTTTTTGTTTAATCATTCATGCTTTATCCAAAATGTTTCCTACATACATATTTTACTTTTTTGTGACACGTGTCTTCATTTTATTTCATCAACTCCCTAAGCTTTTCCTTTATCTTTTTTTCAAAACTATTGGAAAGAAGTTCATGAAAATTCGTAAAAGTTTTAAAACTTGGAAACAAGGAATTGTCTGTTGAAAAAATAAAAATGATGACAAATTATATTTTAGACTTTTTGATGAGATTTCATTCAAATATTTGTAATAGATTTGAAAATAGATTTAATAAAATCAAACGAAAATTAATCTTTACTGTTGTTAATTTGTTGTTGAAGAAAGACGATTAATTCTTACTAAATTTCATGGCAAAGATAGGCAAGGTTAAAATTAATATTAAGTATTAGAATTTAAATAACAAATAAATTACCGAATAAAATTCCTTATTTCGATAGGCAGTTAGAACTACTATTGTCGACGGTTAAAATTAAATATAATTTAATAAAATGTTTCTCACGTCGTATATGTTATTATTGAAAAGGCATAAATGCGCCAAACAACATTATTTATCCTTAAAGTGTAAATATATGCTTATTCTAGAAAAAGTATAATAAAATTAAATTGAAATACGGGCAAAATTTTAATATTATTAAGCCGTTGGTAAATAATAAATAAGGAAGAGATATATCCTCCTCCTGAAATGTATGATTTTCATATCTCCCAAAATAAGGTTTGTATTTTGAGAAGTGGGTGCTTATGCAACATAATAACGATTGACGAATCGAAATGACAATGTATTAAAACGTATTGTTATGGTGATTACTTGTCTTCTTCTTATTCTGATTACTTCCTCTCCTCCCCCTCCCAAATAAAAATTCTGCGTATGCCTCTGTAAAAAATAAATAGAAAATACAAGATTCCTCAATTGAAAAGCGGAAGCTTTTTTTGTGTAAAGTTGTCCAAAGTCAAGATTAAGAGCAAAACGAAAACAGTAAAAAATGACAATAGAATGCTGAATGAATCACTCATTGTTGATTAAGTTTATCGGAGAATACGGAGACAAAACAAATCTAAAAGTATGTCTATATTTATATATTATATTTTCGATCGATTAGATACGGCTTATAAATTTATAACAATAAAAAGGAATTTAAGCAGGATTTAGCAAAAAATTAATTATTTAATTTTGATTGAATTAAGAGGCATATATTGTTAGATGCCTCAGCAATGCATTGATGGATCTGGGCATCCTCCAAGAACACCCGCCAGTTGGCTCCGTCCTCTGCTGCAAATGTCCAAGAACGGTTCTTGTGAAGCTGCATTGCATCTGCTGTGATTCATTCTAGACCTTTTTCTGCTGCTAAGAAACCTTCAAACGATAACACAGGCCAACAAAAAAATTTTTTAACTTCAATAGTTGATCTTTTTTGATTTTTATGTGCTGAATCTAAATCTGGCCTTAGTTTTTTTTTTATCACCTATAGTTTTCCGTAGATTTTAGGCTCATCAAACTTCCTAACTTTTTAAACTTCTGTAACATGTTAGCTACAATAGAAACATACTCTGGATCTTTTTTATTTCCCAAGAACTTTGTAACGACTTGCTTGAATGATACCCATGGTTCTTTCTCATTTAAGGTCATTGTGGATTCAAAGTTAACATCAAACATCATTTTTCTAATGTCAGGTCCGACTAAGACGCCTTCTTTTAGTTTAGCTTCTGAAAGGCGTGGAAACTTTTGGCAGAGATACTTGAAACATGGTCCATGTTTAGGCAAAGCCTTTACAAATTGTTTCATGAGGCCTAACTTTATATGTATGTCTTCCTTTTTCAGGAAGACTGAAAGCTGGTCAATTCTTTAAAAATCGCTTAATTTTATAAATTTAACTATAAAATGTGAAGAAATTGTGGGTGATACAGCTTTTTTAATATCATATTTGGATTCAGCACCCTAAAAACTATAGGAATAAGGTATTTTCAGTAAAAAAGTTTTTTCATCGTTGTCCTGTGAAGCTGTTCAATTCTTTAAAAATCGCTTAATTTAATAAATTTAACTATAAAATGTGAAGAAATTGTGGGTGATACAGCTTATTTAATATCATATTTTGATTCAGCACACTAAAAAAACTATAGGAATTTTCAGTACAAAAGTTTTTTCATCGTTGGCCTGTGTAATAGCTGTTCAACATAGGAAAAACAATTAAATTCCGTAAAGATAATAAATAACTTGGAAAAGAAAATAGTATTAATAATATAATATAAATAATAAATATTAATAATAATTAATAGAACTTTAAAGGAGAAAGCTAAAAAATAGACTGAAGAAGGATACTAAAAACGAAGATGTTAAGCATCAACAGGAAACATGACATAATCAAAATCCACATGACCATCGGTTGCCCCACTCTTCTCTCGATGAAAACTCCTACTTTAATTATTTTCTAATTTCCCTACAGTCCCTTTTCAGTTATTTACAGCAGCAAAAAATATTAAAAAAGTTATTAGAAAAAAAAAGAAGAAATAGCATGATTAAACGCGCAATGCATCAATATTTTTTCTATATAGGAAACAAATACATTTTTACTTATGCAAAATACATTTATGAATATATTTTGGAAACCAGAACAATGTTTTTTGGAAAATCTAAATAAAAGGGAGATTAAAGATAAAAGAGTGGATGCTGCAGTTTTGTGAGGTGATGAGATTTAAATCTTAGAGAGTATGGAAAGGATAATAACGACAGAGGTTCAGTGAATGAAGTCATTTTAGCTCAGAGTAAAGTTCAGAAACAGGAAAACAATCGTGTGACATTTTAAATGTTTCATTATTGCGTAAGTACAAAACAAACTGAATATTATGAACAGCATGGGGAATATGTCGCTGACACTACAGAATAAAAGTAGCGTTTTCATTTTCTTTTCTGGCGCCTAGATGGATTATCAGAATTATTAATGGCCAACGGTATGGTATGATTTGAACGAGGATAATACTCGAATATTATTTTTAAACATGATGTAATATCTAACAAAAGGTTAAGCGGTAGAACAGCGCGGAAGATGCCTGATCAGCGTACTGTAAGTCATGTCCACGATATCTCGAGTCCTTCATGAAGCAAAAAGACAACAAAAGAAGGCAATTTGAGTAAATATGCAGTTAAGTCCGCTCTCAGCCAAGGTCCAGGCTATAAATTATAAGACCGTTTGAATTGTTGAAGTTTCACGCTCTGCAATTACCCCTGCGTGTTAATCGACGCCGACGATAAGTCAGCATTATGCGGCGTTGAATTATGATAGTATCCGAGATGTGTGCAATATTTATGTTTTGAATGAGAATATTACTTTAGTTATGCCGTAGTAAGTGTTGGTGCTGTAAGTCAGTACTACCAGTGAACTAAAGATTTACTATTGGATTCTAAGAACGATTCTAATAATTATAATTAGAGACCGAATTTTTGAGCAGTCAAAAACCAAAAAGCGTGCAATAAAAAATTCAAATCGTGCACTAAGAACTAAAAATGTGTTAAATTTTGTATTTAGAGATAGTGATATTCTTCTTTAAAAAAAAATGTTCTGAATCAAAGAACAAACTTTTACCAACGCACTGTTGAATTAATATGCCTCATATATTCCACTTCCTTATTTATTATTAGAATTCGGATTTTCGTGCAGTAAAAACCGAAATTCGTGCTTTAAAAAATTCAAATCGTGAAAAATCATGCACTAAGAACCTAAATTGTATCTGTTTATACATATTAGGGGTCGGGGTGGCCGCCGAGCGGGTTAACGCGCTTGCAAGAGTGCACCTACTCACAAACCCAAAGGTTGTGAGTTCGAATCCCGGTACCGAAATTACTTTAATTCAATTTAATTAATAATTCAAGCAATTTATCACCCCTCTCCCCCGGGTATGTGAGGCCCATCAGCCTACTGAAGGCAACTGATATAGGACGGACGTAGGAGTGATAATGGCCCTATCCCGTGTAACTAAATTTCGAATCGCGGTTGGGGTTTTCCAGGACATAACATAGGTTTGGTCCACGGATGGTCTGCTTCGGAGAAAGAAATATAGATTCTCGTGCGCCTGTTGGCTCCGAACAGCCATAATCCGTGAATCTTGACCGGTTTGTCACTGTCCTTGAACCCGAGTGAGTCGGTAGGAAGGACACTGCCGAATTGGGCCCAAAGGGAATGGTTACGGAGCTATGGATAGCCGGCCGCTGCACCATGGTAACCATGGTTCGTAGCAACGTGACGTTGGGTGGTCCCCTCCAGACTGTCTGTTCTCCCGCAAGCAATACAAGTCTATATGAATGCCACATCGCGCGGCCAAAGATCTCCGTAGTCTATAGTGCCAACCGAAAAAAAAAATAAAATAAAATACATACACAGTTTTACACATTTCGGGTATTATATATAATATATATATTACCTCGAAGAAGCAAAAATATCATAATTTTGTTTAATTTATAATATCAATACACATGCCTCATTAGGCGTGTCAATCAAATGTTGATTAGATATACCTCATCATGTCATTGACTGATGGAGAAACGTAACGGAAATGCAACTCCACCGCCCACAATGCAGATGTGCTCTGCATTAGAATTCATTAACAGCGTCACACTGACCGAGCTGGGCAACGGGGAAGTCCGACCCCCATCCCAGGAACTCTCTACACCATCCGTTACAGTACAATAAACATTATTACTTTACTCATGGTGCTGTATTGATTATCCTCAGATCCTAAAATCAGGTTACAGCCAAGACCAATCAAGCTAAAGTATTGCGAAATCCAATTATTCAGAAAGGGATTCCAATACTTCGGTCGAATTATAAAGTGCAAGCTTGCTGGCGTGATTAATAATTAAGTAATTTTTGGTTTTATTAAGGAAAATCGAAATTCATATTTTTTTCATTATTGAAAGTAATAAATAATCGAGATTCATTATTGAAAGTAATAAACGAAAATGAAAATGAACGTATTAAAAAGGGCTATATAAAAAATCTTAATTGTTTATTGATAGAGATTGGACAAATAGGACAGATTCTTAGCGCAAATAAAAAAGATAGGCACGAGCTAGCTATATGTAGTTCCTAAAAAGAAGTATATTTTTTAAGAGATTGATAATTCCACCGATTTTCGTCTCTTTAGACGAAGAATTTTTGAAACAAAAATTTTCATCCAATTTAGTTCATTTGGATTTTATACGAATTATTAAACATAATACAAGATACTGAGACCATCTACTTACATTAGAAAACATATAATTGCATATTATTGCTCCATTATTAACGCAATGCAAGATTTTTCTAAAAACTCTTTGAGTTCTTCTCGACTTTGATCTTGAAGACATTTTAAGGAAAAAATCAACAGAGTATTTATGGTAGGTTCCAAATAAATTCCCTTTTTGGTCCTTATTTCATAAAAGTAAACTAGAAATATTTGATTGGGAACTTTCTGATTTTTTTTTAATCTTCATAATCACTGACTATTGACCAAATACCAAACTATAATTTTTCTCTTTCCGAACTTTAATTAGTTCAGTTCCGTTAAATTCCAAACAATCTAGTTATATCATATCACTTATAGATTGCAGTTTATTAGTTATATGTTATTCTTATTTTCCAGCAAGGTACATTCCATAATTATCATTCCCTGTGCCATACGTTTTATGTATTGTTATGTCCTTAGATAGTACAATTATGTCTTACATTATTATTAATTTTCCATATTATCATGTCTTATTCTGAAGCACATTAAATATACAATATTATTTTTCCATACAGTGTTTTTTTCTACGTAATTTATGTTATTCCATAATACATTAATAGTGCCTTATTATTATTATATTACTTTAAATTCTTTTTCTTTTCTTATTATTAGTTAAGTACATAATATACAATAGTTAGGTATGTAAAATACTGTAATACTGAATTTAATGTCTGTATTTTTTTATTGTGTTGTCGGGAAATTAATGTAGGTTTATGGTTTTAAAATAAAACAATAAAATAAATAATATGAAACTATTTTTATCAATCAAAATATGCTCCATTATTCTCTATACATTTCTACCAACGCGTTGATAGAATGTATATAGAATAATGTAGTATCGTTGAACGGTACATTTACTGACACTATTATCACCATTTTTTGTTTGGAAGAGAATTATTGTCTGACACTCAGACAAGAATAATCCCTCAAACGTAAACAGTTTATTGTCTGGAGTGTTAGTTTAAAGAAAACATGAAATCCTGCATTATTTTTCGGATAACCTAATATATATGATATTTGTCATCGACTGATAGATGTTGCCATATCCAATAAACTCTATTATATTTAATTCACTTCTTATTTATATTGAAAATATAATTTTTCAAGACTGATAGATCAAAATAAATTCCAATAAATCATTTTTGACTGATTGATTACCTTGGGTAGTTCTTAAATGGTTTCTTATAATTAATACCTTAGAAGAAATAGTAAATTGATCATTGAACTGAAATAGGAGATTGAATAGATAAGAGGATTGGGAATAATTAAATGGAAATTTGGCGTTTCCTTCTATTAAACGTGATAGCTAAATGAGTTGAAACCCCTTTAAAAATAATCTATTATGCAGGATCAAAAAATAAAAAATAAATAATGTCACCAAAAGAGCGAGATCTGCGCAAGGTACCACAAAATATATGCCAAATTAGAGTACGATTTTTGTATTTTGAGGAGAATGATTAGGATCTATACTTTCTTAATTAGTTTAATTTATATAGAAAAAAAACTTCTCAATATAAATAATCAGCCCTGGCAGGGTAAAATTTATTGGTGAAAAAGGGTAAAACTGATTCTTATGAAATTTAAATTATCGGAAGATAATTTGCATTTTATTGCATGTAGTATAACGGGAATTCGGACTGTCATTCTTTGGGAAACTATAAAAGTTCTAAATGACCCAGGTTATCCAAACGACAGGAGACAGTCTAATGGGGGATATTTCGTGGGACAGTTTTCGATGGGGACGAGGACCCATATGTGGGACAATACCACCTAATGTGGAAAGTCTGTTTACTTTAATCTGGAGGTAATATTCTTAAATTAAATTTATTTTATTAGATAATTAACAAAACAGTTTAGGAAGTTTTGGAGCTATTCGACCTGGACCCGTTCTTAGAATCCACTAGTAAGTCTTTAGTTCACTGCTTGTACTGACTTTTAACACCAATACGAGATAATTATTAGTTCAGCGTTTCCATTCGTTCAAAAAATTAGTTTCCGAATTTTTCAAATTGTAACATCTTTGGGAGGAGTTATCAACCGTCCACGGTCTTTAAAAGAAATTAAGGGTAATTAGGAGCTGATATTTTCTCGGGAATCAGTTGGAAAACTTGAGAAAAAGAATAAGATAAATTGAAAAGATTAGCGTCGTTTGGCTTAATAGTTTTAATAGAAAATGAGATCTGTTGAAACAGTTTGTTTTTTTATCCGTTGGAGGTACTCCCAATTAGAAAGCACAAACAAATATTTGTTACTAAACCTAAAAATAAAATTTCGCTCGAAATTTTCTGCGCTCGAAATTCTGCCGCCCGGGGTAAATGTGCCCGCTTACTCCAGCCCTGCATCAGGGTGACCACAGAGTTTGGCATGGTTTTAGAGCAAGCCGGGATTATATATATATATATATATATATATATATATATATATATATATATATATATATACATATATTTTTTTTTTATAATTTTTTTTTTTAATGTTTGTATAGATTCATTTGGTGCCAAACATTTTTAATTTTCAACGCATATTTAAATGGGAATAAAGGTATGTAGAATTGTGTGATTGTTTTGCCTTACCGCGGTTTAGGAAGGTTTGGTAGGATATCTCAGTAATTAATAACCCAATGATAAATGATACAGTTTGAACCAATTTAAAACTATTTTGACCTTGAAAGGATTCCATTTATACGAATCCAGCGACTCAACCACAGGACCATATAAATACGTTTTGAGTTTTCATCAGGTTGAATCAATAATAAAACGATTTACATACTTATTTTATTTTAATTAATAATAATATAATTATATTTGACAATTTCGACGATCGATTTCTCACAAGGTGAGCCAAGTTTAATTTTCCTCCTATCTTATGAATGACAGTTATCACAGATATTCACGAGTATTATTACTAGTAGATATATTTTAAATTAGCCATAGTTTTTTTTTTCTCATTGGTTATTTGGGAGGAGAAATTCTCCCCTCCTCTCTCCCCCCCGTGTATCCGCCACTGAACCTAAATAGTATAGTAACAACCTTGGGGAGTTGAAGATTCCTAGTACTATTTGGATTGGATCTCTCCAAGAGCCATCTTCATTACCTCTTACTAGGTATTGATAACCCTTAATTAGGTAGCAATCCGAGCTGTGAAACGGGCCAAATTATATTTTAATGTGATCAGAGGTTCGAGGGTCGTGTTATTTAGTAGGGACCTGTTATTACTACCTAACGAAAACGGGTTTTCGAAAACCCAAGGTCTCAAGATATATTAATCATGGAGAGGAAGTGCTGTGGGATAAATAACGCCTGGGGCCATCCCCCGCTTCGTTGTTTCATTCATCGCTTCCCATGGCGAAGACCCGAACTATGGTTGGTGACGTCGTGGCAAACAGTTGAGTTAACATTCCGGCGGCTTTGCGGTCGAATCTACCGTTACTAAAACCGATCTATCCAATATAGCATTCAATAAAAATTTACGGGTAGCGTCGAGATTGAATTAATTGAAATGCTTTATTGAATAATTGTTTGTGTGATGAATCCTCAGAAAACTACTTTATAAGGCTTATTTTGGAGGTTATCCCTGAAGGGGGAGGAGATGGGTTCCCGTTTTCCAAATTAATATAGACCCCTTATAAAAGCTGAAAAACCGAAAAAAATACTATATTTTACAAGAGGTATCCATGCAGTGGAGATAAAATATAGTGGAATAATGGGTAATTTTACAATAATAACACAGGAATTTAGACCGACGATAAGTTCCGTTCATTTTCAATAAAATCATCGCTATGCTAACATATTAGTTGATTCTAGAATTTCGAAACCAAGAATTTGTGTGAAATTCATTTTGATGTTCAAAAGTTTCTCCTATCGTTCATCTTTTTTATTTAATATTATTTATCTCTTTATTAGGGATTGATAAATTGTCACCCCAAAAATAATCAATTCAAAATACAGTTTAGTATTATTATACGTATTAAATTAAATGTATTATAAATTAGTATTATAAAACATTTATGAATTATGAGTATTGGTTTGTTCTCGCACTGAACTAGCAACAAGAACGAAAGGTGGGGTGGTTATAAGTAAACGGTTTAAGGGTCGGGGTTTTTCCAGTAATTCCGGTGAGTAATTGGTTTTTCTGTTATTGATGGGAATAAATTTAAGATTGGACTATTGGAGGATTTTATTATTTCAAGTGCTTCATATATATTTAATTTGAGGCTGTTTTCAACGTGACGTATTAATTTAACTCCTGAGTCTTTGATGAATTAATGTTTTTTTTTCATTTATATAAATTGCAAAGTTGGAATTCTCTGTCTTATTATTATTTGGCCGTATATGTTCCTTTAATCTCTGATTTAGCGATCTTCCAGTTTTTCCTGTGTATTTGGCTGCACAATCTAGTTCGTATACTCCGCTTTTTTAGAAAGGGCCAATTTTGTCTTTAGGAGAAGAGAAATATGAGGATAAAGTTTTTTCTATTTTAAATGCAGGGTTTAATCCTGGTTTTTTCAATTCATTTCCGACTTTGCTGGATATAGGGCCGTTATATGGAGTCAAAGCATAATGTTTCGGGATGGGCCTGTCTTCGGAGGTTGTTGGATATGTAGCATTAATTGTCTTTTGTTGTATTTGTTTTTTTTAAATGTGGTTGATGGTGGTTTTATTGTAACCGTTATTTTTTGCTATGGAATATATTATTTCAATTTCTTTATTATAATTATTTACATTTAATGGTACGTTCAAAAGACGGTAAATCATGCGATTAATGGCTGCGAGTTTATGTGCTATGGGTCTTCTTGCTTTATTGTTTATAACGTTGTTTATATCTCTTTATTATTTAAATCATGACTTCATTTCCTCCAAAAGAACAACCTCTTTCCTGAAAAGTAGTAACAGGCAGGAGACAGATTGGTAACTATTGCCAAACCTAAATAGCAAATCACACGAGAAGTTGACACCCGCATGATGGCATAGAAGGATCAATCTGTAACGAGAAGAAGTGAATATTTTAAGTGAACTATATCGTATAGAGAATACGAAACGGTAGAGCATTTAGTGGAACTGACTACCTCTCTTAGGTTCCCTGTCGACCCTTCAACCGTGCTCAGATGACAATTACCCGCAAATTATCTACCGTGGCAGTCAATCTGTTTTTCTTAATGGCGACCTTTAGGGAGACATCAAACGGTAATTTCTTGGTCGTAAAGCAGCACAAAGGAATCCCTCCAATAAAGAAAGGCCCCTAAACAATATTTATGGCTGCTGCGACCTGAAACAACAAATAAACACCCAGTCGCTAACAACGCTATGTCCAAAACAGACTCTGGCATTTTATGGAGCAGTGGGAATGACCTAGATTCTGTTTCTTTACAGCAGTTAATATATAGGGTACTTCACACTTACAACACATTGGATGCCTATAAAATGTTATTTAAGAATAATACTTTTAACTCGTATAAAATAATTAATACATATCTGTTCTCTTTCTCAGAGGAACAACATGGGAACCACATATTACAAATCTGAACAGACTGCTTTACTCTCTTTTTTTCCAAATCCTTGAAATCGAAACTTGAATAGAAACAAAATGCATGCACATATTTACATAAAATCTTCTCGTAGATATACGGTTCCTTAAAAACCCCTCGCTTTTAAATCTGCGATATTTTCAGTCTAAAATATTGGTGCTAATAAAAAGTTGCTTAGTATGTAAACAAAAAACTCTACATACCGACTAACACCAACTAACAACCGACCAACTTTATGGGCACCTTTATCTCATATCCCAAAATAAATGACTGACAATGAAACAAACTCGATATTTACAAGCAGATCTGTTTATGCCATGTCGGATCTTTTCATCTTTTATTTTCGTATTATTTAATTATTAATTTGTTCATGAGATATGAATTATTTTCATCTACCCTTTTTCTCAAAAATACTGATTGTCTATATGCAATAAATATGTCTGGCACTGATGATCAAGATTTTTTGTGTCATATAATAAAACGGCCAACCAAAAACCTGAGAAGAATTGCTGTTAGTTGCTGGCCTTCTCCATGGTTCACATTGCGTTATTTCTTAAGCAGTGAGACAATTTCCTATTCGTCAATTATTATGATAGCTGCGAATAAATATTCAGTCAAAAGAAATGATAAAAAAAAATACTGCCTGCTTGTGTAAAGTGTTTTACAATTTATATTTATTAAAACAAAATGTTATTTCAGAGATGAGGGATAATGGTTCTCAGAAGAATTTCTGGTATCTTTTTATTAAGTTTCATCTGGCCGCATGAAAAGTTCCTCAAGTTCTTTTATATTTCACATATAAATATCATAGTATATAAAAAGACAGACCATTTTTCGTTTGTAAGGTCAAACCACGAAAAATACAGGTCCAATCTTTACCAAATTTTAACTATATCATCTTCATGGTTTTGCAATAATATAATTTACCGATATCGGTATTGCGGCTGCGCAAAAGAAGATGATACAGCCCTTTAACTATCCATACATGAACAACACCTGCGAGGAAAAGAAGGAAAAAGCTATGACGGAAAGAATATTTTATTTTAGTATAATTCGAAAAGTATATATTTTCCGTTCATTATACGAATACTCAATTCAAAGATAATTGAAATCCCTACAAAACAAAAAACAATAATCTAATGAACACCATAGAAGTTGAGAAACAATTAAGAACGGTCAAACTACTTTATTTTATTTCTCGAATTTGAAAAATAATATAGGTCTGGTTTTTCCACAAAAATATTTGTTTTATAAAGTATATTATACGAAATTATATTATAGAAAAAAATTGATTTTTGTTCAAATAAATTTTAAAAAAAGTGTTTAAATTATTAAATAAACGAGCCTTATAGATTTTTTCCACCAAAAACGATGGCAAATTTGAAATGCACATTTCAAAGATAATTGAAATTCCTACAAAACAAAAAAAATATCATCGAAATAGGACCTTATGAGCAAAGATATAGCGCATTGAACATAGTAGCCATGGTCTAGGAAATGAAAGTATTGTAATCGGTTCAAATTTTCGATGTGCAGTTTTCAATGGTTCTATATGTTGCGGCTCCTCCCGAGTAAAAAACAACGTATTTTTATCTATTGGTCTGTCTGTGTCACGATTATCACTTAAACGGGTAAACTAATTCTATTTTGAACTTCAATTAATTCGATTTTTTTAAAACTACATTTATACTTATAATTATTTTTATTAAACTTTCAATTGTGCTCATTTAATTTCTTTATATATACTCAAATCAAGCTAAAGCGAAGCATTGCCGGATCAGCAAGTCGAATTTCATGGAGCTTTTAGCTGAGCATACCTTAACATATATATGATAAAAATTAATTAGATCATAAAGCGTTTTTGTCAAATAAATTTGGGCCATTTCGTTGCACATTTAAACACTTTCTGAGTATTCTAATTGCATAAAATATGTTCTCTGATTATATTATAGATAATTGAAATAGATAGACCGGAATCGGGATGTTCTTGAAGAGCATATGGCGGCTCATCTTGTTTACGAGTGGCCTAAAAGAGGGCGGAGGATCGCCATTGTTCCACGGACCCATATGCTCGATGACCACTGGCCATGTGGCGAGGCATATGGTGCGGTGGTACCTGGCCAAGATTGTACCTGTGTTCAACTGAGCAAAGTGTTTACATCCTCGAGTAGCCACCGTGTAATCTGGCTCCACAGGTGAGCATCGTAGTCTTGATAAGGGTTAGTGATTTAGATAACCTGTGTCCGTCCGCAGTATGGCGTGTTGAGTAATATCTACGGGGTTTTACATCCTCGATTAATCTCTAATAGATCTCTGTTCGAGCTCGTGGTCAGAAAAAACAGTAACATCTGTTGTCCTCTCTCACCGTAGGTTATTAGGAGGTGCTGTGACTGGTCCAGGCGCATCCTTTCTCGCTAAGCTACGTAATGAGTACAATATTCTCTAGTCATTACCACATAAAGAAATAGAATAACTTTTAATTAAGCCTAGAAGAGCTCTTCTAAAAGGAAGTAATCAATTCAAAGCTTGACTCGTTTAAGAATCTTGTTAATCTCATAATTTATGAGCCTGGAAGAAATAAAACTACTTTCTTCTTTTCATTCTGTGTTTGCGTATAAGAAATAAAAACAATAATCTTATCATTACTTTTTCAGGGATAAGCCTTTGCCAAATCATAAAAACTGGGCAATCTGAATATATAAAATCCGGTACTTTCAAAAGATGAGAGTCAGTGCGTTCAGCGCCGCCAACCGCCATTTAGCTATAATTGTATGCAATAAGAGTTATTTTAACATTTATATTTAAATAAATTATAGTCTTATCACCTACTATAATGCCCTTTGTGTTTAGAACGCGGAATCTTCCAAAAACTCATTTTTAGAGATTTACATATCACTGCAATCAGAAATACTTTCCCTTTATTTTAAAACTGTTAATAATACAGTAAATGCAATACTTTTTCTTAATGTTAAAGTCTTAAAATGGAGTATATTTAGTACTTGTTAAAGTTGTACTTATTAGACATGATTTACTTATTACAATTAATGCAGGAAGTTAGTAAGGAATTAGCAGAAAGTAGCCTTTTTCGTTTAGTAAGGTACTGCGTTCTAAATAAACAGGGCAGTGTGGGCTATTTGCGCATGAACTGATAAAAAGAGAGTTAACTCTTTTTAGAGAATCATGATCTTCACTACCTCAATCCCTTCCCGCACCACCGATGATCACTTGTTTAAGAAGTCGGGGAGTCTCGGTCTTATCCTGAAGGTAGCCCTTTTTACTAAGGGCGGATTTACATAGTTTTTATTTATAATTTACATAGACATTTTTATGGCCAGTTGCATTTGTTGACATTATTTCATTGTGAGCTGCTCTCTTCGTAACTCAAGTAATATGTTCATACCATGGTAGTAATTGCGCTGCAGCTAGTGTCCTCAGCTACTCACTGTGTGTAAACTCCCCTTGACAGTTACTACAGGGCAACTACTGCCATTGTGTGAATATTCCATGTGAGTTACTATCAGTGCGAGTAAGACAGCAACTGACGTGAGAATCACTTCAACATATTTTACTTTTACTGCCTACTTGCCTTCCCCCACCAAATCACCATCAAAAGAAACTTAATGACACGCTCTCAACAATTTTTGTATATTGATCCATTTGTAGGGTGTATTTATTTTTTGTTAACGTTTAGATCGTTAAAGTTATCAAAATGTCAAAAAGGTGTTCCTCCCGGAACAGTATTAAATTTATGGAATCATATATAGAACATGAAAACTTGTAGAACATAACAAAAACAGGGATTTCATAAATGATTATTGGCAACATATTGCGAATTAAATGAATATAGAAAAGTAACATTTGATAAATAGCCTTTTATAGCCAGACTAAAATACAAATAATCTGAACAATTATTATTCTTAGAGGAAATTTTGTTCCAGATTAAAATTATTTCTGGCTCACTCAATAATTTATAACCTCAGAAGCGTAATTCTGTAAACCTTAAGAAAATTGCGAAATTAGAATACAATGGTTATCCACTTTAAGTACTTTAATATCTTCATTTATTCTTAGAGGATTCCTCATTTGAGTGCATTGATGATAAGTTCATTTATAACTGAGGTAGGTAATTTATTATTACTATTACCTATTTTTTTTTTATAGTTTAGATAAAAGATTGTGAGTTTGTTATTGTAAAGTTTGATGGTGATTATAAACTGCTATGTATCATTCTGAATTCAATATTTATTTGATACCAAAGAAGAAAGTACATGAGGGAGGAGGCAGTAGAATGAAGGTTGTGACGGTATAACGAAGACATTGACCAAATAATGGGCCGAAGGTGATGGTAAAGGATAGGTCAAGGTTTGGAATTAGACGTCGTAAGAGGCTAACCGTCAAGCGTTCTTATCTCTACTTAGAATAGCCTCATTTTCTGTCCAATTGTTCTATCGTTAGTGTTATTACATGACGTTCTACAGAAATCATAGACGTATTTAAAGTAAATCACGATTTTATGAGTCTGATGCTCTAGCAATGTGATAAACTTGAAGGTAAAGTAACTCGAATGCTTGAAGAGTGGAAAATAGCGATTTGGGTGATTGTGCGATCTAAGGCCTTTCATATTGTAGAGACCTCCGTTCAAATAGATTATATAAAATCTTTGTCTTGAAGTTTGAAACTGATCGTTTGATTTTTATATTTAATTCTTTAAGTTGGATATTATAAAATTGTGAGTAATCAGTTTTCATTTGGTAGCGTGAATATTTTCTGAATTTTCCAAGACTTGCATATGAGGAAATAAAACCGTGGAGAAATATCTGGAGCAACAATTAAACTTCTCATTTACTTATTACAAAGTAAATTATTTCAAACTGCATTTAACGATTATTATTTAACTAATTGATACGTCTTTATGACTAAAGGTTATTTAAAACATGGATATGACATGTTCTCGTGTGTTTGCCGCAAACAGGAACTATTTTATTCTTTAAGCTAAACTAAAATTCCCTTCTACAAAAATAATTATTTTCAAGACCACGTATAATTTACGCCTCAACAATTTTAACTCCTAGACAAGAAAAGCGTTTTATAAAAGTCGAAATAATAAAATTAGGGATTGATAAATTATTTGCCACTTCTATAAATTTGTTTTATTGAAAACTAGTTTCGAATGTTATACATTCATCATCAGTTCTAAAAACATACAAATAATTAAAAAATAAGCATGAATTGCAATTCATTTAAATGAAAATAATCATAAATTGATCAAAGACTCAGGAGTTAAATTAATACATCACGTTGAAAACAGTCTCAAATTAAATACATATGAAGCACTTGAAATAATAAAATCCTTCAAATCCAATCCACATTTTTGCTTAAATGATCAAATAAATATCTCCAATAGTCCAATCTTAAATTTATTCCCATCTATAACAGAAAAAACAATTACTCATCGGCATTACTCAAAAAACCCTGACCCTTAAACCGTTTACCTAAAAAAATCCCACCTACCTTTCGTTCATAGTTAGTACAATGCGAGAAGGAACCAGTACAAACATTTCTGTTTGATATAATGCATTTAAACCTTGGTGAGTATCAACATGTATTTGATTTCTTGTCTGAATTAAGTTCATAATTCATTAAAGTTTTATAATACTGATTTATATTAATCTAATTTAATATGTATAATAATACCAAACTATATTTTGAATTGCTTATTTTTGAATTTTTTGTGTGTTTTTAGAACTGAGGATGAATATATAACATTCGAAACTAGTTTTCAATAAAAAAAATTTATAGAAGTGGCAAATAATTTATCAATCCCTAATTAGATTGATCCTTCTATACCATCATGCGGATGTCAACTGAAATAATAAAAGTTTGTTTATGTTTCGAAAATACGCTGTAGTAAATTATCAATCAAAATAGTGTGGGGATTTATATTCTAAGAAGAAGTAAAAAAAAATTGAATAAAGGTAGCCATGGAGTCTTTACCGATAGATAGAATATTGATGGCAGTGGCAAAACCTGACGCATAGTTCCCAAGCTTGAGATTTATATAACCTCAAAACAGCGTGAAGGGACCACTAAACCACAACAAACAAATTATTTTACATACGAGAAAAATGAATTATTTTTTGGGTTTACTGAGACAACGTTGTGTTCAAATCTCTACGTATTATTAAATGTTTTTTTTTGTTCTTTAATAAGCATTTAACTTTCCTTACAATTGGTTCCGGGCATAGTCATTTATATTTCCAAAATGATTAAATAATGATATTTAATAACTATTAATTGGTAAAAAATGGACATTGACATGAACTATATCTCCGCAATAAAGAATTATATCAAATATATAATATCAAGAAAAATTTCGAATCCGAGTTTTTTAACGGAAGGTAAAGAAAGTAACTTGAATGATTGAAAAATGGGAAATTGTGATATGAGTGGTTGTGCAATCTAAGGCCTTTCATATTGTTGAGACCTACGTTCAAATAACTAAAATAAAATCTTTGTCTTGAAGTTTGAAACTGATCATTTGATTTTGATATTTACTTCTTTAAGTTATATCAATGTATAATTAAATTGCCTTTAATATCAGCTGGGTCTTAACCCCATTGAAATAGTCTGATAGTGATTAAATGGAGAATTTTCAAAATTTCTTTCTCTAAAGTACCTTTAATTTTGTTTATTTAAAATAATTAACTATCTCTCATTATTAGTAGTGATAAAAAATGGATAAATATGAACTATGAAAGAATTTGATAATTAACTAAACGAGAAAAAACAGAAATATTTTTTTCAGGTTGAAACCAAAGTTCCAGAGATGAAAGTAGTATATAAATGTATAGCATAGCGTTGCAAAGCTAAATATTTTAGAAATAATATTATTTAACATATAAAGTCGTAAAAGGTAATGGAGAGTGACAAAAATGCATAAAGTTGAGTGATTGTTGCAGATAATAATTTCTATTGTTATATTATTTATTAGAAACTTAATGTTTCCACGGAAAGTAAACGGAATTTCCTTGGAAACTAAATGTAAACATTCTAAATTTATTTCACATAGGGTGGTAAGTAAAATTTGTGCGATGCGGGCATCCAGATTTTTTTAAATCTCACTTAACCATTCAAGTTTTAGGATCCCTTAAAAACAAAAAGTTATTTTTTTAAAAAAATCGTTCTACCATTGTCGTTGATTTTTATATTTTTTTTTAACCATGTAAATGATAGTTAAACTAATAATTTAAAGATCCTTCTTCATTTATAAATTTTAGGGACAATATTTTTTTTGGGACTTTGAGTCCCAAACAGGGAGTTTTAAAAATATCGTTCTGAATGCTTTGTTGTCTCTTATTTCTTAAGACCTTAAGGAAAAAACAAATGAAAAATCCTGGTTCTTAACTGATAAACCGTTTATTATTATTATTTTTTTTTAATGTAAAATTTTGAATATCTTAAATATATGAACTCAATATTTTTTTTACTTCTCTTCGAAATATCGAGAAACGATTACATTTCGAAATTATTTTTATGAGCAACGAAATAACTTCTTTCCTTAAACTTTTAGCTAAAATTATATCTCATCGTTGGATTCAAAGTTCAATTTATGGAATAAGACCCAATTTATGCTTGTATACGAGTGATTAATATAAGAAATAATTTAATGCATATTTTAAAGATTTCTTAGCAATAATCATTTCATATCATCTTGTTTTTCCGAAACTATTGAACAAAATTTGTATGATAATTTTAAAAAGATCATCTTTTTCTTTATTTTTTTTTAAATCTTAAAGGATCTAAATCCCAGTTAAGTGCATTAATATTCAATTGTTAGGGGTAGACTACAAATAAATATCGTTATTATTAAATTAAAATAAAGTTTGGCGGTATAATATTTGTCCTTCAATATTACATGAAGACAAATATTAAGATGGCAAATTTATTACTTAAACAAGGAAAGTGGTTTTTTTTATTATAATCTATGCTCAAAATTCTTACGCATTTTTTAAATTATAAATATGTTTGTTACACATTTCATATGAATTTATATTTTTGTTATGTTTCCAGTAAAATTATTTCATCATTAGAAGTATATTTTAATTTTTAAAAGTTGAAAAAACAAAATTGATCCATATTGTAAAAGTTTCTACATCGTCTTTCATACGTCCTTAGTTCTCAAAAGCATTTTGATGCCGTAACATTCAAAACTGTTCATTTAATCCTCTCGGCGCATCTGCAACCGTTCCGTTTTCCATTTTTTCTTTCAAAGAAATCTATTAATTTTATTATATCTAATATTGAATTTCATCAAAAATATAGGAATTTAGTGGTATTCGGATTTCCTTTTGTTTACATGATTATGAGAGACCGGTCCTGTTACATAATGAGCAAGGAAGGAGAGGCGTGGAAACGGAATGATAGCCCTGACATGTGGTCCATCGAAGGAATCCATCTTGCGACACTCTTCATATCCAACTAAACAATAATAGGCGTTTCCCTATTAATTATTACCCTCATGGAATGGCACGAAGATAATAAACCTGAGGATCTCCACAATGAAGCCTGTTAGTCTGAAGATATGAATTAGCATTAGAATTATTAATATAGCCTTAGCAGTATAAATATTGTAATTAATATTTTATTTTTTTTTAACTTAAGGCTTTGTTCTCCGCACAACATTAGTGGCTACATTTCGAATAGGGGGAATTTCAAAAGTTTTATCTTAATGTTTCTGGACAAAAGTTGCAGAATGGATGATATTTTATATAGCACATTTATAAAATATGTAGCTATGATATTTGATAGAAGTGAAATAACTAGCATTAGTAGATTATTAATAAATAATAAGCCATAAATTATAATTATTGAATTTTATAAATTATAATAATTTTAATTAGCTGCACAAATACATTACATTAAATACATAAATGCAACCAAAGTATCATATTGAACGTAATTAATTAATGACCTTATAATATTATTCATAGGAAGATATTCATAATATTCAAAATAATTATAATTGATATAATTGTTGAAATTTGCAACAAAAAAATAATATATAGCTACAGCTTATACTGCAGAATCGTAACGGCATACCTAAATAAATAATGAAATACGAAATAAACAATTTTTGAAACAGAATAATTCTATACAAAATATCCCTTTTAACAAAATAGTATTTTTGACACAATATTAATTCCTATAATTATATGAAATGAACTTTCATGAAAGTTTATTTACTGCTTTTGTGTTTCAATTTCTTTTCCAGATGGTAATGTTATTGAATAAAGATTTTTATTTAAACCGAATACCAATAAGAAAAAAATAAAAGAGATAACGCCCATTATGCATTAAAGATTTTATTGTTTTGATATGATAATAATATTCGATATAACTATTTAAAATAATGAAGTATAGTTCGAGTGAACCAGCATTGCTAATGCTTGAAATAAAACTGTTTAAACTTTATGTAAAATTCACTAATTGAAGCAGTATTTTATTTTATTCTATAATTCTATTAGTTTTGTTGCCATTATTACTCCGTATTATTCAGAATGCTGTTAACAAACGAACTTCAAAGTATCGTCGTTGTGACAAAAAAATATCAGAAAATGTGCTATACCCTTAGTTTTCAGTAGACTAAAAAAAAAAAAAACAGTTTAATCAATTGATAATTTTCAAATTTAGCTATCATTATGTCAATGTTTTAGTTTTCTGAGTAGTAAATATTTTTTAGTTCATTCTCAATGAGTCTTATTTCAAATTAAGTAAGTCACTAGAAAATTAGGCTGAATTAAATGAAAAACATTTATTTCGATTTTATTCACATAGGATATTTTCTTACTTTTACTTCGATTGCTAATCTAAGTCCTTTTTTTCTACTTAGTTTACTACTTACCATATAACATTAAAAAAAAAAAAAGAAAAAAAAATCGACAAAAATTTAACACCAACATTTTTAATTAAAAAAAAAATCAATGTAAAGTATTTTTAAAAGAATGTTAATAGTTCAGCAATCCAAATATTTTATTTTTATATAACTAAAAAAAAAGATTCCAAGATAAAACATCGTTATGAAAATACCCTTAATTAAAAAAAAAAACTTCCTAAAAAATTCCTCAGAGCTGAATTCCAAAAACGTTTATGGTTTAGGACGAAAAACATATCTTCAACGCAATGTATAAATATATTTTACTCTTTAGCTTGAATGTTAGAATTTAGTTATCAAGTGCTAGTTTGCTATAATTATTTTTGCTTTATCTGTAGAATTTAAAATCATCTCCAAAGTGGCGTGGATAAAGTTAAAAATAAAATGACTACAACATTGCATACATTTTTGAAATGTTCTATATTATGAAAATTTCCCAGAGTTTATTTTAAAATAAAATAACCTTCAAGTCCTAACTATATTGCTATAACTACTTTGTATATTTTAAAGCAATAAATTAGTTCAGTTAGTCAACTCCCCAGGAAGGACAAAACAATCAAACCATAAATTTATAGTGTAGTGATAAATTGTTCGTAATGCCAATTAACATTGTTCATAATGAGCTTGATTATATTATTTACAGCTCAATGAACCTTGAAATGAAATAATAATCGTTTATGATATAACTTACAAATCGTTTCAAAATACATAGCTCTGAAATATCGATTATCACGCAATTAAATGGTTTGACAGAATTACAGTTCAATATTCACAGTGAACTAGAGACTTAGGAGAAGATTGATCAGCGAGCCCAATATTGGCTGGGGTAGAGGCCACGGCCGTTAGCGAAGAAGAAAGTGTCCATCAGAGTTAATGAAGATCGTGATCTTGCGGGTTTCCTGCTGGACCGTGTTGGCTACAGGAGACAAGGATTCTCTCCGATAATGGGGCCGTGTAGTCCTCTATCGTAGGCGGAGATCGGCTTTCTGGCGGCTTGTGGGCCGGGGGTACCGAGCAGTAAGGAGTAAAGAGTACTTGCAACTATACCAGCAGGTATTCAAAGTTTATATTATTTTTTTATATTTATTTTATATTTATTTTCATCGACTATCAAACGAAAATTTTGAAGGCTAATGCTGACGATTATAGCTACCATATTAACATAGATTTAGAACAAAAATCCTAATTATAATTAGGCCAAATATTATAATTAAACAATTTATGAAAGATTATAAGTTAATAACTCCAAGTCAGATTCTATATTACAAACCTGTCAATTTCTACCAACTTCGGGCATCTTCTAGTACAAGAGTCTCAAGCAACGGCCCGCGAGCTAAATCCGGCCCAGAAGCATCACCAATCAAGCCATTCCATTTCTAGGTATTCCAATATGATTGGACACTTATCGAGGGGCCATGAGGTTATTTGTCCCGGGCGGCAAATGTTGAGCGAAATTATTTCTCTTAAATAAAGTAAAAAAAAAATCGTTTATGTATTATTAAGGAAGAAGTTGGCCGGGGAGTGGGATCAAAGATAAACACACTAATAAGTTATACTTACTCAACAAAACTTACTCCAATATGTTTATATTTTATATTTGTCCTTAATTTAATTAATAAAACGAGTTAATGTTATGAGATGATAATATTTATTTCGAAATATAAAATACTGTTACATCTAAATTAGTTGACATTTGGGGAAGGGGAGAGGGGAAGAAAAGGAGCATAACTAGGCATTCAGAAGTCCCGAGGATAGGACGCAAATTGATCCCCTTTGGTAATCATATTTTTCTGGAGCCTCCTTTTCCACGCTTCATAAATTTGTTCCCATTAATTAATCCATTATATTCACTGTAATCTAAAATTAGCATTTATCCAAAGAAGACATATAACTATATCTACTATAGTCTTTGATATACTACTATATCAAAGACTATACAGTCAATATAACTATAAATACAGTTACAATAATAAATAAGAATTTGAAATGGAAAATATCAGAAGCACAATCTTATATTTAATGTCATGAAAATTATAAGGTTAATGAAAGAAACATAAATCAATAGTTATTATATATAACTCCTTTAAATTACATAAATTTACAAAGACAATCTAAATATGTTTTGCTTAAATGTTATTAATTATTAATTGTTTACATAAACTTGCAGGTTAGTCTAACTATAAAACTTCTGGCATTTAAAAACCATGCAGACCATGTTAGATTACATAAACATTTTTTCTTTGATTTTATTTTGTGAAAACATATGAATGAGTTTAGAAAAATCAATTTCTTTAGCTCCTTCGCTGACTCATGGTTGATCTCATATAACTTTTAGTTATTTCCAATTTAGAAACGTGTGTTCTGCTATTGCTATTGCTATCTGAAAATGCATTACGAAACCAAAAGAGAGAAACCTCACGATTACGAATCCGAATGAAATATTAGGACTACATTTTCTACAACCTGTCGTGGGGACACTGTGGGAATTCCGGGACATTGCCCCGGTTGTCCCAGCCTAGTTATGCCCCTGGAGGAGGTTGCAGTGAAAGGAGGGTCAAAAAAATGAAAATATATATTTTTTTTTTATTATTAATAAATTTAAATATATTGAGGTAAAATTTTTAGTCAGTAACCTCCTCCAGAATGCACTGGTGCATAGCCTAACAAATCGGATCTTATGGATGTCCTTGCTGACCGTGTGAATGCTATTACCTATAAGAAGTCCGTAATCCGTATCGAGTGCTATATCGCAGAGGGGTTGGCAACCCTTGGGGTTGTTACCATCCTCTCCTCTTATTGGCTATTTTCTTCAATTATCTTCCATCCGTTCCTCCCCACAGATTCCGTCTCGTCTCCGCCTTTATCTCTTCTTGTCATATTGTTTTTTATAAAGCTCAGTAAAGAGCCAGTTGTTTGTGCCTGCTTCTATAGTTGAAAGACACATGGCAATAGCTCTTTGTACTTGTCAAAACTCGATCGTTAGAACATAAACATTGATTTTTTAACCAATAAAATAAATTTGAAAACTGTTTTTTCACTTGCGTGGTGAGTTTTTTTCTCTAAACATATCATTATAAATTATTTGAAATGTATTCTTAAAACTAAATGTTTTCACAGCGCAAAAATTGACCTATTATTGTTAAATACAATGATTTCCTTCTTTTTTATGATGGTTACAATATTTCCTCTAGAGTCCGTAATATAATATTCCATTGGTACATTGCTGGTTTATGGATATATGATTTAGAGAATAACTTTTCTGAATTTGTTTTAATTCTTTTAAATTTTTAAAATTTTCTTAGTTTTGTATTTCATTATTTCCTCCAACAGACTTGTTTGTGGTTGTTGTTTACCATGTAAGATTGTACCCTGTCCTTTCCTGCACATCATCATCACCCCTTTGTTTGAAATGTCATTTCAAGTTCATCAATGCTATAATGTCTTTTTATACGAGCGAGTTTTTCACATTCGGGATTGGTAGATATACTCTCGATATTAAAACTCGAAAATGTAAGAGACTCTGGGAGTTCTAGGTAGAGTTCTCCGAGAGATGTATAGTCAATAACGTAACCAGCATGTGTAATATTCTCAAGAAATTCAAAGGTATTTTGAATGATTGAAACTAATCTCCGAGAGAAGGGAGGAGACAATAACATTTGCTGGGACGATAAAAACTCTCGGAGAGCTCACTCTCGACCTCTCAGAGGCCTTTAAACTTGCGAGGTTTACTCTCGAGAGTATGTCTACCGCTTCCGGGAGTCAATTTGGAGGCTCGTGTAAACGTATCTTTAGAAAGATAGACGCTTCATTAAGTTATTACAAACCATATAGAATATATTTAAATTGACAAAAATAAGTTGAAAAAAAGAAAGAAATTGGCGGCAATCCTTGGCAGATATCCTACAAATTACAATACTAGTGAAGATACTGATGGTCCCTTCGGACCTCCAAGGATAGATGGCTATATGGTACACAGATACATGAAGGTACCGCGATGGAGCAATTACTGGCGGGAGATAGAGGTTCACCGACCCCAGCCTCATTAGAATTTGAACAAGGGCCAATTCTCAGGTGAGTGGCCGTTCTGCCAAGGTCGGGGGTACAGTTAGCGTTTGATCAGAAAATTATACCGGTTTTATTTTATTGTCATATCCATCAATGCCAGCCAATAAAGATCTCCATAAAAATATCATTTCAGAAGATACCATTCCGTCGTAGTCGAAATCGGTTTCGGTATAACGAAGCAGACTGGTTTGTATTAGCAGAAGCATCGCTGAAAAAAGCAGACTCTGGCAGGTCCTAGCCTGGCTGGCCTCAGTGCTATAACATGTTCGAAAATACAACCGTTATGTGTTAAAAGAACTCTTACATCGAATGGGTAACACACAAATAAATGTTTCTAAGCTTTCTCAAATCAATTGACTTATCATCAATACTTGTATTTCATTTATTTCTTGTTTGATAAGTCGCTAAAAACGACGTGAGGCGGGAATCTGAAACCAATTAGATTGACCTTGGAAATGGTTTCAAGTGTCTACATTGACATTCAGCATGCTATGAGTAATGAAGATCCCAATGAATGTCAAAAAAGTAGCATTTTACCGAAGTAGCATTTCAATGGATCCCAGTGCCATCGCAGACTCTTAGGTAATGAAAGAACATAAAAGTAGGTAATTAAATCAGGATGCTTACAGGACACTACAACCTCCAATATGATTTACAAAGGATTGGAATCTTGGAATGTCATATATGTTCCTTTTGCCATCAATAAGACATGAACCTCAACAAATGCCGGTCCTTAAGATTTACATTTGTTGATTCTGAGGTACTAATCGAATCTGTACAGGGTTGCCAGGAAATAAATACTAGCAATGTTAACATGACCCCTGCATAGGTAAAACAGGAATACAAATTACCGCAGGAATCATCATTATCGCATCTGAACTAAAATATGGACTACTTCAATCCATGAAGGGTCTTGGTTTCAGTAATTGAAAACGAATTATTTTTTCTTGAGCAGCGATTATTCTAATAGGTTACGTGGTCAACATTCACAATCATCTTCTAGATTTCTTCCCTTCCTTTTCTTACCAATGGAGGATTACTTTTTGAAACTTCGAAAATCTTCAATCCCCATAACCAATCAGTGCTCGGCTCAGAATATCAAATAAATTTTTAGCAATCTGGGCCCTGAACTTAAAAGTTCATTTTCTTATTCATTGAATATTGAATTATCTCCTTCCTCTATAGTTGTATCTGATCAATTGTTAAGTTAATTTTCCATGACTTAAATTACAAACACCTAACCTTAAAATATTATTCTATAACCGCCCCTTATAATAGAAACAAGGTTGCAGAGCTGAATAAGTTCATTTTAACTACTTTCATAGTGAATTAAGCAGAACACATTTCATTAAATATTTAACTTATAGATTGGAATAGATAGGCTGGAAACTAAAATTAATCTTTAATGGCCATGTTATAAAAACCACTTAAAATAGATGGATAACCGAGCGCATCCGAAAGGAGATGGATGCGACCGAACCTCCTTCCACCAATCCGCCAATCTGTTGTAAACAATACGCTCTGTAACAAAGTAATTTAAGAAAACAAAAGCAGAAATTAACTTAATAATTTCTACTTTCACATTATTTAATGGAAAGAAATTTTTTCAATGTAAACTAAACCAGAAACTTTTAAAATATATTTGCAACTTTACAAAGTTAAAATATATAGGTAGTGTACAGAATTGTTGTACTAAAATTGTTTAAAAAACTCTTTTATTGTAATTAAGTGGGAGAAGAAGTGAATGCTACTGAGTTTATTTCAAGTATTGTTTATGTGAACTCTTTAAAATTATATTAAAAAGATAATTATTATAGGACGGTAAGGGAAAGTTGTGTGATGCGCGCACCGCACCAAATTTTTAGCTTAATTTTATAAGGTGTTAGTTTGTTAGATAAATGTAAATTTAAAAGTCTAACAAATAACCTTGATACAATTCCACATCAGAATGGATAAAAGACAAAGAGGACCAAGAGTGTAGCCAGCCCAAAACAGAACGCAGGGATGTTTTTACTTTCCCTTACCTATATACGAAGTATATAGTAAGGGGAAGTATTGCGATCGTGAAAATTTTCGAATTCCAGTTTTCGACGGAAATACACGTTTTAAGGCCTCCTGAGTCCAAATGACCAAGTCTCGCAAAATGGTCTGTGTGTTTGTGTGTATGTGAACAGTCTAGTTCAAAAACGAAAAGTCTTATTCTTTTTTTTTTTAGTTGTTGCTTCAACCGCTAAGGGCAATAGACAAAAAAATCAATGCCGCCGTCAAAACTCTTATGCGTTTCATTCTCAAACACATGATATTACAGGATAAACAAAAACCTGATTAATGAGCAATATTATAAAATTTAATTTTATAAGCATTCCAACAGATAAATAACTGTGAAACCAGCTTTGTAAAGACTATCTGAGATTTCTGAGTTATCTGATCCGAATTCAATAAATACTAACAATAGGATGATTATTTTGATCAATTTAAATCGTGTTGCGATTTTTAAACACGTGAGTCCTTTTCATCTTCCTCTTCAGAAGGGAAGAAGAAGATTGCTTTTCACTATCACATCGGAGATAAAATATTGTTTCTGATAAAATCAAAATCACATAATCGATTTTTGGTCATATATATACATATACACATTTCACGGCGGCAATGACGATATATTATATTTTATATTCTATTATCGTACAATTATATTATGTTATAAAATTTGATATTCATTAAAAACTCCAGCAAGGTCCTCAACAATATTTTCCAGACTGGACTTCTTTTCAATATTTCTGCGGATTGATGACCGATTAATTATCGCATATTAAGCAACGGTATGTTTGACAGTTATGATTACTCGGTAGCCTACATAAGTTGGAGCTTCATCATCAATCATAACGTAACTACGGAAATTCGGAATATCCAATTGGGAATCTGCACAGAATTATCATTTCTTTTCTAGAACTGTGTCAGCTTTTGTTCTGTTTAATGGGCATTTGTTTAATTTTTTTAAGTTTTGGCCCACTATTATTTTTAATTCGAGCGTTCAAACTAAATAAATCGTATTAAACTAACTAAATATGTAATTCATATTTGTTGCATTTGTTGAAAACTTAAAAGTAGAGTATGAATGCAATCTTGTGAAATCAAATAGTTTAATAAATATAAAGAAAAAGAACTTGAATAAATGAATTAATTTCATTTTAATTTTTAAAGTTTATTCGCATTATTACATTGATGAAGGACGGTAAGTTCTATGACCGAATAATTCCGGATTCCACACTGCAGTCAGTAGCAATTTGCAGGTTCCTACACGGGCTATCACCATGCAGTCTTCTTTCTCACCTCAAACAATGAAGGCCGCAATTCCACTTCCTTAATCAACGAACCCATAAGATGGCACAATTAGGATAATCTTTACACGTTAACAATACAGTGTTCTAAAACATCATTGCAGCTAATATTCAAAATTCGTGTTCAATTGATCTCAAATTTAGATTCAGTGACCTCAAGAACTCCGAGAGATAAGTGTCGGCTTGATTTCTAAATTTCCGTTCACCTTATTGAATTCACCATTTTCAATTCCCGAAACCTGGCTCCGAGTTATGCACCAGAGACTAGCAAAACACCTGGGTACCTGCATCATAATTGAAAAAAAAATGTAATTCTGATTTTTCCTCAACTTTTTTTTGTTGTCTTTAACGTTATTTTAGGCTCACCGCATGGGATTTTCGAAAAGGAGCGGAAATCAAGGACACATAAATATGATATTACATAACTTAAAACAGACACAGGAATCCAGAAAGATTTTGAAATCGAGAAAGGGAACCCAACATATGGAATGTATCCAATCATGCTATAGATCTAAATACAATACTATTGTAACTGAGGTTTTCATAATTAAACTTCAGAAAATCTAAATATTGTTTCTTAGTGGTTTGTAAATTGAAGATACTAACAGTATCTTTGTCGAAATTTGGAATTAATTATTCTCCGGATATTTGATGGTTTAACAGAACTCCGCAGTTTTTTAGCTTAATTTTATAAGGTGTTAGTTTGTTAGATAAATTTAAATTTAAAAGTCTATCAAATAACCTTGATAAAATTCCACATCACAATGGATAAAAGATAAAGAGGACCAAGGGCGTAGCCAGCCCAAAACAGAAGGGAAGGATGTTTTTTAAATTTGATTTCTTTCATGTAGAGGGAGAGGAGGCCCATGGTGTCATGCAATAATTTACAGCAGCATTCACTAGAAAATAAGATTAGATGCGAAATTTTTATTTTTTCCAACGTTGGAAGGAATGGTAGCTGCCTCTCCTTGCCCTTCCTCTGGATAAGCCAGCATTAGATTAAATTGAAAAGAACTGAATAGGCGATATCCAAGAACTAGAAATGAATTTGTTGGCTGAACATTATTTATGACAGGGAACGTGCCAGATTCGACAAGAGATGCCTCTTCTGCATCATTCAATAAAATTTAATTAATAGCACCTTCGGAGATACAAGTTTTTACAACTTGTGTACATGAAACTTTTATTTATTTCTGTACTAGTTCGCTATCGACCCATCTACATACCTCTATTACATTATCGATTCCCTATATCCTTCTCCATTGGTTATAAAGCAGAGTTGAGAATCCGCCGACCGATTAGTTTCAGCCGAAATTTTCCCGGGCAGAACGCAATTGCGGAGCGGTGGTTTAGACACGTATGCTTCCCCCCTGTTCCTTTCACAGGGACGGAGGAAATGGAAGAAGATAATAGCGCTGTAGAGGAGAATCCCGCTAACGGTCCGTCGCCGCTTCGCACGCTCGCTGGGAACTGAGGCTCTAGGCAAGGTACCCCAACCATCTATGTAAATAGTAATGTCTATAGTCGCTTCTTCTATCTCCGTCATCGTCCTCTGAGCTAGAAGTGCAATTGAGTTCTTCCTTTTAATTGATTTTTTAATCTTTCGTAAACGTCAATAGCAAACCAGATGTCCTGTTTAACATTTTAAAAACATTATTTTTTAGTATATAAATTGTTTTTAAGACCTTCTTGGATCTATGAAGTTGGACTTTGGGGTTCCAGTAAACCATTGAATTCCTCTCGTATACGATCCTCACAATTCAAAATCCTCCGTAAAAACCTCTAAGCTCCTTACCTTGTCACGAATAAAATCATCCATAACGGCGTTAATGCTTCATATTTTGCCAATTTGTCCTGAACTAGATGATCCTTCCATAATAAATTCAGTACCTGCTGAAACCCAATAATTTTTAACCATGCTTCCTCTGCGATTCCCGATAATCCTCCGAGGCGCCTAAAAAGATGATGGCCATGGGACTGTTATTGGAGTCTGATAGGTAACCTCTTTACAAATATGTGTTATACCATTATAGCATAGCTCTAATTTGCTTGTATTTTTTTACTTTTATGTGAATTTCAAACCATAAAATTTTTTTTTTTATTCCCATTAAACATTTCAAGATCGCACCCCATCCTCGGAATTTTCTTCTCTTTATTGTAGTACTCCTATTGGGTCATTTTTATAATGTTAGAAATTATTATTTGGTAATTTAAATAAAAATTGCAAGCACAATTCCACTCTTGTAATACTCAGCTTATTGAAATATCCTATTTGGACTTTGTCTTCTTGAGAATGTACAATTGTCATAAGTTCTGTTTTTTTATTGATACTATTACTATGGATTTTATACATCTGTTTTAATAATATATATCCAATAATTAGTTTATATTTTTAAATTCCTTATTATTATTTATTACTATTCATTAATTATAATCGATTTAGCTTGATAATTTTTATAATTCAATCGGCGTAGTATGTGTCAAGATTTTTTGTGTCTCTTATATTATTTCTTCTAATTAATTCCAAGTACACAAGTTCAATGCGCAGGTTCATACCATATTAAAATAGACATTTTCAAAATTCAAAATAGACTCATTCAAAGATAAACATTTTTTTTTTTCTATTTCTCACATATTTTACACGTGTAATGATTTACAGAGTTTAAAATATCTGCAAAAGATGTTTACGTTACTTAATTATAAAATCTATTCATTCCCTGATCTGAGCCGTTTTGAATGAAATCATATGTATATATGGCTGGAGGTTAGTTCAAAGTTGTAAGGACACAAACATATTTTTAATTGAAATCTTCGATATTGAAGTTATAGACAATAAAAGTTACCCATTGTGATAACTTCTTTCACCAAACTCTCATCCCAATCTTTTCTCAGTTTTAGATTTGAAACCATTAAATTGATTACAAATCTATTACCATTAATGCTCGTGCAAAATTTTTAAAAATCGTTGTCGATGTTCCTCTCTCCGCTGATATCCGTCAAGGCCTAAACCTACTAGGTCAGTTTTAAGTTATCAATACTTTCATATAAGTTCTGGAGTATCACTCGAAAAGTTATTCTATGGTATTAGGAATTCGTTCATTATCAAATTCAATAAATTTAAATGCTCCTTTGAACAGTCGCGATTCTCTTCAATTAAATTTACCATTTGCACGCCTCGCAATGCAGCGCTGTTTAGTCTCCTTCTAATGTATTTCTCCATTCTCGGTCTAAAAATTCTACGCTAATTTTGAAGTTTTTTCGCCTGAAAAAAAATGTTTTTAGTTATAAAAATTTTTCCTCATAGTTTAAAAAAAATCTTTCCTCTACATTCCTCATTCTCTGAAAAATATTTTTTGTAAATATGGAGATATTTACCATGTTTTATACTAAATAAAAGAAATTTAGTAAATTCAAAACAGCATGGAGCAGGTCAATCATTAATGTAATTTATTTATTAAGTTGGTGAAAACATTTTTCTAACGGTGATTGTGCTGTCTTGTGGAGGCTGTTAGATTTAGCGCTGGCAGCCGAGCGGCCTTTTTACCTTCAACAGCTCAGCACCTTTTAAATTGATGCTTGCTAACAGCCTGGTCGGTGTTAAAAAACTGCCAGCTTAATAGTCTGATACTGAGGGTTTTGCCGCCTTTGCCAAGCTGTCCATGGTAGAATCAAAGTCTCCTAGTAGTATAATATTTTTATATTGGCGAGACAATTTATGATTCGTTTTGTTTTTCGACAAAGAAAATTAATTTAAATATGCAAATCAGTAAGTAGAGAACGATAATATAGTCTTCCTGAAATTTAGACATGTAAATTTCAGTATTTATATTCGATTGGATTAAATATATTTTATACATATAAAAGAATATAAAAAAGAAATAATTGCACTTTTTTAACTTCTTTGTTTTTTACTTCCTTGTACGAAGTAAAGGAAGTATTGTAATCGCGAACATTTTCGATTTTCAGATTTCAACGGAAATATCCATTTTGACCATCCCTGAATCCATTTTGACTAGTTTCGTTGTGACGTCTGTACGTACGTGCGTATCACGAATATTTCAAAAACGGTTAGCCGTAGAAAGTTAAAATTTTGTATTTAGGATTACTGTAAAATCTAGTTGTAAACAACCCTTTTTGGCTACTACATGATTACCGGAAGTAGTACTTTACTTGAAGGTCATTATTGATTTTCATAAAAAATTATGTTAAAATTAAATACAGAGATCATATGTTTCGGTGATAAAGGTTACAAACGCGATGTTTTCACCACTCCAATTAAACATTTTTATTACTTGTTTTAAGTGTTAAAATTGAGTGTAAAATACTGGTTTTCCTCCCCATTTGTGATAAGAATAAGTCTGCAGCAGGTAAATAAGATAAGTTAAGCGGGTTCTTCCGCTTAAAATGTCGAAACTGGATTTCCAATGTTTTTTATTATTCCAGCATATACGCACCGCGGCCTATCAAGGCCTATTGTGCGCTGGCCTAAACCGTTTAAAACAGGCCAGTAGCCTTTGCAAATCTGAATAGACTCATAGGGTTCATCATCTCGCAGAGCTTAGGGTCAGTGATCCGGTCACAACCAAAGTGGAGGTACCGCACCCTTGTCAAAGCATCGCATCCACAGATTATGTGGAAAGCCGTTTCGTCCTCGATCCCACATAGCCTACACTTCGGTGACTCAGTTAGCCCCATGTTGTGAAGGTGCTTATTCAGTTGACATTGTCTTGTATATTGTCCCGTCACCCTGCTAAGTTTACTCCTATCCATAAACAGAAGTATCTCACTTATTTTGAGGCAGGGTCCATCTAAAAATAGTTTGGAATGTATCTGTTACCTATTGTTTTCCCAGTAGTGCTTAGCTTTATTGCCTACAGCCACCCAGATACGCCTTTTAGCATAGCTAAGGCTTATGCCACATAAGGGCTCTGGTGCACAAGGCATCACCTCAGAGCCTCTCCTTGCAAGGTAATCAGCCTTTTCATTCTCCATAATCCCGAATGTCCAGGAACCCATTCAACCCTTACCCTGTTGGTTTCAGACACTTTTTTAAGATTAACTTTGCATTCTTCCAACAACTTTGATCGGGTAGCATTTCCAATGCTTTATCTGACGTTGACAGTTGACTGCTAGTGACGTTGACAGTTCTAATGTTGTAACGGAACACTAAGAAATCTCTTGGAAACTTGTTACCTACTGAAAGAAAACGACATATAATGACGGAATGAGACCTCCAGAAACAAGAGTATGTGTGTGTGTCAATAGATGGATGTCGCGACGCCGAATGTCGTTTTTGAGAAACTGCAATCTTCCAAAACTAGTTATCAAATTCAGGATCACTTTTTGAGCCACCGATTTATAGTTTAATGGGCACACAAGGAAGTCATTATATTATGACATTTTTCATTCATTATAATATTAAAATAATTAAACATTTAACCTTAATAATTAATGATGGAGAAGCCATTCAGATTGGATTTGAAGATTAATCCAAAAAATAGTAAACAATTATTTAATACCGACGTTTCGGCCTACAATGTAGGCCATCTTTAGGATTACAATGGACAAGATGCAATGTAGATGAACATCATAAAAGTATATAAAATGAAAGAATATAACTGGTAGAATAAAAAGAAAAATTAATGATCCTATATTTCTTCATTTTTTGTGAGTTTATTTTAAATTTTCAGTTCCAACGAGTCAGATATAAGCTTCCGTTGATTTCTTTTATAGCATTGTTGCTATTGGTTCCTCACTACCAATGGTAGAGAAACTGTATATTCATGCAGGAAATGAAAAATACTTTGTCCTCAGAATCGAAAATGTCCACTCGCGTTTTACGTTTTAGACATCAAGGAATAAATTTGGTTCCGTGTCTGTTTGTCCGTCTATCTGTCTATTGTCAAATCCCTGTGACGGGCATAAGACCTATTAAAGTTAATTCGATTTTTAAAAAATATTTCATGGATTGTACGTGTTAGTACCTAGATGGTCACATATCAATTTTATTAAATTTCATCCGTTGCTTTCGGTTGCACATGCGCAATCACATTTTTCTTGAAACACATATATTTCGAAAACGGATCGCCTGATTTGGCCCAAATTTACAGCGAAGATGGGAATAGTATTTTATATAATATTTATTTTATATTCTTTGATTTTTATGTTTACTGTATCTTGTTCTTCTTAGCCCCTAAAGAAGACGAACAATGTGAGCTGAAAGGGAAATTATTAAGAAGAATTTCACTGTGTTTTTCGTGATTATTTATTTAATTTTTTCAATAGTGAATGTTATTGAATTGTCACATTTAAATAATTTATAAGAGGAAAATACTGATAATACACTGTATATTAGGCATGACTAAGTTGAGTATGAATGCTTAACTAAAAGGGTTTGGCATTCAAATAGGACAATTGAATCCATGAGTATAATTGAGTAGTTACTGGAGTTAAAGCACTAAGCTTATTAAATCCTAATTAAAGTGACCATTCCGTTTTTTTTCTCTTTCAGAGGGATGCTGAACCGCTTAAACAATTCTGCGTTCGTCTCTCCATTGTGATTTTCTTTAGGTTTTTCTTTAAATCATTGGTATGTTTACTTCTCTTAACTTTTTAATCTCTTAATTTTTTATATAACGCAGTAAATTTAGGGCTTCTTTTGTTAATAATTTAATAAAGTTTCTAATTATGTTCATTAAACGTCACATAAATAGAATCGAGTCTAGTAAAACTAAGATGAAAAAAAATATGTAATATTTTAATCATCAATGCTAATTCTGTTATTAGCATTGAAATCGCCACGGATCAAGCAGGTATTTTCAATAGAAAACTAATTATCATGAGTTCCAGTCAACATAAATTTCACGAGGTACCGAAAATACGCCTTGAGAGAAAACGAGCTGCCCTTTGAGACCCTATTATATCGTAAAAAAACGTTAAAGAGTTTTTAGAACGAGGTAACTCATTTTATGTATGGCCTTGTAGGGCTGAGGGTTAACGAGGTCAGGCTGAATTACCCATCCCCGCGCCTAATTTTTATGGCTGAGTAAATTTTAATTTTATTGCCTTCTTCCGTGGCTCGTGTTGGGTAAGTCATCTTATTATTCATCTTTATTGTTATGGTGATAAAATAAAATATTTGCCAACACATATTGTGCTTTACCAATATGGTATTGATTGCTAGATAATTAGACAGATGACTAATTACGGTGTTCTGCGGAATTTAGTTTTTCAATTTTATTTTTAATTGATAACTGATTTGAATATGCATATTAAATTAATTGTGTATATTGAATAGTACGTATTTTATATCACCAAAAAAACAACAACAAAAATCAGGATTTTCTAGGAAATATATGAATGAAGTTTTCCTCAAATCCTGTTTATGCAATTAAACAATAGACTTAAGAGCAAGGAGATATCCACCTCAGTGTCAACAATGTAAAGTATCTCTTAATTATATCATGTATTTGATGAGTATCCTCGGTACATGAGAAAGATGGAAAAATGTGCTGTATCATTTCAGCTCTGTATCGCTTTGAGGGATAACGAACAACCCATCTATAGTGCAATTGAATTCATTAGAAACATTGAATATCTGCTGATTTGAATTTTGTGTCGTAGATTTACTTTATTTATTAATACATATCGATTTCATTTCTATTTAATTTTTCATAACACTTTATTTTATTGGTTTGTAGATTTTTATTCTTACTTTATTTATTTTTTATTTTCTTAGTGATTTATTTTTCTTTATATTTCTAATAGTCCTTACTTCTAATCTAATACTTCTTTTCTTTATTTTTATATCAGTTATTAAAATATTAACAAATAAACCCCTTTGTCTAGTTAATAACCATCAGCAGTTTTTTGCTCTTAAAATCAAACAACAAACATCTAATGAACAATTGAAGAATATTCAATTAATTGAATATATATTTAAATTCAGTGAATCAGAATCAATAGTGTTATTGAAACTTTCTAATCATCAATGGATATCTTGAAGCAGGTAATGTCGCTGTATATTTAGATATACATATAACACTATAAACACCATTGTTTACCATTTGCGGTTACTATTCTGCAAAAGACAGGAGCACGAACAACCTAAACAACTTGTGTTTTATATATATATATTTTTTTCTTTTCTTCCTGTTGGCACTGTAGACCGTGGAGATCCTTGGCAGCGCGATATGGTATTCACACATGGGAGAGACCACAACGCGATTCTCAATTTAGGTACACGGGGGTAGGGTGATCACTCCTACGCCCGGCCTTTTTGTGAGTTGCCTCCAAGTAGGCTGAGGGGCTCACATACCCGGGGGGCGGGATAAATTGCTTGAATTATTTAATTCTATCAAATTAAATCATGCCGGTGCCGGGATTCGAACTCACAACCTTTGGGTTTCTGAGTAAGTGCGTTAACCCGGTAGGCCACCCCGACCCCCCACTTGTGTGTATATATATATATATATATATATATATATATATATATATATATATATATATATATATATATATATATATATATATGTAAATATATTTTTTTTTCTTTTTTTTCTGTTGGCACTATAGACCGGATTTTATATATAAATGGTATATATATATATATATATATATATATATATATATATATATATATATAAATTAGTTTATGAATATATAATTTATTTTTAAATCATTATATTTCTTTGAAAAAATATTCAAGAATATTTCTATTGGAACAGAAAATTAAGAAGCATAATCTTGAATAAAATAAATCATACCCTAAAGACTGATGTAATTTTTAGCTTTTACTTTAGCAATTCAGGATCTGGATTATTGTTAAAATTTTTATTATCCTATCGCCATCCCTATTTATTATCCCTCATTGTTTAAAATTCAATAAAATGATGGTGAAAATTATAATCGTGGATAAATTTAATTTTATTTATTATTTATGCACGAGATAAAACTTTTAGGAGAAAATAACTTATAAATCCACCAGAATTGCAAGACTTCATCAAGAAAAAAAAATAATAAGTGGAAAGAGAAAATATAGAAGCAACCATGATAATTAATCCATTTGGGACCTCAAGTCAATTCTCAAAATAAATAGAATCTTCTCAGCAAACAGGTGCTATTTGGACCTTTAGAACTAACTCCGTAGTCGAGCTCTGTCCAGGGCAGCTAAGATCAAAATCTACAAGACGCTGATCCGCCCAGGCCTTACCAATGGCAAAAGCATAGGTGGATACACAAAAGCAATTGAATTGTCCCTCCTAAGATTTGTGAGGAAAATTCTCCGAAGAATATTCGGACCGATGTTTAATATACATAATATATTAACCAAGCTTAGCGAGGAAGGGCAAATAACGAGCTCAAGAATATCTATAAGAATGTAGATATAGCGCAATTAATAAAACTGCCCAGACTAGATGAATACAGAAGAAATACCATGGAAGGTATTTTGTAAGCGAATGTATGGGAGCAGGAAAGTAGGTCGTCCAAAGCTTGGATGGGAGGATTCAGTGGCTACTCATGCCTGAATTCTACCTAGTACTCGAATTCGGAAGGCGGCGGAATTTGTTTGAGAAAACTGGCGGTCGGTAATGGAGCAGGCCAAGTTTCAACTTGGGACGTTACGCCACGAAATAATAATAATATATTTATTATTTGAATACTTTTAAAAAAAGGGAGAAGTAAAAAATGGAGCAATTTAATAGAAAAATACAAATGGATTGACTTTCGTTTTAATGTCTATAGTTATTCCAGAAAATGATAAATTCGAAAATTTCTGTTGTCCTCCTTAGTGTATAATCCATAAAAGGTTTCAGATCTTCAGATAGATTATGGAATAAATTGGGTAATAAAGGCCCACACACATTCTTTATCAAAGCCCTCTTAAATAAATATTATCCCCAATTATAAGACAAATTGCTGTTAACTCTTATATAATATATATTCCCAATTACAGCGAAGAGAAGGAGGTGGAGAACCACCGAATAAGGGAAGCTAAATGGAAGCGAGGATGATGGGAGTATAAGTCAGAAATAATTATCGGAACAGGTTGGACCGGAACGGCCTGGAGCCCATTGAGTGCTCAGTATTCTCGGCCACAACTAGGCCGGGGAAATAACCTCCTCTGGGCGGGCTCAGGGAATTTGGTGACGTCTCGTCTCGTAACAGGTTCCTTTCCTCCTGGGAACCGACCAAAAATGTCGTCGAAATTCACTCAACTCCGTCCTATTTAAAATATCTTTCCAATGCTCGGTTGTAGAAATATATTACTTATACTTTAAGTCCCAAAGTTGGATTCCATAAAATGCTTATACATCGATTTATTTATGTATGTATTGTACAAAGGATTATTAAACACTTATCTATAGTATATGGATGATTCTCAAGAAAAGGAGAATTTTGATGCATCAGGTAGATTTGTCTTAATAACTATGATCCTGGAATCCTAGGTTTTCTTACAAATAAATCGGCCACCATTTCGGTTGATTTATATTACATATTTAAGGGCTAGTTCCTTGTCACAAACATGGTAAAAGTCTGTCTACTTCAACTTTCAAATTTCAAAACCCAATTCTTGGCTCTAAAACATACTGTAAGTTAGAAATGCTTTCTGTTTCAGATATTGGCTGCTAACTAAGACTAATCCATTAATTACAACAAAATTGTGTTTTTATGTATGAGCTCCATGAACTTTGTATATAATAAATTAATAAAGTGTCATTTTGCGGTGTCAGCATTGTTGTCTTGGAATAACCTTTTGTTCATGGTCCTCAGCTGACAGTTTATATCTACCATCGAGAACGTCGCGATGCAGGACATTTTATTAACGTCCATCCCATGCTTCAATGTTTCACCTATTCAAACTTTAATTTATTTTTCCTCTGTATTACTATTTCATTCTATTTTTTGGGCTGAAAGTGGGTGTTTTTTTTTTTCATTAGGCAATTTAAATACTAATCTTGAGACTTCAAAGTCTGAGTTGTCCGTTCCATGGCTCTATTATTTTCTGTCCCATGGAAGTATTTTAATTCCACGGGATGGTTAATCTCTCTTTGGTTAATTGTTTTTATCAAGTATTCCGTCTCATGGATGTTAGGTCCGTATCATGCTCCTGTCTAAATTTTAATTTCGAAATTGTTACTTAATAAGAGATTTTGATCTCAAAAATATCGTTTGTACCCTTAATCGTCGGTCAAATTGCATGATCTAATTTTTTTTTTTTTAATTTATTTTAAAAAACTCAACTTTTTTGAAAATTCATCACAGAAAATTGCTCTTTTGCTGAAAATCACGCAAGTACTTGTTTTTGAATTACCAAAATTTAATCAGAGTAGATCGACTTTGGGAGAGAAATATATCTTGTATCTACAAAGTGGGAAACTGATCTTACAGTCGGTTGGGGTATAAATCCCCAGTTTTTCAAATATGGTTGATCCATATGTACTATATCGAAGACTTTTTCCGGAAAAAGAGCTGTGTGCTATTTATTTTTAATTAAAGTAAAGTGGTAAACATTTTTCAAGTTTGGTATCGATTTTTTAAACAGCTAGTAACCATATACTTCGATTTAGTGTCAAAAGCTGCAAACACTCACTAGAACAAGATGATTATTAGTAATAAGAGAAAATTTAATCACCGCTAGACAAAATTATGATACACACCTCATTGCAACTCGCCTTAAGGGATTTATCGATATCAGAACTAACCCGTGCATACCGATCTCTTAATGTACCAAGATGCGATAACAGAAAACTGAAGATGTGTCTAGAAGATGTAAATCGTTGTGGTATCGCCGCCGCTGATCTAATGAGTGGATGGGATTCTCACATAATTCCATTCCGTGGTATTTGGCCGTTAGTTAGTCGTAATTAGACAAGTCATGAGAAACTGTTAGTGAGTTCATCACAGGCACCTAACTTTCCACGTGGGCAAGGATGTGGCAACGTCCACGTGGACCACAGGCAACAATTGGACGTTCACGAAGATGGGACAGAATAAGGCGGAAATAGTAATCAATAAATTTGAATACTAACTTTTTTATACCTTTTACTAAATTACATAAATAAGAACAGTTCGCTTGGTAAAGATTCATAAATAAATAAAATGATTTGTTCTTCTGTTTATTTATCCGGAGGTTTATTATAAGAGGTTTAACAACTATCATCCCATTTTTAAACAGTTTCTAAAAGTTTGTCATTACAAAATTAACTCGTATGTTTGGACGGTTAGAAATTAATCATTAAAGTAGCATATTTTTTTCAGAAACAAGAAGATTTATAATTAAAAATTCTTTAGCAAGGACAAAGCCATTTTATCGAGTAAATTTTAAAATTATAAAAGATATGATCGTTAGTAAATTAGTTTAAATGAAAAAAATTAACTGAAAAGATGATTTACTTGTTTAATCCACTATGATTAAGCTTATTAAGCTTCAGAAAAAGAAGCAATAAATATAAACAATTAAATGTAAAGTATTTATCTAAAAAAGCCTTACGTTTCCAAATTAAAAAAAGAGAGTAATTTTCATTTCTGAGAATCTGATCTTAGTTGTGATTGTTGTTACTTAAACTTCGAAAATATCCATTTTCCTATAACATTTAATCTCTTCTTAAGCATTTACTAGAAGGTTTTATAAATTGTTCAACTAAATTCATTAATATTTTGTGAGAAATAATTTTTTCATAAATTTCTCCGTGAAATGGGATTAAATATTTATAACAATTAATAACACAGGCCAACAAAAAAATTTTTGTTGAAAACTTTTTTATCTTTAATAGTTGGTCTTTATAGATTTTTATATGCTTAATCTAAATCTGGCCTTAGTTTTTTTGTATCACCCATAGTTTTCCGTACGTTTCATGCTCATCAAACATCCTAACTTTTTAAACGTCTGTAACATGTTAGCTACAATAGATACATACTGTGGGTCTTTTTCATTTCCCAAGAACTTTGTAACGACTTGCTTGAATGATACCCATGGTTCTTTCTTATTTAAGGTCATTGTGGATTCAAAGTTGACATCAAGCATCATTTTTCTAATGTCAGGTCCGACAAAGAGGCCTTCTTTTAGTTTCGCTTCTGAAAGGCGTGGAAACGTTTGTCAGAGATACTTGAAACATGGTCCATCTTTAGGCAAAGCCTTTAAAAAGTGTTTCATGAGGCCTAACTTAAGGCCTAATTGTTTCATGAGGCCTAAGACTGAAAGCTATTCAATTCTTTAAAAATCGCTTAATTTACTAAATTTAATTATAAAATGTGAAGAAATTGTGGGTGATACAGCTTTTTTAATATCATATTTGGATTTAGCCTAAAAACTATAGGAATAAGGTATTTTCAGTACAAAAGTTTTTTCATCGTTGGCCTGTGTAATCTTAATTTCTAATTTAAATTTTAAGTTTAAATAGCTCAAATTCTGAATGAAATTGGAACCGTATCAATAAAATTTATTCATACTTATTTAAGAAACATAATACTCCTTCAATTGTTATTTATGATATTAGAACGAATTGATATTTAGTTAAAATGAAACAATGAAATAAATCAAAAATTATGAAAAACTAAGCTAAAATCTAATAGTGGGTATCTATATCTATAACAAAAAAAAAAAAAAAGATTAGGGGGCACTTCTTATAAGTTTTAGAACATTTGAGTTTTAATAATCTTTATTAATATATATTGTAAATAGGTAGGACTTATGGATTGTTAGTCTTTGAATGGTTTTTATAAGTGACCAATCTAATAATTGGAATGACATGACCATAGAAACACTGCAGATATATAAATTTTTTCAATGGCAACCGCATTCCTACGATATGTTTCCGATGACGTATCAAATGACAAAGAAAGAATGAGTTAACAGGAAATGCGTTTCAGACAGTGTTCTCTATTTCTTTGTTACATTACAATCGAGACCATTTGTGCCTTAGTTTTTTGTATATATTTTTTAAAGTAATAGCGATTAATCAAAAGTTAAGGATGTCGGAATCATGGGCGGCAGATCACCATATTCGCAAAATATCCATCATACTCCATCTACCATTCTGTTGTTAAGAATTATAGAGACGGATCCGCAGGGAGAAGGACGAAGGGAGGGACCGCAAAGGGTCCTGTGCCCTAATGAAAAAACTAAATAAATGACTTCGTCACAGACAATAGGTTATATTGAAAATTACCTGCGGAACCCAGCGCCATATTAAAAAAAATTAAAATAATAGAATTACCATATACAGACGAATTCTGTATACATGGTAGAGTCTAGCGCCTATCTGATGCCACATCTAGTGCCACACGCCATACAAAAATTAAATATACAAATGAGTTGTAAAAAAGAGATAAATATTTATTTTATATTTAATAGTTAGTATTCCATACCCTCCAAACCCTCCTGCAGGCCACCGCCCTAACCAAGGAGAGCCCCGCATTATCTTATCGCCCAGGCCCCTCAAGATCTAGATCCGCCACTGACGGATTAGATCGGTCTTGTTTTCTTCTTCCTTTCATTTGTTTATTTATTACTATTAATATTTTTTTTGTAATACTTTTGCAATAAACAAAATAATGAATAAATTATGAGGATTAAGCATTGTTCTAAGAGCAATGATATTGGCAATGATCGTCATAGAAACAAGTATACTGGAGTCATGTACACTCTAGAGTTAAAAGAAAATAAATTAAAAAATGCTTAAATAAGGCAATGTGATATTAGTTTATAGTGATATTATTTTTGGAGAAAATTAACTTCATAAAGTTAATTTTCTCCAAAAATAATGTTTTAAAAAAATATAGAAAGAAAATCGACTTCAAAGTGTCGCAGAAAATAATCATTTTGTATATTCATTTCTATTCGGTACTGAATAATATAATTAAACAATTAATCAATGATGTGAATTACTTTATGTATTATTTTTTCATGATCAATTTTTTTTTATTATTAAAATATTATTATTTTTAAATATTTTATAATGAATATAAAAGTTTATAAAAAAATTATATCAAAGCTAATGTACGAGCATCCATAAAAAAGTAGATAAATGCGTAAATGCGGTGCGTAAGTAACTAATGAAAATATCATACATCAACACAAGCAAGTAAATACGTATGTTCAACATCAGGACCGGAGTTAGGATTTTTGTGAGAGATGGCAAGCTTAATTTTACTGCCACTTCTTTCACTTCAGTTAAAAATGTCAACAACGGTATTTTAAGTAATATATTTCTAAATAAATATCGTCATCTCTTAGCATTAACTCATTGTTAATATACTTAAGTATTGAATCAAGGTCAAAACAATCAACAAACAGAAACAAATATTCTTTGCTTGACCTAAAGATAGCATTTCGTTCGAAATTTGTCATCCTTCAAATTGTACCGTCCCCTAGATTCGACCCTGTTCAACGTACATACGCTGAACTGTTTATCCAATGAAACAAAAGAGAAAATTGAGCTTTTTTTTTTAAATTTAATACATAAACATTTGTTTATATTTTTATTTTTATTTTTTTATGTTTTCATTATTGATCAAACCAAACAAATAACGCTAAAAAAATAATTTAATTTAAAATTCCTGTGCCGAAATATTAACAATTAAATAGCTATTTCAAGTATTTAATAAATTGTATTGTTTTGATTTATAATCGTCCCATTTTCCATATATAATAGTCTTAATTATTTACAAAAAAAAAAAAATTCAAACTCCGATACCCACACACACACACACACACCTACACACACACACCTACACACACACACACACACACACACACACACACACACACACACACACACACACACACAAACACACACACACATACACATTTGACTGACCGACTGTAGGAAGAGGACGGCAAGAGCGGCACATGCTGCAGAAGACAGGTCCCGTTAGAGGAGCCGACCAGGACTACATTAGTCAACTCCTCGCTAATTGGGTCACATCATTTCCTCCCTCTGTCTCTTCGGTCACGGCTGTCGCATTGTTTATCTTCTACGTCCACGTCACTCTAGGTCAGAGCTGAAGATCAGTTGCCATTCCTACTGTCTTCTTCCTATCGAATGAAAGAATATTACTCGTGATTGTGCAATAAATTTGATAGCATAAAACTTTCAACAATCTAACTAAGAGTAAATTTGAAGTCCTAAATAGGGATTTCTAACAAATATCGTCGCCTATACCTTATAAAATGCATTAATTCATCCTCGTTCTTCTAAAATGCATTCAATGAAACTTCAGGGATATACCAAGCGGATCGTTCAAAGCTACAAGGATCTCGAAGAGTTTAAAAAAAAAACTTCTAATTTATAATGATAAATTCTTGAAAATCTAAAACAATCTTCAGTATTTTTTTCAATCTTCTTTGTTTCCGCATTGAGGAAAATGCAGTAATTTTGGTTGACCCTTGGATGAGATGTTTAAAAAAAAAATAAAAAATCAGGAATTTTTAATCGGTTTTTGCATAAATCGTGTCATAACTTCCTCACCCAAAAATAAAGTCATTTCCAAGGATCAGATTTACAATTCATTAATTAAAACAGATCCCATTTAAGTTTTTTTTTTTTTTTATAAGTATTACTGAATTCATTTGTTTAATTATACTGTTAAGGTTTTATCATAATACCATTTCAGAACATCTTCCTTTTCCATAATTACTGAACTAAATTTGACAAAAAAATCCTGAGATATTTTTATTAAAATAAGAATATAAAATTCTGAAAATGTTTAAATAAAGAAATGTATGATGTTGATTAAAATACCAATCTGTTTGCCACAAAGAACAAAAAAATAAAATTTGGTAGACTTACAGGTTAAGGGAACTTAATGCCCAGAACTTTCTCTTGAACGTTGATAATTGATCATTTATTTATATTTTTTAAAGTGCATGTACCAAACTTAAATTTATTTGGTTCCTTTAATCTTCAATTTCCTAAAAATTTATAAAACAATATAATGGATGTTAATAGTTTTCACGAGTGTAAATTACACTTTTTTGAATCTCAAATTATAACCTTTCAAATCTACAATGAATACAGTACAATTCATCTTGGAAGTACTATTTTTAATTATTTAAAAAAAACTATGTATTTTTACAATTTTTATGCTTTTATAACCAAAATCATATAATAACCAAAATAATATATCTTCAACTTTTAATATCTTTAAAAAATAAGGTAATGTGGGATAATTGCGTTTTCGGGGTTAGTGCGTAATTCTTTCGTTATACCTAAACCCTCATGTTGTAAGAGATGCCCTTTATCGAGCAAGAAGTCTTTCTGATACAACAGTATCAGAAATAAGCCACGGAAGTTCGCCGAGGTGAGGTATGAGTTGTAAAGATATTAGTTGCAACCTGTTGATAAAGTTGTTTCTTTCAACTTTTGCTATACAGCTCTATCGGTGTTTACCAGTTGGCCTTTATTTTTATTTTATTTTTTTTTTGCTGTCAACGGAATCTTCAGAAGCTGCTCTTCAAGATAATTTGTGATTTACATTCCTCCTTGATATTTTTCTGTTTTTTCAGCGCTCGTCCGCAGTCACCCAGACTTCTTTTGTATGGCAAGTGTGCGAGATGTACACTTACCCTTACTATCAAGGTTTGTTGGGGCAACTACTAACAAAAATTATTCTTTTCAATACATTTATTCAATAATATTCCACATTCCACCTTCATAATTCAATGAAGATTTTAAAATGTGAATCTTAGAGAAGCTTTAACGTTTTTCGGTTATTATATCAGTATAATAATCCTCCGGAATTTTACACTAATTCCAAAACCACTCCTACCTGCATAATGAGTCTCCTAGATACACTGTAAACACTTACCCCTTAAGGAAGGAGCAAGTGCATACTAGGTACTATTAAATTGAATTTTCAAGTTCATAGAAATACGTGATTAAAACATGGCTTGAATGCAATATTTAAATATAATCGTCTATGGAACATTTTTTAAAATATAAGAAAAATCTAGATTTAAAAATAATGATTTTTAAAAATCGAATAAAAATTCTAATAAAATTCTAATAAAAATTCTAAAGTCGAACTTTTTAAAATCTAGTGCTTACTTACCTCGCCTTAAAACTCATACTCGTAAGATAGTCATGAATGTTTATCGCGAGTTTACTACGGCACTGAAAATAGCGATGATATTTGATAGTATCCTTCATAATGATATCCTATCAAAGCTTCTTTTTTTTTTCCTTCTATCCTTTATTCCAAGCTATAATCGCCAAGAAGAAAAATGAGACAATTTAAATGACAGATAGAAGAAAAGAACTATTTAAATAAGTACCTAGGATAGCTCTCCCCTTGCCTAGATGACAGAGGATAAGACGGAGCTTTATAGTTGACTGGAGAGAAAAACTGGAGGGAGACCATAAGGAAATTACTGTTGAGGGAGACCATTACTGTAAGGCGGAGGCCGTTTCTTTATCCACGGTGGTCACCCTTGATTTACGACACTGCTTACTGTTGGGTCTTTGTCTCTCAGCTCTCGGGTCCAAAGCAGTCATTGCTAATCGCTGCACTGGCCGTTCAGGGCCTGCTAAGCCGTGGCGGCCAGCCCCACTTGCTGGTCGTGCAGTGTCTTCTTTGATCGCCAGAGATTTATACAGTTCCTTTCTATCTTCCCAAATGAGATTTTACGGACGTTTTTCAGTTACATTTACCTTAAATAGGAAGAAGTTATTTATTATGAGAACAACTTGTACGTAACGCTACTGGGAGAACCAAGTGGACAGTCAAATGTGCAATAAGTGTAATTTCAAAAAACACATTTCACTGTGTGTCAATGGGTGAACGTGTTCCAAGGTTGGCTATGATGCCTAGAACCCTCAATTATCATCCCTCCTCCCGAGTAAGTGAGCCTACTGGAAGCTGCTCACACCTACTGTGTTTATGAGTATTGAGTGTCTCTTATTCTGGTGGTTTGTTGGAATGTCTGAAGGACGAATGTGTTGGATGATCAGTCTTAGATCAGAGGATTTAGATCCTAAATGGCTTGCTGAGCTTGACCAGCAATAATCCATGTAATTAGGACGATTCACCAATTGAGCTTGAATATTTTAACCAGGTTGGAACTATTTTCTCGAAAGGTACCGGTTATAGATGGTACCGGCTATGGATATCCTGCCGCTGCAACTATGAAACATGAGGAATGGAATCTGAGATCTAATAAGTTGTAAATGTCTGTAAATATGGTAACTCCCGTGATTAAAGTTCTTCAAGGTCTGCAGAAACTAACATATTATAATATATTATATACATACTCGTATTACTTTTAACATATTACCTACCGTTACAGAAAAAAACATTTATATAAAAAAAGAAATTTAAATCATCGGATTTTAAGTTTATTTATATGTTTTGCCATTTTGACCAACCTTTTCCACCTCTATCTTTCTTTTAAGTTATTGTTTTCCCATTTCTTGTATGTAGCTCTGTGGTGTATTTACCTACCACCTCATCTCTTGACAACTACCGTGTAGAGACGGCTTGATAAACATCTTTGAATAATATGCCTCACCTTCATTTATCGAGATTACTTCTGGTTATTTTTCTCAAGTGATCAGGTGGAGGAGAACGATTTCAGGTTTTGAATCCGGTTTCAGGAATTAATTTTTATAAACAATCAACATCACTGAAAACATTAAAAAATGTTTAATAAAATGGCCTATTTTTGTAAATTTATGTAATGAATAATTGATTTATATCTGTTAACCTTCATTTAAAAACAAATATAATTTACTTATTTGAGTATTATTAGTGGCAAAAGACGATATCCAAAACTACTTACTAAATTATTATTAATACAATATTTCAATATCAAACATAAATAATAATAATGGAATATAAATTGAATTGTATCGAATAGAAAGAAAATCCACAAGAGGAGACGGAGTGGAATGGTAAGCAGTCCCATTGACCGCTTTAAAACCACTCATTTGTAGCTGTATCATTTGGGAAGGGGCTGTAATCATCGGTAGCTTGTGGGAATGAGTCTTCCTGTCCTTGGGCTAACACCGAGCCTCGGGACAACTCACCTTCGATTCAGGATTAAAGGTGTTATGTGCAGATGAAAATTCCTTCATGGTTCAATTGCTGACGACCGCTGCAGTACAATTAGAGGTTTTGAAGGAGGAAACGGATCAGAAAGATGGTATGATGTTTTTTTAAGAGAAAAGATCGAATTATTATTTTTGAAAACAAATTTTATGGTTTATTAACAAAACTTTTACAAAAGATTCTATATATTAAGACACTACTATCGTATCTTGGAAAATAAGGATATATCAATGCTGTGTTATAGGTATTCTAAAGAAATATCACAATGTTGATACGTTCATTTGTTCATTTCTTCAAAATTATCATGAATTAGGCATATAAATCGATTCTGCTTGACTGATTTTTTTCTCAAAATTAAAAACAGAGTTAATATTATCTTTATTGCCTTCATTTTTACCGTTGTTGGTCCTAACAGCACTTTTTGATTAAATGATTCTCACTAGTATGGAATGCGCATATATCTATCTACATGATGGATCGCCATGTCTTCTACTAGGATTAGAAGCTGTTAGATAACCTTTGGGTAGAAATATTTTTCTGTACACTTGGAAATCGAAAATTAGTTCATCTAGAGCTTTCTCTGGTCATTTATTTGATACTGGGTCCGAAGTACAAACGTGTTCCAATTTTTTTTATTTTATTTTTACTTTCATTAACTTTCTTAATCTTGGTTGTTTAACTAAACAACCAAGATTAAGAAAGTTAATGAAAGTAAAAATAAAATAAAAAAATTTGGAACACGTTTGTACTTCGGACCCAGTATCAAATAAATGCCCAGAGAAATTAATTAATTTTGCATTTATTTATTTCCGTTTGTGATGTACATATGTATTAAATATTGTTATTTCTATAAATGTAATTTTATTTAATTTTTTTAGTTTACTTGTATTTATAGTATTAATAGATTCTTAAAGCAATAATACCTATTACCCTTGAGTGTGGCAGATTGTATTTATCAATAAAATTGTTTATAAAAAATAATAATGAATCCTAATTTCTTAGATGCATCGATGATATCAATGTATTTTTAAGGTGTGTACCACTTGTCTATTAATTTGAATTCTCTTTTAGCAGCCGGAATCACTATCACATGCTGAATATTTAGTTCTTCAAACGGACAAACTTTTTTATGTGGGTAGCACTTTTTTTGTGTGATGAATTCCGATTTTTGGGAGTCCGTTTCCTTCTTCTGTTCGTTCAATTATACCTATGGTTATAGCTGTGAATGGAAGAATGGTTAAAGGAATAATTTAAATGAACTTTATATTTTCTTCCTGTTCAAAATAAAAATAATTTTCTATGTAAACGGGATAGAAGCGTGTAGAGAAGTTGTGCGAACCACCCATTAAAAACTGTAGTTGATCGAAGGCATAGCCATCAAGTTCATCTAAACCGGTTCAAGACGACCGAAGCTGCTACGTCTGTCAATGCTAAGAGCTTGAATTAGCGACACACGTTCCAAGGATTTTCAATCATAGCTGTCTAGGACTCGAGGACTGAAAATTGTTTTTTGTAGTTCATACGCATAGGAATTTCCAACTTGTGGTTGAATATCCTAGAGTTGGATTTATTAAATCTTGCTTTTCTTCTCTTCTTTTTTTTTCGGTATATTTAATTTTATAATTGTTAGTTATAGGAGTATTTATAATTAATGGAAAAAGCCAACAATTTACCAATGTAATCCCGTTGAGATAGCTATGTTTTAGGTAAGTTAAAAACTCTAGTATAATGCAGGTGTTGTAATAAAGATAAGGACTAAAGGTGTGAAAAAGAACTAGAGAAAAGTTAATGGAAGGAAACCAAAGTTAATGAAACAAAAAAAAAGGAAAGAAAAAACGAACAACTACGCATAAAAGAAATGTTGAAAAATATTAGTAACTTAATAGAAAAAATATGAATATAATTATAAATAATAATAATAATTATTATAAATATATATATATGTGTGTGTGTGTGTGTGTCTTTGTACGGTAAGCTGGGGTAGCTGTAAGACTGATGGGGTAACTTTAGGACAGTCGAGATTTATTGTTATCGTCTTACTCACGTTTAGTATCTTACTTTACTTAGCTGTAACACCATTAGAGCCCACTAGAAATGTGTCAACCAGGAGGTTAAGATTCAACCAATTTTGTCTATTTCACTTACAGAAATAGTCGGCTGAAATATGAAAAAACTTCAATAGCGACGTAAATGAGTGAGTACTATTTTCAAGTCTGTGAATGTTTAATATTTAATATCTTCTCAGCTTGCTAAGAATCAAAATATTTAATATGTATTAATTTATTTCACTCTTTTTTTAATGATATATATATTAATATATATATCTTTTATGGAAAATGGACAAATTATTAGTATTATATAGTGAATTTCGATATTTTAAATCGTTAGAATATATATCTGTGTATAAATACAACGACCAATGGCATCATTCCTCTATAAAAGTTTTCTTAATGTAATTTAAAATTAATTATAATACTTTATAAAGTTAGTTTTGTTGATGTCATTAGCGATAAGATTCATTTCTTTTAAACAGATTTCATGACCAATGTCGTTCTGATCAGAATTTAGCCAAAGGTCGTTGGTACATTATTACATCGTTGGTATTAGGTTTATCTCGTTGAAAATTCATGGTACAGAGAAATTTGTTTTTAAAATAAATAATCTAAGACAGGAGTAGCCTCTCTAAATAGAATCTTGGAAATAGTTTATGAAATGGCTGTTTAGGAATTGACAGAACGATTGTACAATAACAAAGAAAACAACAAGTATTGATAAATGGATTTAAAATCATTTATATTATCTGTATTAGGACTAATAGCTGTCGAACCGTAAGTCAAACAGTTCGTGATTAAATATTAAAAATAAAATAAAAAAATATTGGCTAATTTTATACTTTGTCCAGGTCTTGATTTGTTTGTTTGATGTGCTGCGGTGGCATATTAATAGGGAGAGGGCTTCGACACACTCAAGGTTGCTTTTTCGTGCTCAGCGTTTGCCATCATCAGTCAAAATATCGATTCTATGTCAATCATATCTCGATATAAAAAATGATCAATCATACTAATCAGTCATGTGAGAAAAATAAAAATGTTCTTTTTCAACTTCACGAATGTATATTTTTGAACTGTAAATTTCACATACATCTTGCCCTACCTTGTACTCGTATATTCTTTTTATATTTTCTTGTTAACTATTACTCGATAATATGTTCAACGCAACAAGATTAATTTCACGAATCTAATAAGCTAATCGAATCTAAGATTCAACCAATTTTGTCTATTTCACTTACAGAAATAGTCGGCTGAAATATGAAAAAACTTCAATAGCGACGTAAATGAGTGAGTACTATTTTCAAGTCTGTGAATGTTTAATATTTAATATCTTCTCAGCTTGCTAAGAATCAAAATATTTAATATGTATTAATTTATTTCACTCTTTTTTTAATGATATATATATTAATATATATATCTTTTATGGAAAATGGACAAATTATTAGTATTATATAGTGAATTTCGATATTTTAAATCGTTAGAATATATATCTGTGTATAAATACAACGACCAATGGCATCATTCCTCTATAAAAGTTTTCTTAATGTAATTTAAAATTAATTATAATACTTTATAAAGTTAGTTTTGTTGATGTCATTAGCGATAAGATTCATTTCTTTTAAACAGATTTCATGACCAATGTCGTTCTGATCAGAATTTAGCCAAAGGTCGTTGGTACATTATTACATCGTTGGTATTAGGTTTATCTCGTTGAAAATTCATGGTACAGAGAAATTTGTTTTTAAAATAAATAATCTAAGAGCTAGGAAAGGGATCTCCTTCTGTGATATTTTAATTAGGAATTGATAAATTATAGAAGTGGCTAATAATTTTTCAATCCCTAATCAGATAGATCCTTCTATACTATCATGCGGACTTCAAATATGATCTTTTATATTAGTTTGTATTTATTATATTTGTCTCTCCTCATATCTTTATTTGCAATCTCACTTTCAAACTTACTTTAAAATCAGCATATCATCACTTTAGGTACGAGTGAAACTAGTGTTGTTGCAATGGTAAGTTGTATCATATTTTCAGCGGACTTGGGTTATTTTACAATCTAACCAACATTAATGTTTCCTTATAGGTGTCAAAATCTATTCAACAACTAATAATGATGCATCTCAAACATTTACAAGATAAATAAATCATTTTTAAAAAAGGGGAATAATAAAAACATTTCATAATAAAAACATAGATAAAATAAAAATTTCAAAAAAAATATTGCATCTGAAGATAATTTAATTATGGGTACGATGATATAAAAAATATTTTCTTATGCCTAACTGATCGAACATGACTGATGTTTTAAAGAAAAATGTAAGTCTACTAATAATACATATAAATAATAATAAATATCCAGGTAATAAACTTGCAACTCTATATAAGAAATAACTAGATCTATTGACATGAAATCCATCCGGTGCAAAAGTAGAAAGATAACAAAAAAAAGTTATAAAAATAAAATAAAAAATAAAACATGATATTTTCGTTTATTTTAAATAAAATTAAAAGAATTATTCGTTCTGTGAACGGTATACATCGCCACAAATCGAAATTCTGCATTTTATTGCATTGCGAAATGCCGAACAGTCGGACACTTTCACTCAACAATTTTTCAATCATTGATAGACTGCACAACGTTTTTGGAAATGAGTATGTTCAAACAGATTTTTGATGAAATGGGGCATGAAAACGACCACCACCTTTAATTTTATTAATTTTAAAAATAAAAATCTCTACACATACTTCACTTTTCCTGTCTTCAAGGAACATTTATGCCAAATTTGAAAAAAATCAAACCACGCCGTACATACTGCCTAACGGTCGATTTTAAACAGGACCTCGCTAACGCTCGATCAAAAAAGAGTAAACAAGGTAAACCAAAAACAATAAAAATATATTTAAAAAAAAAAGATTGATTCAGAACATATTTCCATTAATTTAAATAATTAATTTTAAGTAGCCACTCAAAACCTGGAAAGGCGCATCAAAAGACATAAATCAAAACGCTGCTGAGAAATAAGGCAGGACTAATTGCCAGGAAGTTCGGAACAGGCCCTTCCTGCTCGCTAATGAACTTTTCGGGTTTCCAGATCTTAATGCTCTTCGGCCACCGCAGATTGCCTCCCCGACCACGGTTTGCCATTAACCTCCACTTCGCCACGCTCCGGTGCGTCATTTAGGTAGTCTAAGGTTTGCGACTGAATCTATGAGAATAAAAGAAACAATGAATGAGTAAGATCTATGAATGACTAAGTATTCGATGTCACCCGTGGCTGAACATATCTTGAAAGTGATAAGATCATTGCGGCTGATCATATGTGATTCCTTATAAGCTTAGTTATGATTTTTATTAATTTCCTGAAAAGGTCCCTTATTTTTTTTTTTAATTACTAGTCGTGTATTAATATTCAGAAAGATGCAATTTATATAAATTAGTCATGTTACTTCCTCAAGCTTTATGGTTACGTAGAGGTTGCTGCCCATTCTTAAACTAAAAATGAAAAATAATAAAACCTGAATTGTCGGATTATCGCCAGAGGTTTGAACAAAGAGGTAAATAAGAGGATTAGGTTAGGTCTGTTCTTGCATGGAACAAGCGTCTTAGCTAATTTTTGTTATTTATACAATAAATATCATATATACCATAAAGGGGTCGCTATGTACATTACATTCAGCAATATATTCAATAAAATCATGAACTTAAACTTATGAATCAATGAATTGCATATAAAAATATCATAAATATCAGTCCGATAATCAGTATGCTAAAAAATAAATAAATAACATCAAGCTGAAACTTTTCTCAAAGTTTCATAACGCAATAATAAAGTTCCTTACCACTTAAGGTCATATTTTTATTTATTTGTTTGTGAGAACAGACCAGTTATGTACCACGCAAATATCATTTTATTTTATTTGGAATAGTGATAAATTAAAAAGGAAACGATAACTGCTATATCAAAATTTTTTTTAAATACAAAACATAAACCTGTAACTATCTGACAAAAATCTTTTTTTGGATACATCTCGTAAACTATAAGGGTGTATTATTTCAGTATTAGTCTATTCTTATAGGGCTTGGCAACATGAATGTATCCCAGATTTTATTAGGAAGCTCATTAGATTATAAAGAAAACAAAGAAAAAGAGACATTTGCTAAAGCACTTTTTTCCACTATGGTTCCTAGACTCAGATTAAAAAATAAACATCCAAGAAAAAAAAGAAACATGTATAAGCAAGCTTGAGTTCATGGGATCGGTAAATGATTGGGAAACACCGCTTCTTGACGGAGAACGTAATGTATGTAGAGTTGAGTAACTAGGAACTAAATACAGGCTGGATATGCCGTGTCATCATCCGATCCCAGAGTCGATCCACGGATGATGACATCAATAACTTTTCTGCCACAGGACAATCTATTTTCGGGATTTTGAAGTCCACTGAGCTACCCCACTCCCAAACTAAAATATGTAGATAGAAATATAGAAACTCATACGAATAGGTAAATTTATTTTCAATTTAGTATATTTGGAATAGGATCCATGTGATGAATTATGAACAATGCACAACGGTAAACGAAAGGAACATGGTAAATTTCTTGAACAATAAATGATAAATGTCCCGAAATTGACGCTCTGCTAATAGGGACTCTATTTAATCGCCGTTATAATAAATACATCTTGGATATCATCATCATGGATAGAAGGATGGAATTACCTATTCGTAAGAGGCAATAAAGTATATACATTAGAATTAATTTGATCACCAATTATACTCATTATCGCTTATCTGAGGTTTACGACGCACATGCCAGATTCACCATCGACTTGTTGTGTTTTCTCCGAAGAATTATAGAGACTAGATTGATTGCTAACGGGAAGATACCGCAGTTGTGCATTAACGCACATCGTTAAAGTGGAATCTGATTGATCATTAACCGTAAAAACATCACAATGGTAAGGAAGAATAGTGATGGGTTATGATAGAAATGCTGACAGATGGTATGGATAGTGATAAGTTGTCTGTCAACCCGCAAAGTTGTATTAGAAATTTATATTTGTTTTTTTATTGAAAGTCATTAAAAAATCTCACCGTGCCATATTCTCTAATTGCAAGGAACTCAAAAATATTTCAGTAACAATCGGTGAGAGTAAAGATTTGAGCTGTAAAAACTTATATTTTTCTTTAGTCATGTCATATCTTCTTTGCCTAATCGGTGGGGAAATAAGCCTTTCAATAGACAATCAGGCCCTACTGGCTTTTAAGTTACGCTCCTGAGAAAGAAGTGCTGGATTTCTGGATTGGAGATTTCTTTGAGGGGGCAAAACCTGGTTCGGTGCACTCTGGTTGAGTAAATATTGCGCATAAGAATGAATGTGTTCAAGATTTTTTTTTTACTTTATTTATCTTTAATTCTAATTTTTCATTATTTTTGTTTCTATTTATTTCTTATCCGATTTATATGGTATGGCTGGTTTACTTAGCTCTTATACAATTGGCTTAAAAGGTGAGAGAATGTATAATTTCTTTACAAAAAAAAATAAAAAAAATAGGTGTGTGGTATAGCACAATTTAAGTTTGTAGTCTTTTATTTGAATTTTTTTTTCTACAATTTTTTTGTATTTCTTACAGAAATTATCGCGAATTTCCTAACTACAAAAATAAAATCCATGAAAGTTCATTACGAAAAGCATCCAAAATTGTTTTCATTCTACTTGTAGAGGATAAATAATCATAACGTTCTCAGCAAAATTTGCCACATTTTTTTTTTCTGTTTTACATATCAACTTATTATGTTACTCCCACTTTGGGTTAGAGTTAGAGAAGGGCGATCTGTTCATAGACAGATTTAAAAACAAAGTTATTTTTTTACTGAGTGATTGGATCGATGATTCAGAAACAAAGAAATGGTAGAAGGAATCCTTCTTCGGTCACTTTTTTACAAAGTTGGAGAATCAGAACGCCAGTTATTTTTTGTTTATTACGATTTCGATCCTCTCCCTTGCTCAGTCCAATGCAATAGATAACTCCTTTTTCTGAATCAGGGAATCGGGAATATAATTCTTTGCGATGAGTGAATCATTCTGATCTGATCCTTAAGTTTCTATCAATGGTTGTTGTGCGATGCAGCTGAAGTAAATGATTATTATAGTATGAAATCAGTTGTATATTTTAAGTAAAAATTTGAATTTTTTTAAACTCTTTGTAGCATTACCGCCACCAGTAATATTATAGCTGGGAGGTTCAAATTTTCTCCAGGATCCAAAATTTGTTGAAATTCACATTGTTTGCCGGAGGATACGAAGAGATTTAAAAAAATAAAACTGTTGGCATACCAGCGTTATATGCTTTCTTTATACTCCTGATGCAAATAATAAAAGGATGAAAGTCTTGAGAGTGCTCTGAAGCGAATTTAGAAAAAAATCATAAAAACAAGGAACTCCGAGGGCTCTAAATGGAACCAGAAATAATCAGTCCTTTTCATCCAAGTTAAGAGGTTACGGTAGTTGCGTCATGTGGCCTTACTTATTGTAAAACCTAAAGGAAGAATGTTAAAGGTAAGATTTCGTCCAAGCAGGGCTGACGATGCTGAGGTGGTATCGGAAGCAGCCAATGGGAACTACTTGCAGTTGAACGTCTCAGCTTGCAATAAATGTCTCTTCCAAACTATACATTATAAAGCACTTAACTTTCAACTTATCTACGGTTGCTAATTACTGAAATTAGTTATTTATCGTATTTCATTTCCTAGTCTATTTAAACATGAAAACAAATGTTTACTGTTTGCCACAATGCCACAATGCCACAATGCCACATGCTAACAAATATATGCGTACTATTTGAAAACTTGTGCATAACTCAGAAAGTAATTTGTCCATTAGTAGACTATAAGAACAAGGTCACACGAGATGAAATGTCCCGACTTGATGGATTGGGCGAACGAAAGGAAATTTGGAAGATATTAGGGCAATCCTAGACCGAATTGACATCATTCGAAAACTGCTATATCAGCGTCATTCAAGTCTCTTCAGCTCCTAATTATCGTGACTATAGGTGATAACTAATTTAGTTTTATCTAATCGATAAATATAGTCGTAATGATATTGTCAGTGGTTATCATCTCTGATTATCAATCATTAGGTTATCATCTAAATAATTTGTAAACCCTAAGATTGGCCGTAGAAATAATTATAGAAGATGTTGGTTGGGGAGTACGGCCAATGAAGAACATAAAAATAAGAGACTTATTTAATTAGAGATTGATAAGTTATTTGCCACTTCTATAATTTTTAATTAACCTATTTAATTGTGTGCAGACATTTCGGCCTAAATTTTAGACTATCATCAGGGCTTAGAAAAACAAGATAGCAACAATCTATAGTAATGTCATTAACAGTAATAAAAGATCATAACAAATAACTCAATTAACAATATTTTTAATTAAAATTATAACAAATACGATCATAAGATAAGAAGATAACTAATATGAAGTTATAGGAGTATGATAAATATTTCAAGATAATTCTGATTATTATAATGTAAATAATGAAAAATGATGTTAATCAACAATGCTGAAAATGTAAACAACGAAAATTAAAAAAAAAGTTTAAAAGAAAGGAAGAAAACTTATAAATTATACCTCATACATAATAAATACATGAAAATTACTAGAGTATGAAAAGTATATCAAGATTATTATGATAAAACAAATAATTTGAAATAATGAAAATTAAAATAATGTGAAAAGAAAGAAAGAAAGATGATCACAGATATGAGTTACATATCATTTTAATTTCCATTGTTTACATTGTCAACATTATCGATTAACATAATTTTTCATAATTTACATTATTTGTTTTATCAAAATTATCTTGAGATATTTTTCATTTTCCTATGGCTTTATACTAGTAGTTATTTTCTTATATTACTGTTTGTTATTTTCTTTTATTATTGTAAATGGTGCTGTTACTGTTGCTATATTGTGCCGAACATAGGCACACAACTAACTATGTCTCTAATTAGTTTGTTCTTCTTCTCCACTGACCGCACTCCCAATCAACTTCTCCTACAATAAATAATTTGTCATCATAAACTGAATATCAGACTATTTGCAGGCAAAGAAAATAAAGTGGGGGAACGCATATGATATATTTTTTTAGGGTAGATAAAGAAGTACCAAGAAAAGACAGTGATGGCTGGCCGTGAGAGTCCTGCGGCGGACAGTTGGGGCTGTAATGGGAAGAGTGGCTAACGGAACAGAGCATCATCATCAGCCGCTGTCATCGTCCTCCCGTTCCTGTCTCCTCATCGTGGGCTATGGCTCTAGGCAGCCTGCTCTGTGCAGAACGTAACAATATAATGAGTTCACAATTAACCGAAACGGTAGGTAATGTCCTCATGCTTACATTGTAAGACAGGAGACGCTGTGAATCACCAACCAGTTGAGGAATTATCAGAGCTGAATTTATTAAGGAAATTAAGCGTATTTGTTCATTTGTTCATTAAGCTGCTCGTAAGCATTCACCCTCAGCTCGTTGCACTGCCAACCTCCAATGTTATAAGTATTAAAATATCATTCATCAATTCTAAAACAAAGCCTGAAGTCTCTCAAACAGAAGCAACTAAGGTAATGTGGGGTAAGTGCGCACTAGATTTTACAATGTTCGACATTCGGTGACTGTAAAATCTTTATTTATGGAGCTAGATTTTTCATCTTTTATTAAAATGTTCCTAAGACGATTATGTTAAAATATCTCAAACAGCCCACTTTTTTAACACGTCCATTTTAATGAGATTGATAATTCAATTTAGTAGTACTTGCTCCCGATTTAAGGGATAAGTGCCTACAAGGTAATTGGAAGACTAATTATTCAAGCAGTAGAGATCGTGGGCATGTAGATTATTAAACTGATGTAATAATAATTAAAAAAAAAAATGAAAGCTTGTCTGAGATTCATATTTTAAACCATTAGTGACAGTCATAGAAGTGGAATGTGGAACATAATTGAATAAATGTATTGAAAAAAAATAAGATTTATTTTAATACGCTAGCCAGGGCAATGATAGTAGTGGTAAATTTACACCATACACACTTCTCCCACAACAGAGATCTACACTTACCCCTACTGTATCATGTTTTGCCGAGGCAACTGTGGACTAGCGCTTAAAAACTAGAAAAAAACCTTTGTCAAGGAGAAATATAAACCACAAAGTACTTTGAAAAACAACTTCTGAAGGTTCCACTTACCACAAAAATAAAAATCAGCTGTACAGCAGAAGTTGAAAGATCGAACTTAATGAGCAGGTTGAATTGATATCTTTACAACTCTTTATACTTCACCTTAGCGAACTCTCTTGGCTGATTTGTGATGCATAAGGGCTTAGACCCCCGAAAGAGCAGTTCTTACAAGTACAGAATTTGGATTTATCGAAGTGTTTACGGACTTAATATCCTTTGCTGAACACTCTGCGTTTCGTCAATTCAGGCTTCATGAGGGGGAAAAAAAGTAACATCAAATAAATGCACTCATTAGATAAGATATCAACATTCTAAAAAAAACTGAGCAAATAGACACAGTACATCGCCCAAGACCATCACCCATGGAACGTTAGTTGGACTGGTCAGTTATTGTATTTACTGTTATTTCAATGACATGAGATTTTGCCTTGGAATCTTCCAACGATATCCTCATCAATTGGTAATTATTAAATTATAAGTTATAATAAGTAACAACTTTGAGTAATTGATAAGTAAAATAAAAAATATATTATTTCACAAAATCAAGTTTGGCTACAAATCAGCTACTCTACAAAACTGGCTATCAATGAATGACCTGAGAAAAAAAATACAAAAATGCAATGAGAGGTATTTTAGAGAAGAGTTGCTATTGGAAGCCAGTTAACTAAGTCGAGAATGTACTTCCTCCAACTCCTTTTTAGCGTTCTTTAGGTGTTTTCTCGATAATATGAATCGTTTAGTGTATCCTTGTAATTGTTTGTAGTATCTTAAGTGTTCGTTAACGCTTGATATGAGCAATGGCTAGTTTTGGTGGGGACGAGGGGAGCGTTCCGCCAGGGCACCATTGATGTAATTTGTGTATAACATTTTATCAATCTATAAAATAATATAGTTTTATAATAGTATAATTTTACTGTATAGGCTACTCTTATTTGTAATGTATATTGCATTTTGTTATGTAAAACTTAAAAGAATAAATAATTTTTAAAAAGAGTTAAAATGTGATGTGAAATATTATTTTACCATTAATTAATTCACTGTTATCAGAGGTTTTTCAAAAAAAAAAAAAAAAAAAAAAAAAAATGTATTCCCATTTCAGTTAGGGCTGGAAGAGTAAAAGAAGTGAAAAGGGGACGTAAGAGAAGTGGACCGCTCCGAGCGCTCGAAGACCTTGGTGCGCCACTGTGCAAGAGGAAGTCTGTGTGTTAAGTTTTGTTGTAGACGTGGGAAAGTCCGAAACGTTTAAGATATATATATATATATATATATATATATATATATATATATATATATATATATATCTGTGTATCACGTATCAACAACATAAACAAATTGTGTGTATGTATGTATATCTATTTTTCCCACTAAATCGTTATCCATTCGAGCAAAATATTTTAACCCACCAATGTGGTTCCTTATTGATGTTGCTTGATCGGCTACGATGCTATTATCTTTTTATATGTAAAAATTAATCTGGGTTTGTTTGTTCGTATTTTATGCGCTGCCATTGCACCGCTCATCCGATTGCAATGAAACTTCGTCAATTCCTTGCTTGCTCATGCGCGAAGGTTATAGGTAGGCTGGGTTTGAAAAAATCGTAATCTAAGTGGTCGAAAAAAAATTATTTCTAAAGCCCAAGATTTTTTTTTTCGAATAATTCAAATACTATATATCTTCTGGAAAATTTTAGGTAATCATTTGTAAGATAATTAAATTCTATACAAAATTTAAAAGGAATTATCAGTATAATAGAAATATACCACTCTTTCACTGACTGATTTAGTAATCACAGTTTCTCAAAAACGATAATAAATAAACGGTGACTCTCCTTATGTTGTGTATGAGCAATTAGGCGTTATTTGAAGACATCATACTCTAAGTGATTAAAAGAATTTATTTCTTAAACTTAAATAAACCTATTTCACTTTTTACAGAAGAAAGGCTTCATCCCCGTATGGGAAAAATCGCATAAATGTAGCAAACGTGTTATGACGGTATACAACTGTTATATTTAGAAGCTAAAACGTTAGTATAGACAGCGGCAAACGGTGCATGTTATTAGGACTTTATCTCAGACAAATAAAATGCCTCCAAAACGTTCATAACTCAGTTTCACAAGCGCAGCACGTAGAAATAAGAGAATTCGAGCTTTTAAAAAATCCGTCCGTCCGCCGATTAGCCCATAACTCGGCAATTTATAAAGGTAGAAGGGAAATGTAAGATGTTTTGAAATAAGCATAAGGCTTTAAAAAAAAAAAAAAAAATCTGAATAAATGCCGATTAAAGATCTTAAAAGCCCAAAATTCGTCCATTTATAAAGACAGAGGGGAAATGCAATGTGTTTTGGAATCAGCATAACAAGGCATTAAAAAAAAAAAAAAAAAATTCCATATCTATAAATGCTACCAAGGCATTTTTGTAACCCACCTCAAAATTTGAGGTTTTACGTTTCAAGATGCGTAGAATCCAAATATCGAATAAAAAAAATCCGTCCATCCGCCGTCCGCGGCTTTTCTCCGAGACTACTGGACCGATTTTCTTGAGATTAGGCACCAATGTCACAGGTCTCGACCTTACCTTCCGTCTGTTTGTTTCAAAATTGCATGTTGCATGCTCGCGAGCCGGACAGCCATTTATTTGTCTTCGCTGAAGACGGAAAAACCAAAAATATTGTCTACCTTGAAGCACTTGAATAATAATGTTAACAAAATAAAATGAATATCATTAAAACCTCTTCTTTATATATAGCTCTATTTAAATGAATGTACTCATTATCGATAAGAAAATAAATTTCATTATTTTTTTCTATTCATTTCTATTTCCTTTTCGTTCTATTGTTATTTCTTAATTTCTTATGCTGTAGCAACGCCCCGGGTGCCAGCTAGTGATGAAATAAATAATCAGGATGCAGTCAACAAAGTATTTTCTTTTTATTAGACAAGGCTTTTTAGTATAATAAAATATCTGATGTGGACGACATACGACTTTCTTGTACGCCTATGAAACTATAAATTGATGGCTCAAAAAGTGAGCCTGAATTTGGTTACTTGTTTCCGAAGATTGCAGTATCTCAAATACGACACTCGGCGTCGCGACATCCGTCTATTGACACACACACACACACATACTCTTGTTTCTGAAGATTTCATTCCGTTATTATATGTGGTTTTCTTTCAGTAGGTAACTAGTTTCCAAGAGATTTCTTCGTGTTCCATGACAACATTAGAACTGTCAATATCACTGGATAAAGCATTAGGAATCGACAATTTCGACATTTTAAGCGGTAGAACCTACTGAACTTATATATTATTCTCCTGCTGCAGACTTGTTCAGCTCACAAATGGGGAGGAAAAGCATTCAATGTATTTCGCACTCAATTTTAACACTTAGAGCAAGTAATAAAAATTTCTTTATTGGAGTGGAAATAAAATCGCGTTTGTAACCTTTATTACCGAACCATATGATGTCTGTTATTTAATTTTAATTTAATTTTTGAAGAAAATCATTAATGACCTACAAGTAAAGTACCACTTCCGGCAATCATGTAGTGACCAAAAATGGAGCTTCACAACTAGATTTTTAACTGTTTTTGAGTTATGCAAGATACGCACGTATGTACGAACGAACGTACAGACGTCACGACGAAACTAGTCAAAATGGATTCAGGGATGGTCAAAATGGACATTTCCGTTGAAATCTGAAAACAGAAAATTTTCGCGATTACAATGCTTTCTTTACTTCGTACAAGGAAGTAAAAAACAAAGAAGTTAAAAAGTGCAATTTTTCTTTTTTATATTCTTTTATATGTATAAAATATATTTAATCCAATCGAATCTAAATACTGAAATTTACATGTTTAAATCCTGATTATTTATATGGTTCCTTGATTATTCGTCGCCTCCAATCCTGATTAATTTTCGCTGTTCAACATATTCAACGAAGAATCTTTCGGTCAATTACCGGTAAGGGCTAGCCTCTGGTTTTAAATATTACCAATCTTTCTGAGGTGTAAAGGAGGATTGACGGGATTATTGTTTTGTAAAACGGGACTATATATATATATATATATATATATATATATATATATATATATATATATATATATATATATATATATATATATATATATATGCATAAATATGTGAACAAATAATATGCAAGCCATTAATCATATACATATTAATCAATAATTATGATCCCCAAAAACATTCTTTGTTAATTATAATAATTATAACGTAACTGTAACTGTTCTTCTATAAGATTTTTCACAATGGCTCGTCTTTCTCCGCTCTGCATGTTTATATTGAACAGACGAAATTATTAACTTATTATAATACCTAATGTTGGGAATTTTATTCATTATTCACTGCACCGACTTCCAGCGAGGTGAGTGGGCAGCGGTCAGTCACCCACCGAAAAGACCACACCCACCGCAGGTTCGCACTCCTTTCATCTTCTCCAAGGTCCTTCTTTCTTTTGTAATTCCAACAAAGCGAAAAACCGCAAAATGCCAAAAACAACAAGTCCGAGATGGACCAAGACATTTTTTGGAAATAATTTCCAACAGGAAATAATTGTACTGCAATCTTCCAAAAAAGAAATATGGTGAAGATGAAGTATTCCTTGGTTGTTGAAAATAAATATTCCTCACCTAGTTGTCAGTTTCAATCGATAATTCCACAACCGGGGAGGAGGGAGGTACAATAATAATAATTTTCATTACCTTAATTATTTAACTAGTTTGCCATTATTTATTTATATTGTTATGTATTTATTTTATTTTTATCATTATTTCTATTAATTTCAGTTGCTTATTAAGGCTTACTGTTATTTTGTCTGTAAATATAATATGAATGGTAGGTAACATTTATCATTAGTACCTATTAAGTGTAGCAGAATTATTAAGCAATAAACAATAGTTTATATCTCCGAGAAAAAAAATTGATGGTTTATTTTATTATCAAAGAAATATTTTCCATCTAAAAATATACTTGAATTAAATGTTCAAAAACACTATACTATTATAAAGCCCGTGGAAACAATTTTGGAGGAACAAAAATTAAGATGGTTTGTCCATCCTCTCAGGATGAGCCAAGATAAAGTTGCCAGAATGACTTACGAGACTCAAATCGGAAGTCAAGGAAGACAGGAGACCTAGGGGAAGACCCCGACTACCCTGGGAGGGAGGAGTGCGGGAAGATTTCCAGAGACGGAGATTGGGCTGGAGCAGTGAGAGACAACGGGTGCAGAATAGGACAACCAGGTCCAGGCTCAGCAAAGGACAACCTCAGACTGCGTAAGCCGTAAAAGAGGTTTTGGATTATGATGATGATGAAAAACATGAATTGGCCTGCCCGAAACGTAGCATTTCAATAAATAGTTTTTACAATTTTTTAATTTTTCTTGGCAACTACCCGGACTTGGTTAATAAATAACATTCAAGAGGTTTTTAATAAAATAACTAAAATTTCCAGAACATTTTTATTCCTACATAATTTTTCAAATGTTATTCTTTTGATACTTCAGTTTTATCAAACATGACTACGGATTATTATTAATGGGGTTAAATTTAGTAATTTTGCTAAACCTATTTAAAAAAAATTTGGGACAAAGCCTCATAAATGGGAAGATTGACGTAAACTAGCTAAAAATTATAAGAAATTTATAATTTAAAAATAAATATTGAAAAATGAAGCACTGAAATAATAAATTATTTGGACGTTTATTCTTCTAATAAGCACTGGCTGATCCAGCAGAGGAGAGAGGGGAGCGCCTGTGGACTATGGAAATAAAAACATTTCTTGAAAACTTTTTTCTATGGCATATACAACAGCGGTTTTTATTAATATAATAATGAAATTTTGATTGATTAATGTGGATTTTAAAATATGAACAAAGTAGGTAATATTTTAAAGTTTCTAGGAGAGCGATGAGGATTAGAGGGAAGGACCTGCAAATATTTTTGTCGTTCCTCTCAGAAAATTCCTGGATCCCCCACTGCTAATAATGCTTCTTTAACGTAACATAAAGAATATATCAAGAATGGAGTGAATAACAGCTGAAAATATTTTGTTCTATATATTCTACTGGGGAGCGGACTAGCTCAGTGTTAAGGCACTGTGTTGCTATGTTCCCGGTCCCGGGTTCGAGGCCGGCTATGACAGGTAATTATTTATTCTGTTACAGCCGTGTATCGACCCTGTGGGATCGGGAGATCTGGGGATCACCCAGCCTCTGTAAAGTGGGTACTCTTAATTGGAGGAAAACCTGGCGGTTGAGCGTGATCTCGGCCAAATCACTTCCTTGCACAACCGTTGGCCTAGAAACAGTACGGTCCTCACCAAGTACTCAAACCAAGACCCTTCATTATATTTATTCAACTACGTATGTCTTGGCAAAAATGTAGTGTTATTAACATTTACTGTCTTCCGTGATATGAATTCTGCTTCGATTAGATGATTGTTATAAAACTACAGAGTAATTAAGAATATTTATAAGAATTAAAATGTAAGACCAATAAGCTTGATTATCTTAAATATGCTATCAAGCCAAGTAATATTATTACGATAAATACAAACGTAGTATGATAAAAAAAATACATATTTATCTCTTGGACTTATTCATTTCTTGGACATTGCTACACGAGCTCCTCACCGTGCCTGTAGCCTGACTCACAAATATTAATACCTTACAAATTCTAATGAGTTCCATTCACCACGTGAGCAATCTTAGAAAACAAAAAAAATCATTAGCTGAAGTCATATCTAACTGACGTATATTTTACTGTTATTATTCCGATTGAATGACGTTTAAGAATTATATTGTAAGTTCTATTTTATTTACTGCTATTAATAAAAATAGCTGTATTTTTTTTCGGGCGAGCCCATAAAGTTGAGTTTGGATAAGTTACGTACATATATATACACACACGAATATACATACAAATATATTCATGCTAAAAACATAAATATAATATACTACTAATGAGTACAGATGTAAAGAGGTTTGATATTGTAGCAAATAAGATAAACCTTTCTTACAATAATAAAAATAAACTATATTTTACTTAAAATAAAGCTAAAATAAATGATCTGTTTTAAACAGTTTTGAACATGATAAAAGATATCATTAAATCGGTTTTTGTTTTTTAAATGTGATAGTTTTTCTATTTTAACTTCATTTTCACAATTATCATCAATATATTTACCGAAATATTTATTTATAGTAGCGGTATTCATAGAGCTTTGCAAAAGATAGTGGTTTTAGTCTTCAGGTTTACGTAGGTTACAAATTGGTCATTCAGCACTACTATCGAGATAACTGTTTTGAAAACCACAAGAAGTTACTTTTAGATTGTCGGGTTGATATAGCCTAAATTAACTAATCAGTCTATGCTTTCTTATTGGTGTGTGTGTTTGTCTCTGTGTTTATGTCTGTATGGGAAGTCTCAAAAAAGAAACAATCAAGGAAAAACTCGAGGCTCAAAAACGAAACAATGTACGAAACTGAAATTGCACATTTAAGATATGTATAGGTCTGGGATATTACAGCACTTTTTCGCCAAAATCGACTTACTCCATGAAAGTGCTACTCCATCATCGATTTTACACATTTTTACAATTTTCTCAACAAACGATCTAATGATTTTGATCAAACTCGTTATATCAATGTACAATTTTTAAATGATATAGGTATTATTCTCATTGAAATATTCTTACAAGACTTAAATGCCGAATTTTCAAAAAATATTCCTCTAAAATACTTTTAATTTTGTTCATCTCTCATTATTAGTAATAAAGCAATAAAAAATGGAAACATATAAACTATGAAAGAATTTTATGATAAACTAAAGAAGAAATATTTTTCACAGGTTGAAATCAAATTTTGGGAAATAAGATAGTATTATAGGTGTATAATATACCGTTGGAAAGCTAAAGATATTAGAAATAATATTATACACGTTATAAAGTCGTGGAAGGTAAGGGAGAGTGGTGAAAAACGCATAGACTTTAGAGATTATTGTAGATAATAATTTCTATTGTTCTATTATTTAATGAAAACTTTTAAAATTTATTTCAATTAGTCAATTAGCAAGTGAACCAATTAAAGCTTATAATAAATATATATTATTCGGGGATAAATATATTTCGGGACAATTTCAATTTTTTTTCGATGGAGGGATTTAATGATATATATATATATATATATATATATACACATATTCATAAGTATATTGTGTTTATGTTATAATTTTTCAGATTTTGGAAAACATAACAATTACAATCGGCTAGTTCATTTTCTACGATTTTAGGCGGTTTTAGTGTATGTCTATGATTGCAAATCATTCAGATACCTACGGATGTCTTGCCACTGTGAGAATAATTTTGAGCCTGGATTTTATAAGCCATTTTAATATGCGTATCTACTTGCGTAAACAATTAGTAAAATAACTGTAAACCTGAATACAAAATTAAACTTTATAATATCCCCGGTAAATGTTAAATGCATGTATGCATGGATATATAAATTCATAAAAGATTTTTTAAAGAATGTTTATATTGTAATACTGTCCTTTCATATTTAGATGTGTTTTTTGTTTTTAAATAGTAAATACCAGCAACTAATATAATATCGAGAAGAAAAAAACAATGGCTGTGCGTAAAATCTAAACGAAAATAAAATTACCCTAAATCAGAATATTTTAAGCTTACGTAGTTTCACATCGAGACCGACGTTATACTGCTTGCAAAACGGAAACCAGTAATAGCTACATCTTTTAGTCTTGAAATAGTTAAGTCCCGGAATAAATCAGGCTTGGTTAACTCCAAGAGCATATTTACTCTTTTTTTAGCAGTCAACCCATACACTACTATTTGCTGTCGTTGAAATTAAACAAAATATTTAAATAATTTAACTAATATTTAAATATGACAAACTTCATTATATTTGCCGAATCCTCTTGCCTTAGATACCTTTTGGAAGATCCAACTTCTTTCAAGTACGAATTGTGATATCTTAAAAAAAAACAAAAGAAATCATTCCAGTAATGCCGAGGACATTCATGTAACGTACTACTCTAAGATGGTATCGAGATTTTAACTATTTAAATTCATCTCCGCTGCTCAAGAGCGGTGTGGGAAGAAAAATAGTAAAAGAAAAGGCTCTTTTGTCGAGGAGGAGCGATCGTGATTTCGGTTTAAAGACTTCAATTTTTCACAGGCCCTCGTAGTCTTTTATGTTGGCAATCACTTGGTTGTCATGTTACACTTTTTGCCCAGAAGGATGTATTTATTTGCGGGGGAGTGACGCTGATATGGTTGAAGAATGCATCTTTCAAGGGAATATTCCATCGCGATGAAGGAAGGAAAAAAGGACTTTTCATGATGGTCCAGAGTTTTTTTTTCCTTTGTTTTTTTTAGAAATTAATTGAAATAAGAAAATTTCAAAAAGTATAACATACAATGTTTCCCACAGACTCTTTTGGGATAATAGCTTGAAAGAATAGTACACCACACTATTTGCTCCTTGGATTAGATAGAAAATAGTTCATATGAAATGGTTGTCCTGAAAATTAGAAAATAATATAATCAAATAAATTTATCTATATATAAAGTAGCATATATAAATAAACTCAAGATCAAGAGTTTGTCGATATGAAATAAGTATATTTTGACCTTGAGTAACACTACATAATATGTAGATAAATGCATTTAATTATTTTATTTTCTAATTAAACATGGATCACACCTAATCAAGTCAATAATCATGTACATAGAAGCCACATGGCCAATCAAAAAAAATTGAGATGTGATAGGAAATTTCTTTAAAAATAAAAAAAAATTATGAGACCTTCATTTGTACTACGAATAGAGAAAATAGTACAATACTAATGAATAAAAACTCAAGTTGCAATAACTCATAATAACCAACCATTTTAGACAAGTTTTTTCAGTATAATGGAGAACATGTCTGTATGCGATAAATTTTTAACATGTATTTCAATATAAAATATCTCGTATGGATCCACGACCTTCTTACCGATTTCATGCAAATCTCGACAATGTATGTCACTTAAAAAAAATACATATATATATGTATATGGATGTATTTTTTTAAATATATATTTTTTTAATTAGGAGCTTACTATTAATATACATTCATTAAAGGCTGCCCCTGGTAACGGTAGGAAAGTAAAAATTATGTTTTTAAATATTCTAATTGTAAAAATTGGGGCATGTTTCCCTTTTCAGGGCAAAGTATCTCTGTGAGAGTGGATTTTTTCTTTAAAAATTGGCTGACGGAAGTAAGTAATACTATTATTTTTTAAATCATAATATCTCAACTTCGGCAAATAATATTCTGTATATTCGACTCGTTTCGACGTATCTTATCCTAGATTGATTTTCTCTAAAATCATAGCTGCAACTAACTGCAACTCTAATTTGTATTAACTTTCCTTTTCTGTGATGCATTAAAAACTCTGAATTTGACTAAAACTTTATATTTATTATATTAAATTGTTAACTTTGTATAGACACATAGTTGCTTTATATTTACATTTTACTTCAGAAATTATTGGTTTGTCAAACATGACGTTATAAAATAATAAACATGTAAAAAACTATGTAAATATATATATATATATATATATATATATATATATATATATATATATATATATATATATATATATATATATATATATTACACTGCATAAAATTCAAAAAATATGAGTTATTTTTGTGATGATGATGAAGATGACTATAAAAAAAATGGTTGAGGCCTCTCATTATATTGGTACTGGAAGATCGCTAAATCAGAGATTTAAGGAACATAAACGCGCATATAATAATACGACAGAGAATTCCAACTTTGCAATTCATTTAAATGAAAAAAAAATCATAAATTTGTCAAAGACTCAGGAGTTAAATTAATACATCACGTTGAAAACAGCCTCAAATTAAATATAAAATAGCACTTGAAATAATAAAATCCTTCAAATCCAATCCAGATTTTTGCTTAAATGGCCATATAAATATCTCCAATAGTCCAATCTTAAATTTATTCCCATCTATAACAGAAAAACAAATTACTCACCGGCATTACTGGAAAAACTCTGAACCTTAAACCGTTTACCTATAAACATCCTACCTACCTTTCGTTCATTGTTAATTCAATGCCAGAAGAAACCAGTACAAACCTTTTTGTTTGATATAATCCATTTAAACCTTGCTGAGTATTTAATTTCTGAGTATTTAATAACATGTATTTAATTTCTTGTCTTAATTAAATTCATAATTCATAAAAGTTTTTATAACACTGATTTATATTACATCTAATTTAATATGTATATTAATAAAAAACTATAGTTTGAATTGCTTATTTTTGAATTTTTTTGTGTGTTTTTAGAACTAACGATGAATGTATAACATTCGAAACTAGTTTTCAATAAAACAAATTTATAGAAGTGGCAAATAATTTATCAGTCTCTAATATTGGAACTGTTCATTGTATACATTTATTGCTAGTTAAAAATTCTCAATTTGTGGATGAATTGTGACTTTTGTGCAAAATTACATTGTGCACAGTGCGTCTGACCAAATGCTCCAAAATAAATCTATAATTTAAGATCTATGATCTATTATGCATATCAAGGACAGCTATGTTAGCGGTCAAGATTAGAAGCTAAACGAAATAGTAGTTGGAAAGTGGTAGACTAATGACTAGGAATCCAATCAATACATTGCATAAATTAGACCTATGCATTACAAAAACTAATTAAAGTAATAAAACTAAAATTTATATTCTTCTAGGCAATATTATTCCAGGGAATACATTAAAAGTATTTAAAATTTCTTTCATTAAAAAAAAGATAATTAACTTTCCTAAAAAGGATTTAGCTTATCTGGTTTCTGATGAGATTTTTTTTCATAACTATTTTCTATGGTGCATACAGCCAAGTGTGGTCACATTTGCTAGATTTTCATTGAACTTAATACTCATTATTCGTTGAAATATAGTATAGACCTGGATTATTTAAATAATACCTCGAAATTTCGAAGCCTCCAAATAGTAATTATTTATCTATGAACAATTTTATTTCAATTTCACAACATATAATTAAAGATTAGAAAATGCTTATTCTAAGCAAGTTTTCAATAATTATCCTATGATTAGTAAATTAAATATTTTTTAAATTTAAGTTTTTTACTTATCTGCCTAAACCATAATAGAGCACAGCTCAATATTTTTGATAACATGATGTAACTAATTGTAAGAGGGAATTACTCAACCAAGGCTGTTGATCAGTATGCAGTTCGCTCGAAACTCAAATTTCATAATAGATGAACCCTTCTATGTAGTGAGAGTAAATACTAATGTTAGCCATAAATCATATTGCCCTACAATTGTCTCGAATATAAAGTGGTTCTGATGAAGAAATTTTATTATGAGATTACTATTTCCATGTAGATGAATGGAATGCACTTATGTAGGATAAAATAAAATAAGATGTTACGTGCAATTAGTCAATGAGGGATGGGTCTGTCTGTCGAGGCGTCTGTGAGGTAATATTTGTTTGTGTACATGGATACTTATATAAACTATATAAAATACGATTTTAATTTGATGCTCAGATATTTTTATTTAGATTTTATCTTTTATTGATTTGTTTAAACTATTGCTTATCTTGGATCTCATTTATTTTTTTCTATTTACGTATTATACCTACAAATATAATATTTTTAAACTTTATTTCTTGGCATATTTATATTTTTATTATGATTTATTTTGCAGTCAACATGATTGATCATAATTAAATATAAAACATAATAATTAAATAATATATATTATTTCTTTTACGTTTCCAAGTAACCCTAGAAGGTTAGTTTTTGAAAAAGGTTTAAGTGCCAAAAATTAGAAATTTAGGTTTCAATTAATTAAGGGACGTATACACCACTTATATCGATTCTCGCTCACCATATATCGAAAATGAAACAATAAAGTAAACAATAAAGAATAAAATTTAAAAAATATATATTGTTATTTGGGCAAAATCGTTTCATGTGTTTCCTGTAAAGTTTGCAAAATGCCGGTTACGCCTTATTAAAAAAACGACTGCAAAAATGAATTTTGCACGAACGATCACGAAATTGACATTTGAGGAATTGACAATACAACCTTGTAACAAATAATTTTTTTAAAAACAGTAAATAAATAACTATTCAAAATTTTTAAACAGATAATAATGCGTGCAATCGTGTAAAAGTAATGCGTGACAAGCGTGTCTTACATTCCTCCTCATTGGCCTGTCGATCCTCAGTCAAAGTCGATCTACTCAATGAACTTCCGTCTGTTTTAAATGTTGTGAAGAGCACTTTTTTTCTCAGGCTAATTGTAATCATATTAACATTATATTTTGATCAATTCGATTCTCTGTTGGGATTCACAAATTTATAGTGATTATAATCGTGCTGCTTATTATTACAAAATAAAAAAAAATAAACGGCTAGTAAATTTTATTAAGTCATATTATCATAAGTCTAATGATTATTAATTAAATCAAATAATGAGATATTAATTGTTAATATTTTCGATGATTTCTATACGTTCGCAATGCTTCAAGTCTGTAAATTTTTCAGGACAGAAAGTTTAAAATTGATTTACCTATTGTTAGCTGTAAAAATTTTTATGTGTTGCGGACACATACATATCATCGTATTCTCCAAAATAATAATAAAAATATATCAAATATTCTCTAAAAATATTATATTTAGAAAATAATTACTAAAAAGAATATTAAATCATCTCCGAGCCACTGGTGCACGCAACAGAGAATGGAGTTCAGAAAAATTGCCCACGATCTTTTCATTGCCTGCCATTGATAGGTTCTTTAAGGGTATCACGAAGAGTCGGCCACATTCTTCGTCTGAGAAGGTTTAGACTTCGAAGCGGCCTTCGACGCACAATGGTGGACTCCAGGCTCCCCTCACCTTTCTTAGTCTTCATCAATAATACATTTGCTGTAAATGTTCCTTTCGCTTGGATCATCCTGGTTATTAAGGTAATTGTGAGCTTTAATTGCACAACTCGGGCTTGAATTACTAAAAGGGTGCTGTTTTTTATACACATTGGCTGCCTAGCCACCTCGTTCCCTGTCTAAATGTAAATATAAATAATGAAAGGAAAACCAAATTAGTAGCATTGTTAAAAATGAAATTATTTATATGTGTATATACTTAATATTCAAACTAAACCTAACGGGCTCTAAAGCCTAAGTGCGGAACATATCAAAAGAATATTAAACTAAGAATGTGTCGAAAATTGTCTTCAAATTCACTTTACTAGTTATCGAAATACCGTCGAATTAATACCCTCTTGTTATATATGTCTTTTCAAAAAAATTAGACATGTATTTTGACGTCACCTAAAAGGTTTTTTTTTATATCTACTTTAATTCACAATATTTTGACAGATTATTTTTATATTCTAAAACATTGCTATACTGGTAAATATGCAGTGAAGAAAAAACTTCTTTCATTTCAATACGTTCACTGCGGAAATGAACCTACATGTCCTCCGCACTGAACGTGCGTAAATTTTGACTTCGGTCAATTAAGAAATGTTGGTGCACTATTAAATAAATCTGGCCGCTTAAAATCGGATTTATAAATCGTTAGTTTGATTCGAAGAGACAGACAGGTTCCTTAATCCTAACCAATGATGGGGCCCGTTGGTTTTGCTCCAACTGCTTTTAATTTTTTTTCTAAATGGCTAGAAATAGTAGTAAGCATGCCTAATTGGCGAGATATAATTTTTTACTTTGAATTTTATTTGAGCATCTGTTTTACTGAAATTTTCTTCTAATCTTTTAGGAAGGAAGAATTTTTTCTTCAAGTTTTGTCAACATTAATATCAATATTTGAATTTCTTAGCCCGTCTACAATATTTGACTGACTTAGCATAAGTGTTTGATAGTATTGAGGTTCCTAATAGTAACAGCTACATCACTGATTTCGACTGTTTCGCACCATTAATGCGAGCCGTGAAAATTAAAAAAGTATTGGAGTCAAAACCACTTCTTACGGACTTCACAAGTAAGCGGGACCTCTTTTGAAAAGTTCTTCAACCTTTACACTATGGAACGTTGAGGAAGAAATGGCATTGAAATTGAAGAAAAAATAATGAACGAAAATTTTATAATTTTTATTTTAACTGGATTTCCTATATCTTCCTCTTTATGATGATGATCTAACCACGTATATGATTCAATAGTTTGGGGAGAACAAACGGCCAAAAGAAACAAAAAAGGACAATAAGATTTTTTTTTTATATAATTAACATTTTTTTTCCTCAGGAGATCATCAATATTATAAATTCAGCGAGATCTGTTTTGATCAAATACACACTTCCTCTACTTTATTAATTGAACAAGCTGTAATTGATGCTGGTTTATAGTTTTTATTTTTATTTATGGCCTCTGGCCAATAACTTTCTCACTTCTTCTCATTATCTTGATGTTGAAACACCAACGGAGACAGCTCAAGATGAAACTGGATCTGAGATAAAAACTAAACATACAACTACCGGGAATATACAATCAACCAACAACATTCCTAGCTTTAGTATTGCTGTAAAATAATTATCTATGGAATTTCCAACCACTAATCACTTGCTCTAGCCACCGTCATTAAAGAGTGTAAGTGTATTTGTACTTAGCGGAAACCATTATTTTGTAATAATCTTCAACTCTCTTATTATAGTTTTGCATTTTATTACAACATTTTATAATTATTTCAGTTAACTAATGTATTATAAGCAGAAACTGAATTTTTATATAATTGTACATTTAGAGTAGGCACAGATTTTTTCAATCTGCTTTCCGAATATCCATCCAAATAAGTGGGTAATAATTGAACCATTGTTTATTTTATGTTTCTCTTATTTGTCTGAAAATGCATATATTTGAATATTGAATATATGAATACACACGACGATAATTTTTTTTTTAAATAAAAATAATTATTAATATTTCTTTATTTTTTTTAATAAAAGCTATTACAAAATTATTTGAACACTAAATATATTAATATCATATAATATAACTATTTGAATACCAGAAAATATAAATTATTGAAATCTGAAAATACTAAATAAGATAAAATAAGGATAATCATTAATTTAGTTTTTATTTAAATATGCAACAGACATTTAATATGTATTATATTGTATGTCTGGATTGTATAAAGACATGAATAAGTATAGCTGAGTCTTTATAGTCCGACACTCTTTAGTCTGGCACTTTGCTGGTCGGTCAAAAAAAAGTCACTAATCTTCTGTTACACGTGAATCATTACTCTCCTCATTCCATTATATTTTTCGATTACTCTATCGATTTTTATAGTTTTTAAAGTTTCTACTTAAAGTCGAATTATATCTAAACCTGCTGGAAGTGGACAAATATAACACAACACATTAACTATGTAGGTCAGTTAATCTGGGTTTTATATTTCCGGGAAAAATTCGAGGTAACATAATTAAAATTCGTAATCAGTACCATACGAAGCATAAATAAACAAATTTTTAGAACTTCTCCAAAATTTTCCTCCGACATCTCTTTCTGGTCTCAACTGGGGTCCATATGTTTCCATTTTCGACGAATCCAACGTTTGAGGTATTCATGTTGTTGAATGTTCTTTAATTTATTATTTATCTTAAATGTTATAAGGCCAAAAACTGAAAAAAGTCCAAAAATTTGGAAGTTTCCCCTACCCCTTCCGCCTTGGCTCACTATTTAGAATGTGGCAAATTTAGGTTACTATTATCTAACGTCTAATGAACAGATTAAAACCATTTGCAGCTTTCCATCACTTACTTCCAACCTCGCTGCCCGAAAGTTATAAATTGGCTGGCCTAGTGGTAGAAAAAAGGATTAATTATTAAAAAGCTGGTCAAGGGTGAAAAGTTTGATGATCTGGCTGAGTTTTTTGAGGTTGAAGATGCCACAAAGGAGTTTGTAAATAATATGCCCTACAAAAGCAGTGAGAGAAGGCAATGTAAATATTGGCCTCCTGTAATTATGTAATTTCTACTTTTCTCAGTTAAGTATTTGGTAATATGTAAAATCGTTTCTATTTATTTAATATAATATTTACCCATATGTATGTATATATCTATCATTATATATAGGTTGACGTTATTATTTATCTCCATAATCCGACACACCCTGTCCCATAAGTATCGGATAATAGAGAATATATAGGGAGTTTAAAATGTATAAGGAAATATTGAGATAGCCCATACATTCATTTTGCAGCAACGATAAAAAGATAAATTTACCTAGTTTTGTAGATATTAAATTTCTTAATTTTCATTTGACATACAAAATGATAAAATAATTTACGAATTTTATTTTATATAGTTTTAAAATTAGTCGGTCTAATTAATCAAATTTACCGATTGTGATCTTAGAGGGCCAGAGTTAAAGTCAGAAAAAGAAAAAATAATTTGATTTTCCTAGAACATAAATCCAATAAGAACTAAGCTGTGGAGGAGAACATAATGGGGTATACGCATATGTCACAGATTTTAGTGAAACAGCTTTTGGAAGACAGATTTACTTTTAAAACCACGATTTCCGAATTTTGAAGTTAATCTGATCGTTACATAATTGTATAACGATGCAAAACCCGCAATACAGCCGGCATGACGTCACAGTTTCGTATCACTGTGATAAAGCTGATATAATAGTATAGGCTTCAAAGAAAAAAAAAAAAATTGTAACATGGCGGATTCTCCCTTCTTCCATGGAGCCTCATAAGATGGCCCTTATGATGGCCCACTCGCTCCGGTAACGCATTATTTAAACTTTGATTTCATCGATATTAGGGTCTATTCGATATCATCGGATACGTTGTTTTTAAAAATCCAATCGATATTAAGATCGTGCACTAACGTACCTATCTTGTTGAATAAAGTACTGGAACCTTCCAGAAGGTGAGATGTCAAATCGGCCACAGCTGACAAACACGGCATTTTTATCAGTAAGTCTGATATCACGACTTTTAAATTAATATCTTTTGAAACGATGGTCGTATAGAACTCTTGTTTTCACCTAAATGTTTTAAAATACGAGTAGAACAAAAAAAAAAATGGAAAAAACAAAAGCATGTATATACCTACCACATTCTGGAGGATTTTTTTATCTTTAATAAAATGGATATTATAAGTTTATATTTTATTTTATACTTTTGATTGTAAATTTTTTTTGTTTTTTGTTAAAAGTAATAAAAATTGTTGAGATTACTTTCTTTGCCATATAAAAGGATTATGATCCAAACTTCGTATTCAGCCGTGAAATCGTTTAAAGATGTGAAGGATAATTTGGTGATCATGAAGGATGAGACACACGATATAAGAGAAGACTATATGAAAAAAAAAATATCTGGGCCACTGTTAGCCACGAAGGGCCAAGGGTTCGGGTGTTTTTTTTTTGTCCTGGCCGTAGCCGCTACTCCTCAGGGATAGACCAACGGATATTTATACGATGAGATCACGCTACAATTACCCGGTATTCTACTCTAGTTCTTTCATTCTTTTTTTTTTTTTTTTAAGTAAATTATTATCAATTTTACCTTGCTACTCACCAATTAACTGAATTATTTAGAATAAAACGACTTTGAAACTAACCTCATTATTACAAATCCAATAATTTATTGATCATAAAAACATATGCGCCCTTATTAATTATAAATACAGAATATATTTGCTTTATTAAGTAATTAAATTATTGCGTAAATCTAATTTTTATATAGATAAAACTTTTGAATGCATTTGAAGAGTTTTCTCTCAAAAATCAATATATCCACTTTTTAAAAATTATTATAAAAAAATTATTATAGGGGCATCTCATGGAGATAAGGCAAATTTATATTGAAAATTTCGATTAGTAACACCAGTTTGACAGGAGAAAATTTAAGATTTGAGATTCACTGAATTATTTTTAGGTGTAGAATATTAATTCGTCAACAAAATCTGTGTTTTTAAGAAGTGGTTACATTAATATTTGATAGAAACCTCCTGATATTTACCTTATTTTTTTATCATTTGAGTATTTTTTATATGAAGTTAAATAATATTATACACCAATTATTTTTGAAAAATAATTAAATAAAATGCTTAATTTTTTTATTTTGTATTCCTTATAATTATTTCTTTATAACCATTGGTTTCATGCACAAGTTTTAAATCAACATTTATGAAAATATATTTGAATTGAAATATAATATTAATTAATTCTTATATACTTGTAACATCGAATGTTATACATTCATGTTCAGTTCTAAAAAAACACAAAAAATTCATTGTAATGATTGTGCAGCCAAATACACGGGAAAAACTGGAAGATCACTAAATCAGAGATTGAAGGAACATAAAAGAACATGTAATAATAAGACAGAGAATTCCAACTTTGCAATTCACATAAATTCATCAAAAACTCAGGGGTTAAATTAATACACCACGTTGAAAATAGCCTCAAATTAAATATAAATGAAGCACTTTAAATTATAAAATCCTTCAAATCTAATCCAGATTTTTGCTTAAATGACCAAATAAATATCTCCAATAGTCCAATCTTAAATTTATTCCCATCTATAATAGAAAAAACAATTACTCACCGGGATTACTGGAAAAACTCCGACCCTTAAACCGTTTACCTATAAACATCCCACCTTTCTTCCATTGCTAGTTCAGTGCGAGAACAAACCAGTACAAACTTTTCTGTTATATAAGCTATAACTGTAGCTATATTCTGTAGATATAAGCTACTTAAACCTTGGTGAGTACTAACATGTATTTGATTTCTTGTCTTAATTAAATTCAGAATTCATAAATGTTTTATAATACTGATTTATATTACATCTAATTTAATATGTATAGTAATATCAAACTATATTTTGAATTGCTTATTTTTGAATTTTTTGTTTTTAGAACTGAAGAATGTATAACATTCGAAACTAGTTTCCGATAAAACAAAATTATGTAAGTGGCAGATAATTTATCAATTTCTAGTAAAATATCGGCATGAAAAATAGAAAGTAAGACAATATGAAAATGGAAATCATTATTTTATGTGACAATATATGAATTATAATACAAGTAATGAAATATATGAAATTTTTTTTCACATAACATAGTAATTATCATTATAAATGTCAACTTTTGACAGAATACTACTCATATAGGTAGACGTAGATTTTTGAAAAAGGCTTAAAATTCGAAATGAAGATTTGAATTTATTTTGGGACCTAAACACTATCTCTATCGATTCCCGCTCACAATATATCGAGAAAAAAAATTAGAAATGGTCGAAAAATCTGCTAATGATGACGTAAGCACCAAACACAGACGACTCTCGGTCGACACTCAGATCTTAACCAGTCCTAAAAACCCTCAAAATGTATTGTAATTATAAAGGTATATCCCTCTTAATATACTCCTCCTGTACACAATAAAGAATAAAATTAAAAAAATTATTTCGGAAAAAAAATGTTTCATGTGTTTCCTGTAAAGTTTGCTAAATAGCACTTACGCCTTTTTCATAAAACGACTATGTTCAACTTTTGGTAGGAATAAATCAGTTTTAAATTCACAAATAAATCAGCTATTTGTTCATTATTGCTATTTTATTTATTTTTATTAAAAAATCATCAGTTTAAATTTCAGATATTCTCTTCAAAATCACATTCGCCGTTTCTTTCCGTTCATCCTTTATTTAGTCCTCTTAATTACATTAAGAAACAGGTACTAATACAATAAGTAGATATAGGATATAAGAGGCGAAGGGACGGATGGAGACAGGGTGGAGCGGTGAAGCCGATTTACCTACTGCTGGCTAGCGGGGCTCTTCAAGGCCGCCTACGTCACTTTTTGTTTTTTATATTTTTTAACGAAGGTAGGGAGGGACCGCTCCACCTCCCTGCCCCGCGTTCAAGTCACTTCGCTCCATCGCCTGTTCAAGTCTCTTCATCCTTCGGCATCTTTGTCTTTCATTCACATAATTACCTTTTTATGATCATGTGTATACCGTTCAGACATATAGGAAAATACTATATATTATTAAAAAAGTATGGTTGATGCATTAACACCGATCGCTCTTCACAGATATTAAGCATTTCCCTACTAATAATTTGAAAAAATATATTGGATTAGCCCTTTTATTTGAATTATATAAATATTTATTTTCATTTTTATCTTTCATTCAATTAAACATTGTATTGAAAATTTTAATTCCAAAAAATTGTTTGGGTGTCATTCTTGTGAAATTATAATAAAAAAAAAACCAAATAAGCAAATTTTTTTTTTATTATTACAAGTCACTTTTAGAGTTACAAAATAGATATGAAACAAAAATGATAATATTAATAATAATTATATATAATAATAATATATAATAGGGCTCATGAGGAAACCCAAAACACCAATGAAGGTCTTAGAACTTTACAAAAAAGTTGTGTGCAAAAAGCGGTTTGTTGGAAAAGTATAGTTATAATTTTTGTTAATATACCTAAATCTATTATTTGAGGTTACAGTTCACCATGGTCCCGGTGAGTGAATTTATCCGGTATAAAAACATACAAAGAACAATGAAAGATTGGTTGATGAAAATGATACAAAATAGGTATAGTTGAAAATTGGGGTGGAATTGAAGATGTTTCATTTGTTTTGTGTTTGTACGTATGGGTTATGCTGAGCATTACTATTAATTATTATATATATATTTTTTTTTGCTTTATTTTTTTATATTCACACCGGTCAATGATGAGAAAACCAGTGAATTTATATTTTATTTAAAATGATATAAAAGATTAAAAGAATAAAATTTTGTTTAGATAGAAACATTGTTTTATAACTTATCAATGGTAAAAAATTATTGATTATTAAAAAAAAATTCTAGAAAAAAACGGGAAAAATCCGTTTCGAATTTGACCTCCGGTAATTTAATAGTTTTTTTTAGTTTTCTTTAAACCTAACCAGGTTTAAATTAAAAACATGACGTCTCGACTCATACTTGGCCATTTTCAATTTTTTTTAAGGTATTTTTTTTATTATTACATTGCAAAAAAAATAATGTAATCAATTAATTTATTGTTATTAAATTTATGATAGTAGCAGAATGTTGAGAGTATAACACAATAAGATTATTATTGTGTTTGAAATTTCTAATTTTTTAGCCTCTCAAGTAACCTTTCACATCTACTCCAAACCGAGGGTGCTACAATTATATTCAACAATATCTACAAACCAATAATGATGGGTAGAGATTGGTGGTCAGATGTATAGAAAAGAAAAAGAAGAAGGTTACACGGTAAGAAGATGATCTGGTGAAATCGACAGTTATTTGGAAGAGGCTCCTAAGTGAAATTTGAGTAACGGTCCAACCTTTGATAGTCCAACTGGAGTCACAATTAGCTATGCCAAGCGTCTTAAAAGTGAAAAATCACTCTTAGTCTTGAGGGAGGCTCTGGCATGGAAGGAACTATCATAATGGGCCTTTGATTGCGGCCATCTATCACCATCACAATCAGAGGTCATATTACTTGCCTTTTAGATGTACTCAACTACGGTTTAATTACCTTAATGATAAGCCTCCTTATACTCCTCTTCTTAGTCAGCCTTCTACTAATCATCTTTCGGTACAACCTTTTTAATGGATATCGTTGATTTTCATTTTCAGATCGGGTGGTACATTATTTTTATTATTTATTATTAATATTATTATTTTATTTATTTTTGTTATAACAATTAGCTTTCATTCTTCTATATGCAGCAAAACACCTTCGACGAGTAGATTCCTGGTCAGTGGCTGGACCGATAGTTCCAACTATTTCTTCAATTTTCCGTAGGTTATTTTTTTTCTTTTGAGTCCAGTATCAGTATCAAGAGATGGCCTGAAATTAATGATGAGTTCGAAATTACCTGTGTTTTATCATAGATGTTGTTTATATAATGAAAATTAAATGCTTCATTTCAAGCAGGTATTTAAATAACTTCTACTGCAAATTATTATACTATTGTTTACTATTTCCAAATGTTCTGTTTTTCCACATTGCGGTAACCCTACATTAGGTGTATGTATTTCTACGTCATAACGCTTATAAAAGTAGCATTACATTAACAATCAATATAAGTAATATATACCTTATAATATCTCACAATATGTATATACATTTTACATACCTATTTTATATTAAAGCATTGGAGATATAATTATAAAAAAAAGAACCATAAAAACTGAAAAAAAAAAAATATTTTTTTAAAGGATTTGTTATAATGATTGCCAAATAGAAATAAATGACCTTTAACATAGTCATTAAAAATGGTTTCCAATCAAATCAACTCCCTTATTTTAGGCCATATTGTTTACCATCATAAGTGGTCGGTCATTAGTTGTATTCAACCAATCAGACTTCCCAAAAAAGTTTATGGTTTATTTAAAATAGAATTCTCCAAGTTACTCTTCCTGGATTTGGTTATTGCTAGAAACTCCTCTCTAATAAAACGCATTTGTGTAATTCTTTAACCTCTGTATTGCCACTTCAAATACATACCATCATAATTAAATAAATAAATTGTTTTTTAAAAAATTTAATAAAAGTTTTAGATATTTTTTTCAAATTGAAAGTGCTTTTAAGAGTGTTTTTCTGCATATTTTTTTTTTTTTTTTTTATGGTTTTTATCAAGGCCAGACTTTTGATAAATAACAGACAAATGGCATATAATTTGTTTCAATTAACTCAATAGATTTCATTCTCGTTTTCAAAATACATTAGCGGTTTTTTTTTATTATGGCACATTACCATCCATCATCGCGTAACAAAAGAGATGGCCAAACCGATAGAGCGTCATGAGGAGTAGGAATGCGAGAACGAGGACGAGTTCGGTCATACTTAATGGTCATGGAACTTCCTGGATCTTCCATAAACCGTATCCTGGAGTTTTGTACCATGAACTGGCAATCCTTGGAACTGACCTGATGTAAGTTGTTCTCTTCTCTTCGCTGTCATTCAGATTCCAACATTCTCCATAATCAAACAATCTTCATAATAATTAAATTTATCATTCTGACAGAAAAGAAATATTAATCGATCATTACGTTGTTGTATGTGATCAAATAAATAAATTGAAATAATTGTATTGCTACAAAGAAGAGAAGATTTTAGTTTATTATTTTCAATAATGAACCTTTTGTAATCGATTAAAAAAAAAAGAAAAGAAAAAATTCAAATCACTTTTCAATTATTCTGAAATATAGAGGAACAAGGGAGGTGGTAAATCAAAACCAACCTTATTTTGTAGTTTTGTTTATATTGGTATGTAGGTCTGAATAGTCTATGTGATTCAGATTATTTTATGGAGAAATATTATCTTGTTTCATAATTTTCTTCTCTGAACTCACATCTCAAATACGTTCTCGATTTCAGGTCAAGCTGACTAAGTGGTATGAACTCGAAAAAATCTGTATGAATCTCGGAACCATTTAATAATGGTAATTATTTAAGAATTACCGAAAATGTATTTTTGTCTACAATTTTTTAAATCTTTTCCAGAAAAATTGTATCAAAGCAAATATTTTTTGGACAAATATTGGACAAAATATACTTATTTTTTCCCAAATTAGCTGAGCCAAATTCATTTTTTTTTTTTTCATTTTGAATACAAAGTTATTTAAACTTTACTTTTCATTAAAAATCATTAAATTAAAATTTGAAATTTATCTAAGTAAGTAGTTTGAGAGAATAAAATAATGATAAAAATGTTGGTATATTGGTGGAAAATAGCAATCGAATTTTTAAACATAGGAATGAGTTCAAATAAATAACGCGTCCATATTTTTTTGTTTTTTTTATTTTTATTTAATTTTCCTATCTATAAAAGGAAAGAATCGAATCATGAACATTATTTAGATGTAATAATGGGTAGTAAACTACCCAACAATTCTTTATATATTATCTATATGAAATTCACCTCAATATTTAGTATTGACTAATTGTGAAATTTGATGGGCTCCAATCCAACAAGGGCCAATCCGCCATGCCACCGATTTTTCTTTTCTTTTACTCGCCGGCTCGAATATATCATTTATATACCGTATACAAATGATACTTATTATATGATCATATATTCTATAGGATTAATAAAACCATATATACCTCTATGTCAAGAATACCATGTATATATATATATATATATATGTGCCGTAAATAAAAAATAAAAAGAAGATTGACATGGAGCGCCACATATCATCTGCACTGTAAAGTTATTTTAAATGGTAAACATATCAATTTTTTTTCTATTCTTATATGATCAAAACTTTCTTTTTCTATTTAATGATATAATATAATGTGTGATAGTATAAAATGGGAAATCCAAGAGGCGGGCTTGCGTCCATAGTCTATTGACTCCTATTTTAACGTATGCAGTATCATAAATATCATCATAAATATGCTTATTTGTCGATCTCGGAAAGTGAATAAATCTGCTAAGTGTGTTAGCGTGTAATTCAAATAAAATGGATTAATTATAGTTAACTATTTATTGTAATTACACGGATAATTAAGGTAATCACACGGATTAATACAAAAATATTTTCCCCATTATTCAACATGTAACTCCGTTAAAGGATTTACCAACTTTTTCAAGCCAATGTTTATAATTTAATCATAATTATAATTTACCATAATTATAATTTACCATAATTGTAATTTAACAGCTTTTGATTTTATAGAATATTACCATCTAGAGATGTATAGAACCTAGCCTTGAGTTTCATCAGTATTTCTACAAAGCATTACATGTATGACCTTAAAAATGTTACTTTCTATAGTAATTTTTAGCTTAAGCTAGCTAATTTTTTTAATTTTAAATAATAGTTCGTTTAATTTAAAGACAGGCAGATTCTTACCAACCAAAAATTTATTATATAACTTTTTAAATTTGAATGCAATGGTAATCCTACCATAGATATCTAGTTAGCAGCATTTTATTTTTCAAGATTAATTTATAAATATTTCCTTTAATCTTGGCATGCGTAGTTTATGGAAACCTTCAAGACCCATCTCGTAGTGTTGTTGGATTTAATAGCTATGCTTCACATTCACTTCACTCTAAGTGTCTATAGTTAACCTTAATGATTATTGCACATTATTATAATCCGGAATAAAATAAATTGAAAAATTAAATCCAATAAAACAAACTCTACAAATTACTATACTATGTTTTATAATTTCCAAATAATTATATATCCAAACAAAAAAATAGAAAAACTGTTTGAATTAAATATTCTTTTCTAAGCTTTGGTTTAATAATTCCAAAACACTCCATATTTTTCCTCTATCATCTTGAATACATATTATACGTATAAAGTCTCTAATTGGCCACCATTTCGGGGTAAAAGGATGATAATATCCCGTTCCGAGGATCATCCTCGGATGATCCGTGACTTTGACGTCAAATTAAAAAAAATAATCGGCCCAGTAGTCTCGGAAAAAACAGTATACAGGATTTAGAATAACAAAATTCAATGACTATGATTTTCGATTGGAAATTACGTGTTCATCACAAATAAATAAAAATTAATCATAAATAAATAAATTAATTAATCTTTAATTAATTAATAAAATTATTTTATGGCGAAAAATTAAAAAGAGTTAAATTTTAAAATTATATTAACAAAGGTTTTTAAAGAAATAGTATGAAAGAACATTAATAAAAAAAAAAACAACGAGGACATATTTAAAGTAATTTAATCTATTTCCTCATCCTCAGAACTGACATCCGTTGAAATGTTACTCTCTGACTAAAGTCCGTCATGATCACGGGCAAAGTGGACACGTCCCGGACAACAGAATTTAGATGGCGGCAAATTTCAAGGGAAATTTTATTTTTATGCCACGTAAAAAATATTTGTTACTGCTTTCTGATCGATTTTTTATTTTTATTTTGACCTCAGTTCAGTCAGTAAAATGAGTTAATCCTATGGAATGATGCTGCTAATTTTAAAAAATATTGCCTAAATACTTTTGGCTTTTATTGGTGTTTTTTTTAAAGCCTTAATTAACTTACAATCAACAATTGCCGCAAGACTTCTTCAGGACTGTACGGTCTTCGATTTTTTGATCCATGATCATTTAAAATTTTCATAATGTTAGTCGCTGTTACCTAATGATGATTGTGGATCCACCACAAGTTTAACTATTATCGCTTCACGTTGACCGGAGTTCTGAAATACAGCATGTGCTGCTACAGCTTTTCCTTCGGAAGTTGACTGCAGTGCTTCAAGCTTCATAGTTTTTTTGGAGCATGCAAACAATTTTTTTCGGTCTTTCTGGTCCCGTGAAAACTCGATAAGACTGGTGGCTGGCTCCCTATCGGAAGGTCCAGAAAATTTATCAGAAAATCTATTTTTTATCTAATTTTTCATATTAATCTGGCTACATTGTCTTTCAAATCTGTATAAGTCTTATAATCTAATTCGCCAATTTTGTGAGTATCAATAATTTCCTATAAAATTTCAATGGTCTTTTTATGAGAAGAAAATTTTTTCCACGATTCAAAAAAATGAGAGTCCAGACATTGTTCAATTCAAAAAAATTATTAGTGCAAAAATTAGCAAAATTTGATTTGACTTGAAAGAATACAAAATGCTACAAAATGAAAAATAAAATTTGGGTTACCCGGATGGTTATTTTACAGATTATAAAAGTATTGTTTATCAATTTCAAAGCTTTGATCATAGCCGTTTTTGAAAATCAATAGTATATTTAATATCAATATTAAATTTGTAGAGGATACGTTATTCTTGTAAGAAATAAACATAATTACCTGATTTAGCAGAAGCCATTTTGAGCGATAACATTCACACTAGTTACAACTATAAATGGTTGTGGGCCTGCTTGTTATTTTCTGACTATTTCGCACCCTACAGCGAGAGCATAAGCAAACTTAGAGATTACACTAGGATACTTTTTAAGTCACCAACTATTTATAGAAAGGATACTTTATCATATTTTGAAAGTTGTTTTTGTCCTCCAAGATCGGCTATCGACCCCGCTATGCGGTGGATAGACAATTTGTTTTTATTCGAATTTTGGCTACTACGTATCTTGAAATGTAAAAAATTTTGAGGGGAAGGGGAGATTAAATTTTTCTTTTTCTCGGTCGATTTGAAAGGTTTATTATTGAACAAAATAAACCAAATTAAAAAAATTATTTGAAATCTTCAGTTCATAAATAATCTGAAGGAAATTTCGTTTGGTTGTTATATGAATTATTTCCCAATTGTAATATAATACACATTTTATATAGAGACCGAATTCATTTAAAATAAAACCCTTAAATATACAACAAAATACGTCGTGAAATTTATTAAAATTGCAATGAAGCTACCTACTGAAATTTATATTGAAATTATATTGGATTTATACTGAATGATAAGTTAAGAAAAAATACAACTACCGAATTAATAAACAAGTTAATATTCCTCATGATTATAATATCGTAATTGCTACCATGAAACCTCCTATGTGTTAAACATATGATATTACAGGATGAACGAAAAACTTTATAAGCAATTTTATAAAATTCAGTTTTATAAACTAATTATAAACATTCCAACATGGTAGGTTAGTAACCGCGAAATCAACTATGTATAGACTGTCTTGGAAGTGCCTCAGTGGTAAATTCTAACGACTTTTTAACACATGGGTGCTTTTCACTAAGAGATAAAAAAAAATGTCTAATAAAATCTAAATTACGTAATTGATTTTTGGTCACGGATTTCAAGGCAACAGCAACGCTATATAAATATGAGTTATTAAGATGTAGTAAGATAAAGTTATGTTATTAAATTGAAACAAAATATATTTTTTTTTTGTATAAACCAATAGGAACATAAAACGATTTTGATTATTTTAAATCATATATGCAATGAATGTGTACCAATGTATTTTTTAATTTTTAAATGCAAAATGTGAAATAAAAAGTTGATTTGCTTGAATAGAACTAGCGAATCAAACTAAACATTGTTAAATAGATAATGGAATAGAGATCCCAGCAAAACTTTTCAGATTTCAAAGCAATAGGTACATTTTTTTCTGCGTTATACATCAGACTTATTATATTGCGTTACTTTGTTGTTTCCCCAGACATTTTTAAAATAAAATTCATTATCCCTACAAAACAATTTTTCTCATTTGGATAGATATTTAGAGATCTAATTGAGAAAAAACTGTTATGATACATGTTATACACATAAAATATTGATATTTATTACAAGATCAATATCCATTTATATAAATACATACAGATTTAATTATTACATATAGATTAAAATATATACATATGTGCAAAGGGGCAATCAATACGATCAAGGGATATTCAATACTATCGAATGATAGTAGTTATGGTGTAGATGAATTTTTTGGTTTACTAAAAATAAACTTTTGAAATGCATATTTCTTTTTTCAGTTCGGGATCCTAACAGTTTTAGTTAAATTTGGTGCACTGCTTGGTACCGAGGGATATTCCTTCATTGAGAGCGCCTCAGAGGCAGAAGGGTAGGACTCATAGAGGAATCCTCAAAGAAAACCGACGACAGAGACCTTGAGTATGAGAGGCCTCCTCAGCCCAAGTCCTCGCGGGGATTTTGGCCTTTTTGCCGCGCCAAGGTCCCTCGAGACAAATTGGAGGTGCTCTACCGCGCTCAATCTTCGCCACCGCCACCTGGGAGAAAAAAAAAGGAGAGCCTAACTGCCTGTCCTTTGGGATTGTATTGGCTTCCTTATTGCCCCAACCTAGGCAAGTGTTGAGGCCTTGATGCCCTGCTCTTTCTATGGCTCTCGCATTATTGTCAGAGAGGTATCTTGTTTGCGCAAAGTCGTTGTGGATACATTGCTACCTTTGAGAAGTTGGACTTACGAAAAGAAATATTTGCTGTGGCGAAAATGAAGTAGGTGTTTGAATTTAACTCTTACAACAGGGACCTAATCTGCATACCTTATAAGTGGATGCGGTCATTTCATTCCGCTAATTCAGAAAACTTTCAATGTTGTCGGAATCTGCATAGTTTCCTGCATTTTTTTTCCTCAAATCAATTTGCAATTTATGAGGTAATGAGGTGATATAAGTAGACTATAAACTGTAAAATTATTCTTATGATTTTTCTTTTATTTTTTTTTTATTTTTTTTTTTTTTACCATTTCACAATTTCGTCTACTATCGCTTCGACTTCTATATCTTGATGACAGAGAATATCGTCATCCAGCTCACATAATATTAGGTAAATAATACTTACAAAATTTGGGTCGTCTGAAATATAATAAGGTGATTTTTTATCTGGCATCAAAAAATAAATATCTTACACACAATAAAGTACCTAAATAGATAACTATTATTTATCCCCGTTACCATCTGTTTCGGAAATTAGGAAGCTACTGTCGGTTTGAAGTCCAACACACTTCCTCCCACCAATCTACTAACTTGTCTAGCAGTATGACAGACCCCGCACAAGTCGCATTTAATAATATCATACTAAGAAAAAGTCTTCAAGGTTTCATTGGGAAGCACTTGCAAAGAAAACTTATTTCAGGCAGAAATCGTTCAAATTTGTGTATGGGATTAGTTACTTTGTGTTTATGTTGCTTTTATTTAATTGTTTCATTAATTTTATTTTAAGAAAAGTTATATAATCTGCATCAAATTCTGGCTGTCAGTTATTTCTCTGAGGCTACGAACTCACCTGTTGCTTAGCCAGTACGAAGATGCCCAGTTTATTCGCTAGGCTTATCGTAAGATCGACGTGTGATAGAGGTATAACTTAGTGAACCTCCTTGGCGGCCATAAAGCATGGAGCTATCTACAGATTCTCTCATCTCTCCCCCTCCCCCCAACTTGTGGTGCACCGCTCAAACTGGTTCCTGACACAGTGATGCAAGGAGAGCGCTATCCTTGAACTTGACTCGAGGAGGAAAATACGCCGCTTGGCGAGAAGTGGGGAGAGTACACCCTCCCGATGAATTAACAGGCAAAAATAAAAACAGCATTAGCATGAGCAGCATTCCTCAACCGGGTCTTTTCGCAGCTTCTTTTTCTACTTATTGCATATAATTTAGGATCCGGCCAGTTTTTAAGTTGTTTTTAAACATCAATTAGCTTCCTCCGTTTAGTTTTGTTTTAGGTTATATTCTATTTTTATCTTAAATAAGCTGTTATTTCCATAAAATTTATCTTTTTTCACCAAGAATCAGCATAACTAGACTGGGCAGTTTTTGAAATTTATTTCCACAAAGTTTCACGAAAAATTTGTTTGTCTCCTGAGTTGCATGTCTATCTAATGAAATAAACATATATCAATCGTGATAAGCCCGTTATACATTTTTTTCAGGAATAATTTTATATTCCTTGTCACTGGACATTTTTATTAAAACATATTTATTTTATTTTGTCGCATGTAGATCTATTTGGGGATACCACATATCTGTGAGAGGTATGTTCATATGATTTCAAGTAGACATATGGATATGGTTTCTGTGTGAGGTCCAGTATTTAAAATATGGAAAAAATGATAGTGCTATGCCTAAAAAAAGAAGAAAATGCATTTATTCTAATGTTTTAATTATTTACTCATTTTTTTTATTGTCAACATTTATTGTATTTGTTGTTACTTAACTAGTTATTAACAAAACAATAATTAGTAAAAATTTAAATGCCTAGGGTTGGCATGGGGTCTGCAAAAAAGAGTTGTTGAGGAGGGTTCTTCCGACTACATTACTTAACAAGAATCCCTGCTCTAGAATATATCTTTTTTAACATAAATTAACAATTTTGTTGATTTATGTTTAAAAAAGTATCATAACCTCAAAAGTTTTGGTCGGACAATTGGTGAATTTTTATATTTTTTATTTGTGGGATATTTAATAGCATATCAGTGTCATAATGTGAATATAAATAGTATTTTTTCTTCGTTTTTGTTAGAAGAAGATACAGAAAATTATATTGAATACAAAATATTAAATCACTATTCGATCACAGTTGAGATCCACAACAAAAATATTAGATATAATAATTCTAAATGCATAATTTTGTAACAACTGAAACATGTGCACCTATTTACTCGATAAAATAATCCGTTTACTTGACTGCATTTGATGATAAAATTATTTATTCTGCATTTATAGATAATGTCAATTAATACAGGATATAATGCATTAAAAGAGCTTCAAAACTAAATTAATCATCACAAAATTATCTTCTAGCTTTTACACCTTTAAATTCAGTAGATATAAAATCTGAATTGAAAGAAAGAAAAACATTCATCAAATTGAAAGTTTATTCGACTGCGCTTTAACAAATCATTTTTCAGTCATTTTAATTAATGATTTCACACAATACTTAATGAAAGAAACCGTGATATAATTCAATTTATCATCGTTCATTTAAAGAAAGTACCCAGCAACCATATGAAGTAGTTATGCTGGCATGAAATTTGATGTCACACTGCCGCCTAACCAATAGCATTGCGTTTAGTATTTTAAATTTCGCGCGTATTTATTGCATTTTTTTTTTATTAAAATTTATTATTTAGCAAAAATTTTGAAAGAAAAAACTATTTAGGTTTTAATCAAGATCCAAAAAAAAAAAAGCCTCAGACCGTGGACGGCGAACGAACAGATTTTTTTTTATTCGATATTTCGATTCTAGATATTTTGAAACGTAAAATCTCAAATTTTGAGGGGGGTTAAATCTTTTTTTTTCTTGGTCGATTACAAATGAATTTTTTATTATTGTAAATAATAAACCAATGTTTGAACGAAATATAATTCCTAAGCACTATTAGGGATGCAACGCATTTAAACCTACGCTCGCGCTAGACCTCTAATGGCGGAAGCCGAAAAAGAGAATCATATCTAAAAAAACAAACATAAATATTGAATAAATATATTAAATTAATTAAAATACAATGCTATGTATCAACAGTTGTTCTAAAGAAGCCATGGGAATTGCGATGAACAGGTTACAGGTGGAACAGCCCTGAGCTGTGACTTGCGGTTTGGATCAGGCCAATCCAACAATTATACTGCAAAGTGGTGATGTTATATAACAGAACTAGGCGGAGGTACCGTCCATTATCGGCATTCCAGGACTATGAGGAAAACTGGATATGACTAACTGGTCGGGTCTTCAGGATCTGCAAGTCGGTGAATGTAGATGATTAAGAAATGGAATCTATGGATATTGGATTATATACTATTGCTTGGAATAGTTTGAATGGAATGAATATTAATCCATATTATGAACGTTACTTATATTTATTATTGAAAATACAATAATTAATTAAATGATAATTTTTAATATTTTATTTTTGTATATATGGTACGAATGTGTAAATTTATGTCTAATATATATTGTACTTAAATAAGACAGTTGCATTAAAAATATTACTTTAAAAAACCAAGAAAAAAAAGAAGAATAATATGCTTTAGTACCATAGTATGGTACCTCGTTAAAATAAAGTGAAATTTAAATAAAGCATTCAGAATGTAGCTTTCATTTTTCTAAAAATAAAAATCAGCCCAATGTTAGAAATCTCTTAAGATGTGGTATTTTGTAATGTGCCATTACAAAACAAAATATACATTTTTTTTTTACAATTGAGTAACAACACCAGCTGTTGGCAGCACACCAGTCGTTGATACAAGTTATGCTTAATAAAATAAGAGTCTAAGAAAAAAATTGCTGATACTTTCAAAACAAAGTCTGTACACTCACCGTCTATGATTAGGTAGTTTTTATTTAAGAATCAAGGTATTAGTGGAAGTAAATAAAAAAATATATATAAAAGTACCTATCATTTCTTTAGCACTTCGTTTAAGGAAGTAAGTTTGTTTAATAAATAATTATTATCTTGTTATTAGTATTAATCAAGCTTTTTAAAAATCAAAATGCTGTTCGAGTTTTTCCAGTTACATCTTCTGGTTATTTTATAAATTATGCTCACTAGACATCCAAACTTTATGTTAATAGACTATCCCAGTATCCGACAAGGAGACTGAAACTTCTCTGGAGATTTTCTGTTACATTCGGATCAGCTACATCAGAAGGTTTACTAGGAGTGCCTTCGCTGAGAGATTTCCCAAAGATCATATTTACAATATAATATGTCAGGCATATGCCTGAAGGCATTTGTAAAAATTTTGCAAATAAATAATAAAAACTTATTCAAACACAATAATTTCAGACTTATTAAAAATTTGTGTAGTGAACTTGCACCCACGGGTATGGAAGCAGAATATTTCTTTTTTTCTCTGAAGATTTTTTCGTTATAAGCAATTTATTATAAGATTTTTATGAGGTTTATATGTACATATACATATATATATATATATAAATATATATATATATTTTTTTTTTCTTTCCCTCCGTTTATTTCAAGTTCATTTCAAATACATTATATACAATAATGATGTAGGATATATACAGAGTCCATACAAACTTCCTTTCATTATCCGAGGGTATTCCATATAAATAAATTCACTATAAGGTTTATTATATATTTATAAAGTTTATATAATATAAATAGATAAATAGATACAAATAAATATATTTATATACAAATATACGTTTTGAGATCAAAAGATTTAATAAAATAACAATTTTATTTGATAAAACTTTTCCATAGCTCACGATAATTATTGATATTTAATAACAACTATTAAAATACCCTGCAAATTATTGCCCAATGGTTTATTATTTCCAAATAATTATATTTAAAAAATATCTGGTGTGCCCATACTCACGACTTTCCTTATCGTTTTGGTTTAGATTATCTTTCTGGAATGTTCTGGCAGATGCAACGTTTTCGAGTTATCAAATAACTAACCAAATATGAACTGATTTCCACAGGAATATTTGCAGAATACTTTATAAAACCCATCTTTCAACTTCATTAAAGAAAATAACAGCAGAATAATAGCGGGTAATAGAGTCTACTACGCAAAACTGAATCTTCTTCAGTCTCAGGTGTTGTCCAAAGCAACGAAATTAAAATTATGGACCTATGGAGCGGAAACTAACTGCTTGTCTCAAGATGATTGCCGTAAACCAAGAGTGTTCGAAAGTAACTGTATTAACATGTAGGCTAAGAAGGATAGGGGCATGATCAGATCGAGGTGCTGAAATCGTGAAAAGGGGTGCATTGGGTTCTCTCTCGAGTTTTGAAAATAATAAACCAAAAGGGGCGAGAAGAGAACATGGAGGAGGGAGAAGAGAATTTGACTTTAGAAATTTGTTTGATGTATTCAGGAAGTAAGAATACTAAAGGTCCCCACACCTACCCATGCCGCTTCTTTAGAGGAGGGGGTGCATTGCGCCCTTTCTTGGATATTTCACTAATATCTCGAAAATAGTACCCGTTATAGTTTTCGAGATAATCGCTAATACAAAATATAAAATCTATAATCGGCCGCCATTTTGAAACGAAAATGTTGAAAACGAACCTGTGACTTTGGAACCAAATCTTTACAATAACGATTCAGTTATCTCGGTGAAAATCCGTGGATGGTTTACGGAGGGATTTTTCTTTATTCGATATTTGACTTATACGTATGTAAAGCCTCAAATTTTGAGGAAGGATTAAATTTTGTTTTCTTGACTGTCTACAAAGTTTCATTATTGAAAATAATAAAACAAAATGACGGACTGCCAAATAACAGAAATTCCATATCTTGAACTGTTGCTAGCATATAGGATTAATAGATCAAGAATATATATAATATATAATATAAATATTATATATTACAAGAGTATATGAATGCATGTATAAAGGTAATGGGATAGGTGGAAGATAGAAGAGATGGTATTAGCTAGCTCTAGAGATTGCACAAGGGACTAGTGTGTATCTCGTTTCGCAAGGCGAATAGCCTTGACATTGAGAATCTTCCTGGACTGACATTCCCACAGCAGGCTCCACACCCATCTCCATCCTTCTGTCTCTTATCCTCGGAATTTCTTATGTCATGTTATTCTCCTCCAAACGATATTAATAAACATCCTTGCCGGGAGCTGAAATTAATAAATAATGAGACGCTTTAATGCGCCGGCCTCAGCTGTTTATGAAGCCCGAAACATTGAGGAGAAGTTCTTTTATCCAAAATATAAAGGAGCATAAGAGATTTCTAGTTCTCAATGCTTAATTCTTAATTAATTTAATAAATACTGAGAACAGACATAGAAGTATGTAAAAAAAAATGTTGAATATGAAATATTTTAATTTTAATTAACCTTTCTGCAGCACTGTGTTTACGAGTTATTCAATATAACAAATATTATGGCGGCATTTATTTTATCACTTATATTGTCTAAAATGGTTATGGTGAGGTTTGGGCTGGTATGATGATGATTTGACTAGAAAGTTCATTGTTTATGTAATTCGTAGAGCATAGGTTCTTAAACTGTCCTCGTAGCCATTATCGAGAGACCGCGAAACAATTTTGACATTTACTTTATGTCTTCGAACTTTTCGCTTTTATAATAACTCTTTTAATAAAAATTCGGCATGGTCAAGACTCTATTTTATTGTTTCTTAACTAGTTCTTAACATAGTTATTGCCCGCTAACTTTAAATACACCAGGATATTAATGCAAAATAGGCTATATGGTAAACACATGATAAAGATTTCAATAAATAATACAATAGTTAGAAATGATGTCCATCAAGAATGTAAAAGCAACAGAAAAAGAAAGAAACACTTTATCATGTGTTATTTAAGTGCTCTATATATATAACAATTTGAAATTAAGATTTTACCAAGGAGGAGAAAATTGTAATGGACTGGATTGTAGAGAGTTGGTTGGATAGATCAGATTAAACAAACTCCTTGTCTTAACTGTAAATGGTTTTTTATATTTTTTGTTTTATAGTTATTGTATTGATGATATATATTTTTTAGTTGTTTAATTTAATTTTTAACGCTATTATGTCAACTGGTAGAAAAAAAAGAAAGAATATATACAGTTTCTATCGCTGTTACTGATAATAGTTTTTAGATTATAATAATTTTTAACTTTGTTATGTATATTATTTTAATAAGTTGACTTTTGGCTCAGCTTTTATTATCTTGACTTTTGTATTTTTTAACTTAATTTTAAAGCATAATTTTATTCTAAGTCGTTTTATTTGTTTATGTCTTGTCTAAGTTTATGCATGCTTATAATATTTGTTTAATCTTATATTAATTGTCATAGATTATAATTGTTATTTCTAGTCTGTATTATGTTATTTTGTGTAGCGTATAATGTTTATTTGAATTTTTTTAAACTGGAAAAAAAATTAATTGTAATAATAATTGTGAAGATGATGATTTAAAGATAGACTCTTTTGTATAGGGTTCTTCTCTGGAAACAGATGTAAATAAATAAATTTAAAAAAAATAGTTATTAGCATAGTTAAACAATAATTAGTAAGAATTTTAATGGCTTCGATCGGGTCCGCAAAAATAGTTTTTCAAGACGGAGCTCTTGGACTGCTTATGTTTAAAACCCCTGTTGTTGAGGATTAAAAAGCTACTTTGTGTCATCATAAGGAGGATGAGCAGCTTTCAGAATGTATTTCAAAATTAATTTATTATAGCAATTGAGATGAGTTATTATAATAATCGCACTTTATTATAGAAACAAATTATAAACTGGAAGACTTTTAAATTAACAATTTTTAAAAACTTGCGAACACATTATTCCATTTATATTCCCTTACAACCACACTGACACTCTTCTACATCATTCCAGCTTTAACGTTCTATAACAGTTGACCAGATTTAGACTAATCTAGATAGTTTTAAGTTCAAAGTAACAATGCAACATAATGATATGCTCTTACTTATTATCATTTTAATTTAGTGAATACAAAATAATGATTAGATCAATAGATAATTAGATAAAACAAAAATGGTTATGGATTAGATGGACAATGTAGAAGTCAGTTTTGTAAGTATTATATTTATTTTCAGCCAATAGAATATAGAGGCATATGTACACACTTACATATTAATTTTTTTGTAATTTTTGCTTTTAAATTGTTTAAAATGTGGTAATGATGTAGTAAAAATGTTTTAGAATATTCATTGCATCGTAAGTTATATTCTTGAAGATGCGGAAATACCCCGAAACGTTGAAGCTGGAATGATGTAAAAGAGTGTCAGTGGGGTTGTAAGGGAAGATAAATGAAATAAATGTTCACAAGTTTTAAAAATTGTAAATTATTACATATTTTATAAAGATTCCACGGGAGAAAGTGGGATAGTAACATTTTTTTCTGAAATGGAATTGTACTTATCAATGTATTCATTTCGTTGAGTAGAATGAGATAGTAAAAAGAAACAGCCGGAAACGTGGATGGTTGGTTTGTTAGAAGCGTTCGAAGAATACCCAAAAATTGAAGAAAGTAGGAACTTCAAATTTTAAAATTTGATTTTCTCGAAATACATTTCGGAAAACTCTCTTCCTTCCAAACATTTTCCATAATACAGTAACAGCAACATAGGCCTATGAGGCCGTTTCATTCAAAAGACCAGAAGAAATCACTCAAGGTTACTAAGTCTAAGCTTACTGCCAGCAATACTTAGACGACTTATGGTGACAGAGAACTTATAAGAAGTAATCTAAAATTTAATTTAATAATTTCTATTAAATAAAAGACAGCACATCGCGTTAAATTGCATCTTCCTTCCAGCTTACAAAATAAAGCCCTCTTCCAATAAAATAAAACTGCTTATTAGTTAATATTCATCTTCAACATGGGGATAACTTACCTTAAATGTGAAACAGAAATGCATAAGCCATTGAAAAAACTAAGGTTGTTTATTCTGGTATTGTGTATTGTTTATTCCAAAAAAATAATCAATTTCTAATGGTTAGTAAAAATTCAGGTTTTTAATTCATTTAAAAATACTAGTAGTATCTACGACAATTTTAGGTGCACGTCCACATTCTAAGTAAAAATATCTTTCAAACATTACCTTATTTTTGTTAATTGGTTCAGTACTTCGCCTGAAAAAGGGATCTCTCCAACATAAATAATATGTACGATATTTTGTACATATGCTATTTGCTTGGAAATTTACAAGTAGCAGTATAATATAAAATAATAAGATATGAATATGGCTTCGTAAGGCCGAAAAGTTCATATAAATAAAAATTTAATTCGAAACCGTTAAATTGTTGAGCTATAAATATTTATTTCAACCATTAAAATTCAAGGTCAGAATATTTGGGAATACTTAGGAAGAAGTCTAGTATCGTAAATTTTCAGATTGGTCTCGAAATAGCCGCTAACCGAGTTTCGAGATAAACCAGCGAACTGGAGGGTCATAAGACTTAACGCTCAGGTTTAATGGCTTCTTTGCGACAAGAAGCAGTCTCTAAATTGATTGTAGCACTGAGTTTTATCAGTTTATACCGTTTTGTTTACACGAAAATATTACTATATATATAGTTCGATAAATTAACATAGAATATAATAATAACTCGATTCATGAAATGAGAATTGGCATGCAGAAAACTGAAGAAGTAGCAGTGACTCAAATAAAAAGAAATAGTATAGAATGATTCACCTTAAATAAGACATTATTATACCAAAATAGAATATAAATGAGATTCACCAATTGAAAATAGGGCAAACTAATAATAATAAACGTCAATTAAATAATAAACCAGATTAGGCAATCATATGATCATTCCCTATAGTGAATAATGGTAAAATATTTAAGATAAGCTGGAGGACATCAAACTCTTGCACTTTGACGTTCTGGAGTTTGGGCTAGTGTCAAGTTTGATGGGGCGATATTTTTCTGTAGATGTAAGTTATGTTTATACTAGGCTTCAATTGTGTGGTTCTGTTATCAATTCTTTATTGAGCTGGAGTGCTTCAAAGCGGCTCAGTGTAAGTTCTGTTGGTCGTACCTCTGATTTTCTTCCGATTCTTCTGTGGCTAAAATATAACTTTTTTGACTTACTAGAGTAATAATCTGGAAAAGTTTGCATGTTGTTTTGTTCTTGGGAACCGCCGTTTCTCTTCCTGATCTGTGAGTACTGCGGATTATCTTCCAGCAATGATATCTTATCGTCGTATTTGGTCGTAGCTGCTGGAGCTGCTGGGTATTGCTTTCCACCATGGTGATCCTGGCATATTCTTGTATTGATACCACGCAATCGAATTTACTGATTGTTACTTTCTAAATTTGACAGTGACAAATGAAATAATTAAAATATTTTTAAAAAAATTGGTGTAATTCACAATTGGTCATCATTCGTTTATAATAAATAAAAATCTTAGATCATCATATGTTTTTGGGCTGCCTGAAAGATTTTCTTAAAAGCTTTTAATCATACAGAACCAAGATCTTTTTTATGAAAGAATATAAATTATCTTTTAAAGCTATGTTTCAATTAGGATGCTGGAGCTGGTAGGATTCTTGAACAATAATTCTAGGAATATAGCGAAAGAGATGTAATGAAATTTAAGCGTTCCTTGAAAAAAAAAAAAAAAAAAAACCCATCACTTAATAATGGCTAGTAAATTACGATTCTCCTTAAATAGCCAAAACGCGAGGGGAGTCATCGCCTAAGACCAGGGCTGGGAGCCCGCATACCTCCGGTGACCTTCAGAGCACAAGATGGATTTCTGTGGGAAAAGGTGAAGTGCACACATCTGCAATGCTGTTCCGTGCTGGATAACATGAGCTGAAATACCACGATACTAACCATCCGGTGAATAATTGTCATCATAACGGAAGTCTATGTAGCAATCATGAGAAACTTGTATAGTACTTTAGGAATATGAGTCGGAGATGTGTATGTGCCATTATAAATATATGGTTGCGATGGTCCACCGCATATGGGCTAAGTGGTTAACCATATGATATTACTAAGATGGTCTGTTCCTCTTTTTTATTACTGAATAATGTACCATTAAATATATTCCAAGGTTGCCAACAATTATAAACCAACGTACTGTTAGGGAACTAGATGCCTATACAAAATAAGATGTCTAAAATTTGAATTGATTGTAAGTAATTAATTGAATTTTCTATTTTATTTTGATGTTTTCAGAGATTTGAGAGACATAAAATTCACGCTCATAAAAATAAAAAAAGATGTAAATATAGCTTGAATATTTAAGCAAACGTTGTAGAGGATTAAATAGGAGAACAGCAAATAGTGTAAAAAGTCGAAAAAAGAAGGTTTTGGACAAAATTCAGGTTATTTGTTTTATTATCCAATAGTCTCATAACAAATAATATTAATCAACCAATAAATATTTTTTTAAAGTAATACTTTTTGCAGTTCTCTTATTTATTATTGCCACTCTAATACTTAGCGTGCTGGAATGAAAGTAGATTCATTTCAAAGTTATTTTTATCCTCTTCTACATATGAATATTTAAAAAAAAAATCTCTCTTTCAGAGAAATTTGGAACTTTATATAATAATCGTGTTGTGCGTTGTTTTTTTTTTCATCAGCCCAAAATCTTTTACAACAGATTCTCAAATAGCATACCAAAAACCACACGATCAGAAAAATCTTCTTAAAATCTCCATGTGTTATTATTCTTTTTCTAAATAACACCGAAATTCAATACTGCCCATGCTTGGATTGATGTTCTATGAAACCCTTTCTTTAATAGACCACATAAATTCATTTAATAGATCCTATCGTTCAGATTTAGTTAAAATATCCCATCGACTAAATGAAGCAGCCGATTGCGATATGATACCTTCAAAATATATTCAATAATATTCTGAACCATTTCTGCTGCGTATTCCACTTAGCTTCTTGATGGGCATATTTCGTCTAATATACTAGATGAACCAAATACGCGATTTGTTTCTGAAGTGGTACATCTTCTGACTCCGATTGAAGGATCCTTCACGTCATAATCGCCATCTATGAGTCATATCGGAAAGGTTGAAAATTATCACGGAAAAAAATAATGAGGTATTCTCCGCTAAGGAGACCTTGGATCCTCTACTTTTAGGAAATGAAGGAAGATAGACCGAAGCGTGGCCTTCGAAAATAAGGAAGAACAGGATGGAAGCGTGTTTCATACCCATCAAGTATGATTACGAGCACCTACCGGCTACATTATTGGTGAGAAGGAATAGGCTAGAAATGTTAACTGTAAGAAATTTTGAACGGTAACAAAATACAGTTTGGTTTTGAATTTTCCCCTAACTTTTAATTTCGTTATAAAAAAAGGATATAAATAGAAGATTAGCTACTCATAAGATATTTGTTATTTCCTCTGAGAAGCCGCTAACTGTTGTACAGGTTGAGGGTAACCAGCTATAAATGACCAGGTTCAATTCATTCCAACTTTGGAATAAATATTAAAGTAGGTATTAAAACTTGGAAGTATTAAGGTGTTTAATGAAACTGCTGATAGTTGCAGTTAATTTTCAGATTTGTTTCGAATCTAAGGATCAGATATATCCCAGGAGGATCTTACGACTTCGGTGTTGGATTATGGAAGAGAAAACCAATTTTTTTTCAAAACCTGGGCTTGAGCCTAGGCCTCAGAACTAGAAGTCATTCTTTACTCAGCAATCTCCATCCTTTTTTAATATTAACTATTGCTCTTTTACTTTTAAAAAAAATCCGACTTACTTATCTGGCAATTTCTCTAGAAGCCATGCTCCATTTTATTCCAAATCATAAAGTCTAATAAAATAGAAACCACCATAAGCTAACCACCATGTAGTTTTATTTCTACTGACTTGCAATAAGAGATTGATTTAATTGAAATGAGTGATTGCCTGTCACTCTTCAAAGTTAGTCTGCAATTAATAGTCGGGCAATAGCTTGAGTGACTGATTTCCATCAATTGCAAGTGACTTTTCAATTTATTCGGCTGTCGGTTACAATAGAATTAGTTTTCGATTATGAATCTTTTATTGCTCTGATTTGTTTTATTCACTGTAATATTGTGGGTTGAATTCTACAACTGGGTAAGTACAATTCATCTTTTCGAGAAAACTAGATATTTGAAATTTCCTAGTTATAGAATGGAATTTTTTTCTCATGATCAGCCTATTTATTTTTGAAAATGATGCACCTGTGGATCGTCTACAAGAGCTAGCTAGTTTTAATAAGTTGTTGACCTAACCTAATAGAACCTTCTTCTGCAATTACCCATGTTTTGCAAAATTGTAGTTACCTAATTGTAACACGCACCCTAGTATATACGATGGTATCCTCAGAATTTCCTCTCTTCAGATGTCGATTGAAAGTCCTTATTGATCTTGTCTCCTAAGATTTGTTATATATTTTTCAGCCGGTTTTTTTTTGATCCGAGATGTCGTACCTATTTTTTACTGAGCAGTGATGAGCAAAACCGCTGTTTTTTCGAAACAGATCAAAATTTACTTACCGTAAATGTATTTCTTGATTCAGTAAAGGAGCTAAAGACCTGAGGTGGATGTAGTGATTCACTAACAAGAGCTATCTGAGTCACTCACTTAAAATGCCAAAATCGGGAATGGGTGCAGGGCTAAATAGAGCCACTTTTTTCTCAAATTTTTGACCATCTACTACGTAAAAAGCGCTCTTTTAAAGAGTGGAACACATCACCTATCTACCATCTTTGTTATTACAGGAATCTGTAGATTTATGCAAGAAAAGTAATATTTTTGATTTGGCTGCGTTTATTTTTAAGTCCACAGTTTTCAGGTTCAATAGATAGGTTAGTTTGACAATGAAGAACATTGTAAAATCTATATGGAAAAAATTATAGCGGTGTTATCGCCAAAGTTATGGATAGTTAATACGCAAAGGATAATGCTCGAGGATGACAGATTAGTAATAGAGAGAGAAAAAGAAAGGACCTTGAGATAGAAAAAGTGCTTCCTTGAGGTACACCCGTCTGCTGAGGGAGATAAAAAGATTGGAACAGGCAGCTGAAACATTGTAGAAATTTCCTGAGAACTAAGTAGCAATATGAAAGGAAATTTAGATAAATATTGGGTAGGGTAGGAAGGCATAAATTGGACTGCACAACTTGGGCAGTTAGTTATATTACAAGTAGTCTGACTGCCCTCTATCGATAACTAAATGCCGAAGGAGTTGAGACGCAGATATTGAGGATAATCTCAGAACAAGGGCCATTCCTCAAGTTTCCAAGATCTATAACTCGACCGGAACGTCGACTGACTAACTACCTGGAGCGAGGTAATTATAAACGGTACCTGTGGCGGTCATAGCTCGACTATTTACACAGCGATCATTTACTGTGACCGAGGCGATCAATTGCTCTTATCTACATGGACCATTAGGCTGAGGACTAACGGCTTCGTCTCACGTAAGCTGCTGGTCTTATCGGAGTCCATGCTATCCTTGAGCTCGAGTCTTAATGAGAATGGCACAAGAGGTCGAAGGTCTTGGCCAACAGGGAAAGAGATGCGTGGATTCACAAGTTACGTAATGTTGAATACCTGGAAGGAAGTTATGTAGTATCTTAAAAATAATTTTTCTTTAACCAAGTATGATCAAATAGTTGCTTTAAATTATACCTTCATGTGATTTCTTTTAGTTCTAAAAAATTCTTTTATTTTTGTATTGGTAATTAACGTTCGTTCCTAATCCTATTGAGGAAAACAAGACAGGTATTTCAGTTACCGGTTACCAACCAATTATAACCAGATTGGAAAAGTCGAGCTTCATTCCATTGGCCCGCCAGGAAATAACTTTCAATGTGCCCAGGCAGGATTTGAACCGACGCCGCAGAAAACTCGAGGTTGCTAAGGTGGCGCTTAACACTCTCAGCCACCACGACCTCAATTGTTTTATTATTTCGGAATTCTTTTATTAATCATTAACTTAATTTTCATACATTGAGAAGTGATACTTTTGAGAAGGGCGGATCTATGCATACGTTTAGTTCGCTTCGAAATCCCTCCAGGAAAATTCTAGGGTTCTGGAATCTAATCCAGAGAAATAATATAATATATATCCATACATCTTTTATTTTTGTATATATTATTGTATATATTGTATCCATACATCTTTTATATTTTGTACAGGGAAGGTCGCTCACCAGGTCGCTTATACAGCCACCTCCATGCACCTCTGTCCTCCAATCTCCCTTTCTCTTCCCAGCTTAAGTTTCTATTTTTATGTAAAAGAAATATAATATAATTTAGTACATTTGGACGTTAGGCCAATTTTACTGATTGTGATTTTATTATCACAAGTTTGGCAATATTTTTAATAGAAGGGCCTTGAAAAAACTGTATGTAAAAATGATGTAATAAGTTTCCAAGATTCCAGTTTATGAGGTGCTTGAAAAAAAATGTAAACAGGGGAATAAGTATAAATCCTTTAAATCCTTTAATTTTAAAGACCTTGAGCAAGATCTAATTCTTCTTCAGCTTCCATTAATATTGTATTTAATTTAATAGCTTTCACTTCCTAATGCCAATCCATGGGCATATCCAAGCACATGCAAATTACAACCCAGAGTTAAACCTCTTTCCATACGAATTGCCTTTCTAATTAAGTCTTCCATTGCTAGATATAATAGACTAAAACTTGTGAAAGGAAAGCACCAGGGTTTTAACTCTTTTACTGCCGACCGAAAGTATTTTTATTTATTTTCTTATATATATATATATATATATATATATATATATATATATATATATATATATATATATTGAAAGTATCATATTTATACACACGGTATATAAATGAGTTAAAAAAATGACAGTAAGTGGGTTAAAACAAGCCCTGATGCTTTCCTTTCACAAGTTTTAATGTATTGTCATTAGCAATGGAAGACTAGATCAAATATCATATACATTATATTATTTGTCGTCTCTTTTCGCAAATGTTACTTACAACAATATATAATCGTTCGACACTAAATGGCCTGGACGGACATCGAACTCCTTGCAATTAAAATTACTGATTCGGATTCTATTTAATATTTCAGAGACGTTTACATTTGCATTCTCCTGTTTCAACACAATATTATACAACTTCCGGCGTTCAGTAAAATCTTTATCCATTTTACTTCCTTGTACGAAGTAAAGGAAGTATTGTAATCGCGAAAATTTTCGGTTTTCTGATTTCGACGGAAATATCCATTTTGACCATCCCTGAATCCATTTTGACTTGTTTCGTCGTGGCGTCTGTACGTACGTTTGTATTTCATATAACTCAAAAGCAGTTCGCCGTAGATAGTTGAAATTTTGTATTTAGGATTGTTGTAAAATCTAGTTGTAACCCTCCCTTTTTGGTCCCTTTTTGTGCTTGATCACCGGAAATGGTACTTTACTTGAAGGTCATAATTGATTTCCATTACAAATTGTATTACAATACCATGCAAAACTTCTCAAATTTAGTATTCAGAACTTATATATTGATTTGAATAAAATACTAGATTTTGGTCTAAGTTGGAAAACCGGAAGCGGTACTTTACTTGAAGGTCATATTAGACTTTCATCAAAAATTATATTAAAATATAATGCAAAACATCTCAAATTTGGTAAAAAGGACTTTTATATCGATATGAATGTATTTACTATATTTTGGTTAAAATTGGTGAGCCGAAAAGGGTACTTTACTTGAAGGTCATAATAAGCTTAGATCAAAAATTAAATTAAAAGATAAATCATATGTTTCGGCAATTTGGTTTCTAATCCAATTAAACATTTTTATTACTTGTTTTAAGTGTTAAAATGAAGTGTAAAATACTGGTTTTCCTCCCCATTTGTGAGATCAACAAGTCTGCAGCATGAGAATAAGATATTAGTTATGTGGTTTTTTCCGCTTAAAATGTCTAAACTGTCGATTTCTAATGCTTTATCCAGTGATATTGACAGTTTTATTGGTGTCACGGTACTTAAGGAACTTATTTATGTTACCTACTGAAGGAAAACGACATGTAAAAACGGAATGAGACCTCCAGTAACAAGAATGTGTCTGTGTGTGTCAATAGATGGACTTTGTGAGCCACCGATTTATAGTTTAATAGGGGTGCAAGGAAGTAATGTGTTGTCCACATCAGATATTTTGCAATCGATTTAAAGCTGATCTACTACATCTTAGTGTTCTTCCTTATTTACCAATATTTGTCTACGGGAAATTTTTGATCAATTTGATCTATTTTTGATCAAGTTGGTTGGAACTGAATGTGGGATTTGGACCAATTACTTGGGAATTTCAAAGTGAAGTTAAAGCCAAACATTCAATTCCAAATGTCCAAATAGATCTGCAGAAGAGTTTTTGTTGTAAATCTATAGTTTAAAATGTCTATCCTATTAATGATTAAGTAGCCAAAATTGAATGGACCTCAAATATCTTTAAATTTATTATATGTTCCTGGCATACACATCTTGAATTACATCTACAAAGTCTTTTTCTTTAAATACATCACTATCTATCAACATCAGAGCTAAACTGCTCAATCCATCTGGAAACATTGAAATCCTTGGTTCGTTATAATCTTGATAAGCAATTTGCTATCTACAACTAAGCATAAAATATTCTCATACCAATATCTACATTTGAAAAAGTAGAAATTCTTCTGCTCTTAAATATATATAGTTCTGAAATACTTAAATGGTCTATACTTTCACCAATCTCAACAGCTTTAAAATAATTAGTTAAATTTTAATGATTTTTTTCTGTAATGATCGCTGGATTGAAAATGCATGGTTAATAGTCGACTGTTTCCGTCAAAAATCTCATTTATAGTTTCCGATAATTTCCTCGACGTATTCCATCAATTAGTAAATTTTGATAAGCTTGACTACTTTATATAAATTGGAAGTATGGAGATTTTCCGATAGTATTAGTATTATAATCATAATTAAAACTACAACAGATAATTATACAGATTTCGATGATACCAAAGAACGTGCTCTTGCCTACATTCCACATTCACGATCTATGTCACCACCAGGCTAACCAGGGACTTGACTATTATCGGCTACCTGTGAATTACTGATTATATTCACGATCTCAGGTTATGAAAGGGTTAACGATTTTACCCAAGGATGTTCCTTATCTATCTGATGTAGACTTCTCACAGTTTCTCACTGCCATTTCCATACAAATTTACTCCGTGTTGGGTGTTTGTAAGTGATTTCGCCAAAGGCTATCACGCCACCATGGACTAGGCTTACAGCACGGATAATTTCGATTCCCGATCTAAGGAGACTTGTTATATCAATCTCACTTTGGTAATGAAACCTTCCAAGGACCTGGATTTCCAAAAGTTCTTACCTTGTCCTAGCCATCCATAACCATATCATGTTTTCCGAGAGCCACAGATCCTTTTACTTATCGTAGAGTAAGGAAAGATGTTGTCTCCTCTTAGAAGTTTTCCACAAAGTTTTTATTTACTTTTTTCTTTTTGTATATTAATTTTTCTTCTGTAAATCGGTTACCTCTGTGAGAGTGAAATGCTTCATTTATTATTAAGCAATGCTGCCAAAATACATTAAGTTACTACATCAAACATAATACCTAGTAATCAAAAAGACATAACATAAATACGTTCTTTTTTTTTAATTTTTAATATTTATCTAAATACAGTATTGTTATCTTTACTATATTTTCTTTTGTTTGCTACAATCTTTCTATTGCACTCTCATCCCTAAAACATATCTCTTTTCTAATGATACTTCACAATACTTCTCCTAATATAAATAGAAATACTAAAAAGTAAACAAAATGTTGAAATTTCAAGCTCACACATATACAGATCTTAATGGGAACAAAGAAAAATATATAATAAAAAGATAAAGGCTAATAACGGATGGAATTTGCAATAGGCGTGGTCTTTATTAGACATAAAGATCTTTTATTTTATTTAAAAGTATTATATCATGAAAAACAGGTGAATTGGTATAACACTCGATGATGGCATGTTTACTTCCTGAAAAGGACACTATAGATTTTGTGAACAGGGTCTGATTTAAAGTTCGGACGCTCCATGGCCCAAGGGAAAGGGAGTCCTTAGGACCGGCCATTTTCCTCAAAAAAATAATCTTTTTAATGACAATTTTAGTTTTATCGTATAATTAAATCACTAATTAAAATTAAGACGTTTTCCTCAACTCATCAAAAACATTGTCTATTTTATTTAAACAAATATTTCTTTTTGTGAACGAAGGTTGGGGTCAGGTGGGCCTAGTGATAAATCCGACCCTGTTTCTAAAGGTAAATTGAATAAAATGCTGAATAATTTATTTACCCGTCGTATTCATTTTTTCGAATATGAAATCACGTAGGTATTTTATATAATTAGAAACTTTTCACCAGATAAAAACCATGATAATACCAGTTACGTACCTTTTGGGGTGTCATTTTTACGGACAGTTACGTTTTGAAATCGATTCCCTCATGTATTTTTAAATTGCTCTTTTTTCTATTATGTACTCAAGTAATTCTCATTTTATTTCATTATTATTTTTACATTTTTTTAATTTTGATCATTATTTTCATTAATTAATATTATATAAAATATTAGCATCATTAAATATAAATATTGTTTACAAACAAATAAACTGTCATGGGATTATCAGTAAATGTCTTATTTTTCCCCCTTTCCCAGAGTTTTATTTCCATCCAAGGTATTGTCATGAAAATTGAGAGCAACTTAAATTTAAATTCTATAACTTAATTTAAATTCTAACTCAACTTAATTCTAAATTCTAAAAAAAAATACCATTAGGGATATCAAAAGGTTCTTGGGGATATTTCGATTATATAAGTGATACAAAAGTGAGTTATATATCAATTAAAAGATTTCTCCACGTCGATCCTGATCCTATAAAAATATTTGAGGGAAATTATTAAAAAAAACTTTTGTGGTGCAATTAATACAACGAATGAGAAATTAAACATTAAAGTTTTTTGGCAATGTCATATATCTGCATGATTAAGTTCGACGTATCTGATCAATATGCGAAAAACATTGGTAATCTATTTGGGGTTACTGTAGTTATCAGTAAAAGAAGCATAGAAGTTTTGCTGTCTGTTTCTTTGATTTTTTTTTCAATGAAGAAAAGTAAGAAGTTCTTTCTGGTTCTGAACTTCAAAGAGTAAACATTAATCGAAACGAAAAAAAAAGAAGTGAAAATCCACTAATAGCTCTTGATGAATAATTCATTAAGGAAATGCATTAAACAAAATCACTTGTTTTGTTTGAAATTGTTGTAATAGAAACAATAAGGAAATGTGGAAGCTTATTTCTTAAGCGACTTTCCTTGTACGTATAAAATTATTTATATATTGTATTTTTCTGTTACATTGAATTATTTCTTCTTTTTCACCTCATTTCTGGGCTCATGCCCACCTCCAATATTTTTCTTAGCCTAATTTTATGAGATACCTTCAGTATACATTTCAATTAATTAGATTAATCTAACCATCGCCGAAAGAGCAGAGAAAATGTATGACTACTCAAGTTTGATTGTAAAGTATTTTAAAGAAAATTAAAAATGTTTTCTTTATTTTACAAATTATTTTACAACATTTTACAATTTATATAATGACAGCAATATGAAACTCATAAACTATGCATAGATAATGGATTGTAGATGTTTATACATTTAGAAATACTAATTTGAACAGTAGGTGATATTTTTAGTTTCCAGTCCACTTTCTCTAAAATTGTTGCTTTAAAATTTCTTAGCGTCTGTTCAGAGTAACTACAAATATTTTCTATGAATCTTGTAGGAAATTTAATAGGTAGTATACAAGATTAGTCATAATGCATTTTGCACTAAACTGCACTAAGTGCATAGTTACTAAGTCGAAATCACTGGCATATCTACTTTTTTGGTTTTAGAAGCTCTTCCGAACATTATAATCTTCCAACATGTATAATTTAAAACTTGCAGGAAATGTAATGTTCTTTAATATACCAACATTACCAATTACCAAATTACACATTCTTCCAAAAATGCCCTTGAAGCGAGTTACTGAGGAAAAATTGAAAAAAAAAGTGGTATTTCTGAGTGTTTTTTTCAAGATGGCCAAAAGCGTACAAGTATGAGAGGTTGAAAAATTGAATTTTTCATGAGAGAGACAATACATGCAACACATCTGAGAATCAAAATTACGCCACCTTATGCAATCCAAATTGGTATCTCCACTAGGCTGAGTAAGGCTGAATATTTACAAACATGTTTTATAGTATTGTAATTAGCTTGTTCCAAAGTTCGCAGATTCACGCAGCTAAATATCGTTTTGATCGTTCATCCAGCATCCTTACTGACATATTCTTGTCAATTTAAAAAGAAAATGTAGGGACACAAAGAATGGAGATCGGCCATAATTTTAATGGCTTTTAGCTTTTCTGGCACTTCAATGGCAATAAAAAATGTGAAAAAAATAATGTATACCCATTCAATAATGCTAAAACCGTAAGTATGAATACATATGGATAAGATAAGTATGAATAAGAATTTTAGAATGAAAATAAAATCGTTTATTTCAATGCGATTTATCATCAATTTCTACAATTTTTTAAAGTTATATTAAGAGTACCGGCGTTCGGACATGAATATTTTATTTTAAAAATTTGGGACAATTCGGCTTGAATATATATGTTTTTAGGTGTAAATTTTCATTTGCCTAGAAAAAAGTATAAAAAAGGGATTTTGGACGCTTTTTTGCAATGTCGTGCCACAGTGCGACGGTGGGACTCTGTTGTGGGTGGAAATTACTTTCATAAATCTTTATCTCAGGCTAAGATGTAATACAGGTAACAAGGATTATAATCTCATCTTTGATAATTTAGTAATGCTGTGAGTAATAAACTATAAATGACTATTTAATTTTACTAGCAATGCTGCAACTCAAACATGACAGAAGAATTTGCGGTTAGGTTTGAATCCTCGATAATACTTTCTTTTCGGAACTTTATCCTTTTGTTCGAGATTCCATATCTCATGATTCATTGTCCTATAAAACTGTATCTTCACCGTATGCTGCATTCAATTCGCTAACTCATTCACTTTATAAGTAAATGGCGCGTTCGAATAATGTCGTGTCATCATCTAATTATGTAATAAAACACTGCAAACACGAACATAAACCCAACTGAGGACCTCTGCTGCATCATTAACAGTAAATTATGGTCTAAAGCCTTTGCCTTAAAGTTTCATTGCATAAACAAGCAGATAGAAGTGAAGTCAAGAATGTCTAAATCATCCGCCATCGCCCGTCGGAGTGGTCTTCTTTAGACCTTTCATTCTTCGTACTGTCCATCGTAAATACTCATGATTTGAACAGTTACTGCCCGTGATGGTCCTATTACTGTGCGTTAGCTGCCTCTAGTGTCATCGAAAACAAAGCGTCTTAAGCGACAGTTGTTTACGTGTTTTGTTCAGACATGCATCGTTTCTGTTATTAAAGAAATATAAGAGATCTGTGCCTTGAACAATAATACTATTAGCAATAGTTGTAATTACTACCTTAATAATAATTATTATTTTCATTTTTTTTAGAAAACGATAAAAGTTTTTATTGAAAAATAATACAAGATTCTCCACTCAAGGGCAATAGGTATTCTAACTGGAAATATCCACGATATTTATAATAATAATAATAAAGAAATAAATGATAAAAATAAGTAAAACGATATATGTTCATCACAAATATAAATAGATAGATAAATTAAATAATAATAAAATAAGTAAACAACGGTGATAAGGAAAATTTAAGTTGAGAAAATTAAATATTAATTAAAATTAAATAAATCATCTTGATCACATGTAAAGTACAATATTTACATCCAGCCTAGGGAACTCCAAACCAAGCTTTGCCTCCACTCCATATGTGTGGATGGCAAAGTAGACTTCAGAAGATCCCTGCGCTTATCTCACAGTTACTTCAATGGTATCGAAAGCCGGTGGAGACTCACTCGGAGAGCCAGAAACGCTCGGGGAGTGAAGAAAATGGTAGTTACCCGAAATTCAATAGCTTATTCAACTAAAGGTCTCGGGGCCACTGCCGTTTCAACTTTTCAGGAGGCTTGTAGAGATGGTTGTATTTACATTGATTGTGCTAATGGGTTAGTATGACGGTTTAGGTTCTCATGAAAGTTTGAGAATTTGTATGGATTAAGCTCAAGAATATACGGGAAATTGAGGTCATGATGTAAGGTGTTGTTTGTGACATAACATGGAACTTTGCCTATTGTTCAAAGGACTTAAGACTGAAAGTATTGCAATAATAATTATTAGGGCTAACTTGTACACCAATGATTATTTTTTACTCAACTATTCCTGAAGACATTTTTTTATTTTCTGCAATGATACATGTATTTAAATTTTCATTGTGACTTTAGTGTATATAAAACTGTAACGACCTTGGTTTCACTTCAGATACTGAATATAAAAACTATTGAAAACTATTTCAATACCTGGATTTAAACTTGTATATAAACCAAACGTACGGGTGTTTCGAAATATGTATACAAGCCTGTGTGTAAACCATTTCATTCCGTATATATATATATATATATATATATATATATATATATATATATATAAGTCTATATATATATAGAAAACGATTTTTATAGGTTTCACTTCAGATATTAGACAACCATTTCAATACCTGTCCTTAGATCAATCGTAATACACCCACTAAGTAAATTTTCTAGAATTATTTAATCAATTCTGGACCAACTGAACAACCATTCAAAACTTCGGGATGAAAAAAATTGACAATGAAATCAGGTGAATGCTACCTACTCTATTCCCAAAGCGACCATTTCCATATCCGATTTAGTGCACATGTTTCCAATCTGCTCTCTACCTAAAAATGTCCCTATTTTCAGACACTGACGATCCCCTAAATCCCCCAGAGGACTTGGAATTGCTGCGACTTCCTACATCTGGTGGCAGAATATCCTGTCAGTATGGTTATCTTTTACCAGTCAGGTATAAATCGGCGAAAGCACTCCTAACACTGAAGGAAGTCGTTGATTAAATTCATCCGCCTCAGAGTTTTTAATTGTATTACAAGTACTACGTTATAAACATAAAATTCTTTACAAAATAGATTTTAAAAGCTATAAAATCTATTATAATATTCTATGCTTTAGAAATTATTGCTATTTTAAAACAAATCTTTATTTATCGCATGCGTCAAGAACTAATAAACATAAAGATCGTATATAATCCTCAAAGCATTATATTCTCAGGAAGAGAATGGGTGGGGAGACATCTTGACAATAAGGATTAGTACAAGGTTCAATTTTATATTCAATAGTGCAGTGTATGTGACAGGGACAATAATGAAAATTACTCCCCAATTTAACATCCTTTTTATATATTATAAACAGCCAAGATTTTGACGAAGTAATTTATACTGATGGCAGGACATTTGGGGAGATAATAATGTAAATTAAAGAAAACTAATAACCTGAAGACGAAGAAGGCCTTCGAAACGTCGGTACTAATGTGGTTTTAAAAATTTAAGTTATATATTTAATGTGAAGTGTACTGTTAACTAATTAATTTATATATATATATATATATATATATATATATATATATATATATATATATATTAACTTCCTTATATAGTTGAAATTGGTTAATATATAATTATATAATTTTAGTTTGTATATATTTTTGGTGATTCAGTCTCGCTAAAAGAACCAAATATTGAAATAAACAGGACGGATACAGTATACCCTGTATACAGTATATCCTGTACGGGTCAGGATAAGATGCGGTTAGAACGCCCGACCACTAGGCGTTACAATTAACGTCGTTTCGTCTCCAGCAATTAACTGTTCCAGGGTCAACGGCTCTTGTGAGAAGGATCTAACGCGGCGAAACGGCAGCTTCTTCCTTCTCTTCCTCCGCCGCCATTTCGGATTCGACATGGAAACGTCGGCGTACACTACGATTGGCTTTTCCACTCTGTCGGAGGCCCAGTCTATCCTTGAAGAACTACGCCACTATATAAAAACCTCAAGAAAATCTACCGTAGTTGAACCCAGGTTCGTATTTTATGTGTGCTGAACAAATTTTGAGTACTTCGGCAGTACTGGACCGAAATTTAACCTTTTCAAATCAAAGCATAACGTTTGTAACTTGAAACACTCCAACAGTGAGCAGTTGCCATTATTGTTTATAGTATCTATAGGTCGGTAGAATTGAAAAATGTTTGAACATAATTTTATTAAAATTTGAAAAAATAAGCTATGAAAAAAACATTTTGTTCTATATCAAACACGAAACATTTCTTCAATGATGAATGCTCTATGTTCATATTCCCTAAATAAATATGTCCAGACAATGACAAGCCACACTGTGAATCAATTCCACTAATGTAGTGGAATATTATTCGAGACCTGATTTCTTATGTTTCATTTGTTTTACATGAGGAAAGTGTCGTACTTTGAGAAAGTTTTAAACAAATATCTTTCTTACTGGGCATATACTTAAGGAATTTACTTATGAGTTTTTGTACCTCAATTACAAACTGTTTAAACTGCCTTAATGTGCAACGAGAGATTGTCCTTTGGGATTTGTGTTGATTTATCTCAGGCTGTTGAAAGTAAGCAACAATATGAAACAATTTCAAATATCTCGTCAAAAGATTTTCAAGAACTACTTAGTGTACACTGTGTGGACTGACAAACAGAAAAAAAAGAAAGATAAATTCTTTATTGGTCGCTAATTTCAAATGGCCTCTTGTCCTCCTAAGCCTTTGAGCCGTTTAAAATGAAATATAAGGATTAAGTATCGGATAGTTCAGAACCTTGAAGATCGCAAATAATTTCCAGAAAAAATCATCCACTTGACGTTAGCATTCTTAATTACTTCTTAGGATAAAACTCGAATATATGAAAACCTATTTTAAGCGAGCCCATTAGTTTAATCCAGTAATTCTAGTTCAATATCAGTGACGCGGCTAGGAGAGAACCGCTGGGATCTCCTAGAACCCTACTTTGACATCCACATTACTTGGTTCTGAATTCCCTAGGCAGAATAAAAATATTATAAGTAGAAATATTTACAATATTTATTAGTATTGAAGATGATTTATTTTATTATTGCTTAGCTCGAATTTTCCTTATCTTATATGCTTACTAATACTGCTATTGTTTAATTTATTTATCTATATATTTTAGTTTGTGATGTATATACATATATTATTTTACTTATTTTTAATTATTTTTTTCTTTTAATTATTTTATTTGTTTTTCTTTATTCTGTATATATGGTGTGATCAGGTCGATTCCATCAGGTCGAACCTTTTTCATATCCCAGTCAGCCACATTGATGGTGGTTCCATATTGATTGTTGCAAATCATTGCTTTGAGTCTACACGATGTTTCTCAATTTTCTCAATTATTATTCCGTGCGAACGAGTCAAATCGCGATTTTCCATTGATCTCATTTATTTTTATTTTAAGAGCTTGTGAATAATGGCTCATCTTTATAACCTACTAGGTTAAACTACAGTTAAATGGAGGTTCGTTGAGGTGTGATAAAATGCTTTATTTGTCTCTACACCCAATTCACCGAACATTCAATCTCCCTAAGGTAATGTACAGTTCAATTATATTTTCTTTTTAATGTTATTTCATTGTGTATTGTAATTCTATAAAAATTCACTTGTACGTTCCTCCCGTTCGATTTCGTCTTCGAAATTTATTTTCCAAATACAAATACACCTTAAATTGTACTTTTATTTTTTCAATACTGCCTAATTGAATTTGATACACTGCGTAAGGTTATTTTTTAATAAAACAGAAATATCAAAGTGATACAAAAAACTTATATGAAAATATCAATGTAGAAAAATATTAAAAATTCAAAGACAATAAATATAAATATTTTAATTAAAATAGATTAAATAATTAGAATTTAAATAATATGTCAAACGACATTGACAAAAAATTTCCTTTGATATTTATGTATATATTTTAATATGCTTTAAAATTAAAGTTCGTAAAAATTTCTAGTTTCGATCGTGGTTGTAACGAATTAAAACTGATTAATTGCTATTACAGCCTTCATAAATCATTTATAGTCATTATCTAGGATTACAACCTAGGGTTGCATAGTCTACCATTAGTTATCAGGGGTGTTTCTCAGCATTAACCGTACTCTCTTCAATTAACCTTAAGTCCTTGACTCAGACGTCAGCGAGTATCTTTTCGGCCGTTCCTGTACTAGTAGAAGATGCAATTGACGTCTCAAGGATCATTCTTAGTTAATAATAGTTAATCTTAATCTTAGTTAATATATCTTAGAAAGGTCCTAGCTTTAATATGTTAAAATATTTAATGTCCTTTGGTTTTTAGGCCGATCAGAGGTTTCATACATCCATATCTCAACCATTTATCGAGGTAGGAGGAAAATATAATGTATTTTGGAGGTATACGAAAGGCTAAAATAAAATAATAAAAAATTATAAAAATAATTTTTTTTTTTATAAGTATATATAATTATTTAACACATTAACTATAGTTTATGGTAATAATTTGCTGTTTTTTTTTTTTTATCGCAACAGATTTTTTAGATTTTATAATATTAAAAAAACATGTATACAGTATTCTACATAACTGAGAATTCTTATCTTTACATTCGCATCAAGTGCAAATTAAAAAAATTAGAATATTTGAAAAATGTTTCAATTTTTTTAATTTTAATGTTTCTAATTATATATTTAATAGCTAATATATTTTACATGTTATTTCATGCATAAAACAGCATTTGTATATTCTATAATACGTATATATTCAATTTAAATAATTTATCAATTTTTTTTGTATATATAATTATTTGCGAATAATAAACCATTGTGTAATAAATTTCAGCATTTTGTGTCTATGTTTCTTATACTAATAAATTATACTAAGATAATTTTAGGTAAGTTGGTTCGTAGTCAAATATGGAGCATTGACTATAGTCAATGTTCCATGTTAGTTATTATAACTGGCTAGTTTCGATAACTTTAGCGCAACGGAACATTCTTCTAGAATCATTACCTTTCAATAACTATAGTAATTATAAACATAGGAATCCGGAGGTTCGATGCCGATACCACCAACAAAAGCTTATCACCCTTCAATAAATCCCATCAAATCCCAAATCCACCCAATCATTTGTGTTTATAACTAATATATTTTAAACTAAATAGCTATTATTGACTGATAGAAGAAAATGACATATCGTTAATTAATTAATTTAATTGACCATCATAATGAAAATTATAATTTTAATAGCTATTATTGACTGATAGAAGAAAATGACATATCGTTAATTAATTAATTTAATTGGCCATCATAATGAAAATTATAATTTTAAATCAAATTTATAATAATAGTAAAACTGGAGTATAATCAATATTAGAGTCATCCCCCAATTGTAATCCATAAAAGAACTATATAACAAACATTATTGTGTAATGTTTTACATGTGGTAAATCTTTTATATCATCCCCACCACGCATAAGTAACGAATGAGAAAAATCCCATTTTTCAAATTCCTTAGCTTTGTTCATTTGTCAGAAGCATATTTGAACAATAATATCTTATAAAAACAAATCTTTTTTTTTTTTTTTTTTTTAAATAAAACTTCTTTATTTATTTATTGAACATTATACAAGCTGCCACATTCAAGGGCAATGAGTATTAGGGATGAAGTACCCATTCACACTGTATATACAACTATGCATACAATAAAATAATTATAAAGGAAAATAAATTGATAAACTAAAGGACACTAGTGATAAATAAATAAAGAAGAATAAAATAAAATAAAATGAATATAAAATAAAATAAATAAAGAAAATAAAATAAATAAAAATTCTTGATTGCATTCATACATATATGCATATTTACATTCTGCCCAGGGAATCCCCAGCCATGCCCTGCCCTCCACTTGTAGATGGCAAGGCAAGACTCGAAGAAGTCCCAGCGCTTCTCTCTGAGCCGCGTCACTGGATCAAGCCAGTGGAAACTGAGTGAGAGCACTAGGGCCACAGCAAAAACAAATCTAATGCTCAGAGAAGTAAAAAGGCCCTCAGATAAAAAACTTACTCGAAAGAAGGAAGTTGAAAGTAAAATTGTATATATTCATATTCCTTTCTTAAACGTTGTATGGATTATAATATAATATATTATATATATATATATATATATATATATGTATATATATATATATATATATATATATATATATATATATATATATATATATTATATTAATTATAATGATATATTATATCTATTTCAAATTCAGTTATGTACTTTTTTTAATTTTTGGTACGACCGAGTTGTCTTGAACTTCGTGTGAATTTGAACTATTATCAAAAAAAAATAAAACACAAACACTTTTTAGGGTCTCAATGTATTCGAAATGGAAGGAAGGCTTTGTTTCTACTGAAGTAAGTTTCGAGAGCTCTCGATCAGCGAATTGCGGAGGACCACGAATCATTGGCTCGAAAATAGATTGAATAGAACTAATAGATTGAAAATTATGACATGCATTTTGAAGAACAAGTTTAGTCATCATTTTTTTAAGATAAAAGAAAAAAAAACATAGTTTCTTAGCAACGTTCAGTGTTAGTTAATTTGATCCAATCAATGACAAATAATTACCTACTACCGAATATTATCTTAAAATTATTCCAATATAAAATTTCCATTCTTAAGCGACCAGTCCTCAAGGACAAGGAATCCTGAAAGAAGTCAGAATTACCTTTTACTTTTACATGGAGGGCGAGAAGAAAGAGTAGCCATTGTTTAAAGTGCGAAGCAGTGACTAATGGAAAATTCAAATGGAGAGTCACACTCCAATGGTCCAGTGTACTGTTATATAGGACGGCCAGTGCAAGTTCCAGCGACAGTTCTCTAGAGGGGTCTTCAACCTCTTCCAGTTCCTTCCGCCGGTAATTACTCTTTCTTATGCCTTTCTTCATTACCCTTCCTTCGCGTTTCGTCCTGCCTCAAGTGATCTGCGTTCCTCGGGGGATCAGCGATTACTGTCGTCTGTGTTGGAATGTTTTTAATTGATTGAGGAGTAACCGTACAACCATCACACTTTCAATCGTTTCAAAAGCCTTTCATTTAAAAACTGTATAATATTGAAACCTGTCTAAATTAAGGGCTATATGCATAATTTTAATAAGTCCCATTCAAACATGTAAAAAAAACGTGTTACTAATAACAGTCATATTTATGTACATTATTTATATTGATATTGGAGACACCAGCTTTGCTACATTTGTAAATCTCAATACCAAAATAAATGTATTTATTTATTTATTATTATAGATATATATATATATATATATATATATATATATATATATATATATATATATATATATATATATAAAGTAATTTATTTATTACAATCTATCAAAAGCTTTCTGAATACAAAATTTTATTTACTTTAATATCAGTATGAGATTTATTAATATAACTAATTTCAGTGAATAAATTGCGTGAATCCGAAAAAAAAAATCAAACTAAAATAAACATGAAACTAATACTTGTTACTCGGAACGTGATTCCACTATATTTTTTCGAATTGTTTGATCAAGGATGCTAAAACCTCACGGCGCTGGAATTTTCACCCAAATTATCTTTTTCAACAACCAGATTATCGTGTGGATTAGATCCTTGAACACCTTTCGGAACAATAATCGCTTTAAGTATCATCGCGACGGTGTATCCAATTCTATCTAAGGAATCCAATTGAAAAAGAAAAAGAAATCTTTTCCAAGATCCTTTAACCATAAACGTCATATTTTCAACAGGTGACTGAATGATTTCGGATTTAGTTGGGTTAATTTCGTCTGAGTGTAATTTTGTATATAGTAATTTTTGTGAATATTTCATTAAATTGAGAAAACGAATTGTATTTTTTCATCACTAACATTATTACAATCACCAACATTATCACAATCACTAACTATGTTTAAATAACAATTCTATGTATAATAGGAAGATGGCGTCAGAATTCTATGGTCAAAAATAGTTTTTTTTGTAGAAGCCACAATTGATTACCCATGATACAACATCTTGGTAATCCTTATCCAAACCGGATTATTGTTTTAATTATTTGACGCGTTATGTATAACAACTCAAAAATAGTACTTTCCTACCCCTCACTGATAGAGACAGATTCAGTTTTGGGATTTCGATTCAGTTTTTTCAATTTCGATTAAGATTCCGGTTCAACCAGAGTAAAGCAGGCAGTTTCCAAATAATTAGAAGGCGTTAAAGTGGGTAATTGTATGCAGTGTCATTTTTATTTGGGAAGTAAAGAGTCATTTATTTAATTTTAGCAAGTTCATTGATACAGCGAAAATAAATAAATTATACATGAATTGGAAATTAGTGTCATAAAACATTTGTACGCTGAATTAACTTTTTTAAAAATATTCATACGAAAAGTGTGCACAAGTTGGAAAGATAGGCGGGCCGTGCCCTCACCCCCACTTTTGGCACAAATCAGGAGGTTCACTTCTCAAGCGGTGCGGATTGCTGTTACACTGAAGGCGTTCCGTTTCTGCAGATTTACTCAATCTCAAATATTTTCAATTTTTGATCTTCCATACTAAGGGTGACAAAGCACCTCCGAAACTTTTAAAAAATAAATACAAAAATTACAGAGTTGACTATTGACCTTAAGGTAAATTTATTGAGGATAGCCATATAAAATAACTGTATTTTTTTCTTTTATATATTTAGGAAGATCACAAATGCACAAATGGAATAATCGCCACTAATAAATATTTGCAATTGTAAATATTGTTTATTATAGTCTTCAACGCCTTTATGTACTTTTACTAGGACAGGGAGGGTGGATTTTCCTAAACATTACCAACATATTTTAGCTAGATATTTTTTATAAACATCTCTTAAAAACTCTGGATTCAGTTCTTCTAAATTATTTAAGAATCGATTCTTCTAATATCTAACAACCTAAGGTACAGAATGTAAAAAACAAGTCTCAACTGCAACTCTTCATGAGTTCCACTGAGACAGTTCTTTCTTGAGGATCAGCGCCGATACTAAACCCTCATCATTCTCAATTTTTTCGGTTTGAAGACAATTTTTGGCAATGTTCTGGGATGTCTTATATTTCGGATAACCCGTCAGTGTTCAGAGGTTGGTACACCCAGAAATGTCAGAGGGTAATCCTGCGAAAAATTGCAACCCTATACCGAGTCCAAAAAGCATTTCTACTACGAAATCTTGATTTTATATTGTGTAATTTTTTTTAATTTTTTTAAGCTTTGATTCAATTCAACTCTATTTTTCTTCCCAACATCCCGGGATTAGTTTAATCGTAAGTTCTGTAGTTACTGTAAAAAAAATTTTGAAAATGAAAATTTAAATTTTATCATAGTTATATGGTATTTAATAACAAAATATTTATTTATTTGTAAATTAGAAATAATCGCTGGCTGAATACAAGGATCTCATACGAGATTAACAAGTTTTTTTAATGATATATGCTACAGACCTGAGTCTATTGAACTAGTTCACTTACTGTTCTTCTACTAAAAGATTTACTGCCCACCAGTAACTCGAATTAGTTACCCAAAAAGTAAACGGTTTCTAATAGAATAAAAAGATAAATCTCAAGAGTAACGGATTCCTGAAAATACAAAAGGTGTATAAATAGTTTGAACACGGTGATACTTTACGAGAACACAGTCGTAAATAAAATGCACTGTATATATGGTCGGAATGAAATCAAATTGGTAGATAATGAATCTAAGACAATCTTTAATTTTACTTTTTGTTTTTAGAAGAACACTCCTTTAATGTCAGCTTGTCTATATCTGCTCCAATAAGGGCATTAAGAGAATCTAATTCCGAACCGGAGTATTTCCTTTATTTTCTGTTTAACTTGTAATTGGAACTTGAAATGGAACCCTCTCTTGGCACTGAAATTGGATAGCCGCTCTCCCAGTTTTTTTTTTCTTATTCTTGACCTTAGTCGTACGGGGCAAGACAGGACTTGTTTAGTAACTACTAAGCCCCTTCCGACCTTTATAGTGATTATTTACCCAATTAGATTTATTATAGATGAATTATTAGCATATCTTCGGAAGGCACCAAATTGAAAACCTTAATTCATTGATTTATAACTCATTAAAAACAGTTAACTTTAATGCATCTTCAAGACTATAGCTTTCAATTAACTCATGTTTTTAGAGAAAAACTTTAAATAATATTCATTAAGTAATGAATTTGATAGTTGTTGCTTGAAATTCATGACTATGAACTTTCATAATATCGGCCTTATCTCCAGTTATACATCCCACCTTCCAAAGAACAAGGAAAGTTTCAAATCAATCAGGCAATTAGCCTCGATTCAAACATTTTTTCATAATTTTGGGTATCATAGTTTGATATTAAGTGGGTTTTTGCCGGGGAAATCCCTTCCGTCCTAATAATATTCAGTTACATATAAAGCCAGAGGTATTTTCTAAAGAAAGTTTGGCATCTGCTTGTAGTAGCCACAATCTATCCCAATTTCATTTGAGCTCAAATAAGCTCTCCATAGATTAATAAATCACCAACTAAATATTTTTCTTTTTTTTTTCCAATAAAACTAAATTTAACTAGCCATTGAGAATTATCAAAGACAAAATTTAATTAGCAGTTGGGACACTGACTCTAAACAGTAAATAATGAGTGAGTTGAGGTTTCCAGGTAGCGGTAAACTTATTCTGTTTGGTCTATAATTTGCTCATTTGCTGCAACAACATGGTAACTCGAAATTAATGATTTTTTCAGCTGACGCATTTGAAGTTTTAAATACTTATTATAGCTAAAAGTTCACATCATTGCAATTATTCCTATGCTATTATCTTAAATGTAATGATTTCCGAATTAACACGTGTTGTATTTTTTATTTATTTTTCAACCTACCTTGCCTCTCGGCATTACGTGTTTCGGACCCACTGCCTACCGATGAGTTCTCTCCATCCTCAATGAGTGCTCATTCTTAATTGAATCTATTAAAATAGGTTGGTCCCACTATTTCGTTCCAATCGTATACGAAGGATACATAATTGCTGTAAATAAACGAATCGATAAAGAAATACTATTGACTATACTAAAATACTAAAACTACTATACTTGAAATACTATATTTAAATACTGAAGCATTCGGGAAAGGAACAGTTATAAGATCTGTGGAAAATGGAAGTGGGGTACTAGAGATCAGAGGTGTACGATGATGGAGTATAAGATGTATGTACCCCGCAGTTAAAATTATCAAGTTTATTGTGAAAGATATTTCATCAACTGTGTTAAAACAGAAGAAAGGATCCATTATGTTAAATATGCTATCTGATTTCTGGAATACCTGAAATGCGGAATGCCTCAGAATATCTCATGAATTCCTGGCAAAGGAATAATAAAAAATATTACAGTTACCATTTTCCTGTCCCAAGATGAAATTTTTTCGAAATATTTAATGAATCTCCAACAAGCTTTAAATGATTTTTTTTCTATACCTCTCATACAACATCGGACTTATCTTTATTGTTATCCTTGTTATTTATTTATTTCACTTAATTTAATTTTTCTTAAATAATGAGACATAAAACTTATAAAAAAAGAAAAGCTCTTATTGCATATATATTTCGTTAATCTTCTTCAGGCTGTTAAAATGAGATGTGTTAGCTCTGGTATGCATCTTAAGTATTTCAATCTGTATGATTCCTGAATTGGCTGAAGTTATTTATTTACTTCTAATTGAGAAACTCAAGACATTGTATTGGAATTTTTTAGCAACTTTTAATTTTGTCTTTTGGTTATTTTTTAATTTTGTTTATCTTCAGCCCCTTTTATCAAAGTTATTATCATAAAAATGCTCTCAAAAAGTATAGTAGTTTTATAATTAATCTCAATAAAATTATGTGTCCAATTTCTTACATCGAAGTTATTGAAATCATAATCATATATTAATAAAAACTTGTTTACTAATGTATACGTTGATTTGATGGTTGCACACAACAAATTCATTCTGGAAACGATATTAAAAAAAAAAAAAAATCGTCGCCGATTGTTAGGATCAATATCCCATTTTTCCGTCCCATTTACAAAATTCGAAAACATTTCAGGATAAGGCGATAAGTTTCTTTCCCAAACGTTAGCCTTGAAGAGATGAACGGAATAATCATATGAGACTAATCTGAAATTCAAAAAACCGCTTAGCAATGGGCCAACGTTATGTCAGAGCCAGGTATCCAACGCAAGGGAGCATTTCTATGTGGAAGACAATTTTATTGTAATAATTGTCAAGTATTTGCTATGTAGCGGCTACCTGACGCTGGCGGCTTATGTTGTCAATCTCTTAAAATTACTCATTTAGATTCACAATCTACTACAAAAGAAATATAATATATTATATAATTTTCCATAATTATCATGCCAATGATTGTTATCCTTAAGATCTAAACTTCCTCCTATCTGCACATATGCAGAACGTTACCGCTTAAGATAAGAGAACAGCGATTTATGGTATTCAGAAATAAAGTATTCCATAAAATATTTTGACAAAATGAGGATCAGCCAACCGGAACTATACACTGCTACACGATTTCGCATTGCATGGCATAAATCTTGTAAATATAATGTAAGACTTATGAGTGCATGTCACTTAGTAATAGCATCGCTTTTACTGAAACAGGCGTGTTGTTGGGCAACATAAAGAATGAATAAATTAAAAGGTAATTACCGCTCAGCGAACGGGTAAACGTCACAGTAATGGACCAAGATATATATGGTAGGATTGCGTTAGATTTGATCCTGCAGATTTAGAAATTGGCGGTGTTCAGTGGAGGTATGCAGGCAGCATCGGTATCGAACTTTCTGATACCTTAAGTCTTAATATTATTGGCATTAAATAATAATAAATCCGTAGGAAAGTTTTAGTAAAGTATAATGGGTCTGGTTAGTATCGTCTGAATAATCACACAATAGTCCAATCGTCGAATGTGAACTTTGTAAAAATCTAATATTTTGTAATAATTCTAGGTGACTACCTATCGTGCCAGCAATGCTAGGAAAGAACCACTATTTTTATTGCCGTTTAAAGCTGATTTGATGGATATTACTACTAGTTTATAATACTAAAAATAATAATAATCAACAACCAAAATAAGTCGTTTATGTCTTATTAATTCCATCTAATGTTCACTGGGGCCCACGATTCTCATTAATGCATTGTCTTAGTCCTGAAGGTTCTTAGGGCCGAAGATCGTTTCATCCTCTGCTAGTTTAAAGCAGCAGCTAACTTCGTCTGCTAAATTAGAAGCATTTGACAAGAATTGGCAGCTAAGCTGGTTGGCAAGCATTTATTTTTCAAATTTTATATCTGTTAACAGTTAACTTTTATTAAAAACTTTGCAATTCTAGAACTGAGTTGTTATTTGCATATTATTGGCTCCCATTCCTTAGATTCCAGATTCGATTGCTCGAAATTTGATAAATAATTTTGTGAACTATATCTTTCTGATATATTTATTTTCATCATTCATATTTTACATTTTACGAGAATAACCAGGTATTCAAAGGATATGTGGCATTGATCAAGTTGTTATTACATCAAGTTTGTCTTCATAAAATAAATAAATTCCAATCAATTGAAAATTGTAATGACAAAATATTTATATAAAAATTATGGTTATGAAATGCATGACTATGAGCAAAAATTAAATCAATATTATATGTTAAGTTCAGAAGATGGAAAATACAAGCGATGATCCTGAGGATGAGAAGAGCAACCGCGAAACGTCGATGAAAAAAAATATATAAGGAAAATATAGTTCACAAAATAATTTATATAAAAAATTAACTCTTCCAAAACCAGTGAAATTGAGAAAGAAAAAGTAAAATCTAAGGTAAAATAAAAAAAATTAATATTAATTCTTGGGCCATTTTATTTATTTTTCATTTGTACTTTGAAAATTATCACCAAGGATTCCAGCTTAGTTTATTATTGATTTCCTAAGGAACTTGAAGGATTTCAAATACCGACAATCATAAGTGAATTTCATAGTAACAGGAATTTAATATCGATACATTTAAATGAAAGTGTTTCGAATGGCTGGGAAAATAAATAGAAATCGACACATAGAACTGTAACCTCTCGCTCGTCCTTTATCAATCCAAGAATCCATGACACAGCGATTCAACTTTTAAGTTATTCTTGTGGGAGGACCATTTCAAAGGATCGCCCACTGTACAAATACTGGTATGGAATTTCGCAACATCATAACAGAAGCTAATCCTCACAATTACTCAGTCTTCAAATAGCCGGTCTCGGAATCCGATTAAGTTTTTAAAATATGCGTGTGTAGCGATTGGAATTAGGCGGCGAAAGGGTACAAGGAGAATTAAGAAAAATAAAATAAATCTTAAAATAATCAACTCCTGATACACGCAAATTAAACCAGGAATTCCGAATCTTTTTTATTCAATTCAAATCAGTAGATTTCTTTTCATCCTGTGGTCATTTTTTTTTCAATGTTCTTTTTTTGGCTATTTAACTGCCAAAAATTATGGCAGGCTACTCCAAATAATTTGATAATTTACTTATTTCTTGAGTTTCCACTGCCGTCATTGCCACCGTAAAATTGTATAAGTAACTGTCTGTCAAGAACATGATTTTATAGGACAAACAAAAAGCCGATTTATAAGCAATGTTATAAAATTTTATAGATATAGATATTTGTTTGTTATTGTATTCTTGATAAAAAATGAAAGAAAAAAACATATAAAAAACTAGCGGGTCTCTGTGTAGCAATATATAACATCGTGTATAATTGTAACATCTGTGTATAATAAAAACATCGCAATCTAATAAGGAATCTGCAACATATGTTACTCACTCACATAATTCAGAATATACATTCGGGATTCAATAAGGAGTATCGAGTACTTTAAGAAAAAAAAATTCATTTTAAGTTTTGCTTAATTTTAAGATAAGGATTTGATGATTTGATGAAGACATAAAACTCAAATCCGTAGGTCTATGTATGTAGGCTTAACTGTAGTCATGTAAAACCTTATGTAATAAAATGGAAGTTTAACTTTATCTTTTAAAGTGCTTATGGAAAGGATTTGAAAACGAGGAACAGTTTCTTGTTGTTCCAGTAATGTATGAAGATTCCATCTAAGTCAGAATATTATTAAAGGATATTAAATAAAGGTTACAAATGACAAATTGATAATTAGTTTCATGATCATGTTGTATATGGATTAAATTGTTTTAGCCAATTTTTAATTTTTTGTTAGTGATCTCCAATTTCTGGATTTTGCTATGTACAAATGACTACCCTCTAAAGCTGAACTCCGTTTAATTATGCCATGTCAGCATTTCACGTACGTTAACTTTACTCCACAAAATATTATTATAAATGATTGCGTACTTGTAAGGAGTTCACCCCTTATAATTGAATCAGAAGGATAAATAAGTCTTAATGGACGATATTAATAAAGATGGCAGCTAAGAAGATACATCAGGACGAAATTTGAATGCTAACAATTCCAGCCATCCGGTATAATTATAAACTTCAGGATATAATATCAATAATCCTTGAAGCTATAGCAGATAATCGGTACAAACCAAACAAACCATATACTTAGAGGAAATTATACTCAGGTTGGAATATGAACAGGAACTGCTGGATTAGTCAGCGGCGAAAGGCGATTTTCGGTGGGAAAGAGAACTGACCTTGGAAGAGCGGACGGGATGATCAAGGATGGATTGGGAAGGATAATTCTCGAATTTCCTTTCGTCTTTTTCTAAAATACCTTTATGTTTTTTTGTAATTGATATATTTTCGCTAAATTCGCTGATGACATCACCCAATGACCAAAATAAAACACAACTTGAGAGTGAAGACATTCCGTTTGAGCAACGCTTTATGTACCTTCCAAGATATTTCAAATTTAATAATCTCATTTTGAAGTAACTCAGTATATATAATATACTGGTGGAATATATAATATACAAACAAACTTGCATCAAGAGAAGTATTGAATACTTAGTAAGGGGAGGGGAGAATTTACAATCCACTTTATATATTGAGCGAAAATAAATAAATATCGAATATAATGGAAAATTCTAATCGAACATAACCCACCCATAGCGCACATCTATCGATACTCTGGGAGAATTTCTGAATTCTCAAGAAATACAATAGAACTTTATGTTCTATTATTTCTTTATTTGTGAAATGAGATGAGAGGTCCCGCGGTTTTTCTTAAGCTCAGGATATGCGTAGTATAGAAATAGACTTGGAGGTCGTAAAAGTGTTAGTTCATCAGACTTTCTCACGGGCTTAATTTTATTATAGCAGACCGTAAAATAGTATTGTCGTGGTAATCGAGATACCTGAATCGCAGCTGTTATTTCTATTTTTTTTTTTAACCTTTATTTTTATTTTTTTTATAGAACGTCTGTCATGGTAGTTACGCCAAGGCGTGAAGTAAATGACGATTCAGTATCATAAAGGATGCATACTTACTTCAAAAGACTCGATAGTACTGACGGTTTGGATACAGTCGAGAAAATTGTCAAAGTTCTCAGTTGTATTCATTCATTTGTAGGCCTGAGTTCAAATCCTGCTTTATCAGATAGAAAAAATATACAGCTGTATTCAGTCAGGTACGATAGCAATACACTATAGATGATGCCGCGTTAGTTATACGATGGGAAAAATAAAAACATAGATCTTTATTGCCCCCGGATCGACAAACATGCTGACCCTGACCCCTCTTCAGTTGCAGTTTTAACGACCATATAGCGTGCACTGATAGTAAATTTATAATAAATAAATAAATATATACTATTTATTAGTCTATAGAGCTAGGTAGCCTAAAGGGTCGGGCTATGTTTTAACATTGGTTCATTCCCTATAGTCAACGCCGGCGGTATAAATGTTGGCTTATCCCCTTAATTTTTTCTGTTAATTAATTTGACCCTCTCATTGAAAATCTTCATCTATGAAGTAAGGTAAATGTACCGGTTGTTGCTGCTCCTCTTGTGGCCACTTGGAAAATAAGGCAGCTGGGCTTTGATTCAGCTTGAAACATGGTGCAAATCTACCTGAAACCATCTAGTAGTCATTTAAGTACTTTTATAAATATAAGTTTTTATGTTCTAAAGTTACAACTTTATATTTGACGTAAACCTCTTTGTTTTTCCCCTTACTCTTCATTTATGACACCCAGAGCATTGTAAAATAAAAATAAAAATACATTAATGCGTTTCAAATAATACAAAATAAGACTGTAATCTAAGAAAAAGTTATTAAAATGTTTGTCCTCCACTAATACAATAAAATGATTTCCAAGGTAAGCCCACTATTGGTGCAATTTGTTGTTTAGGAAAAGTAAGGAAAAATACCACTAGCTAACGTAAATTATAATTTTATTTCGAAAGAGGGATAGCGAATCACTGGATACGTTTGAAATCTCAAAAGTACTTAGAAAAACTATTGGGTCAGAAAAACAATGAAAATTTTCTTTTAACTGTGGCCTCTACTGGAACATTTGTCTTACTTTTCTAGAAAAAAATCTGAGGTTATGATTTTTTATTTCTTTGCATTTTTTATTGTAATTGTTATTTTAACACAACATAAATACATAACCACTATTTGAAATTTTCCAATCTTTGATTTAGGATATTTAAGTTTAGAAGAATTATACATTTACTGATTTTTTGGGGATTTTTTTTTTTTTTTTTTTTTTTTTTGTAGGTACCTACAACTTTTAAAATTTCAGAAAAACTTGGAAAAAAATTGGTATACAAAAAATAAATAAACTTTATAAAAAAAATATATATAACAGGAAGGAAATGGAATTAATACAGCCCATTAGGAAACAAAAAGAGGGTTTCTTTAATTTCAAAAAATCAAAAAGAATAAGTTCATAATTTCTGTTTTTCAAGAATTTTTAAAAATTCATTTTTTAGAAGTGAGAATACAAATGTAAAATATCTTTAGAATCAAATTTTTTTTTTTGCCTGTGAAATGGATTCTCAGAATTTAAAAACGTCTAGCTATCCTAGCTTGCTTTCTCCAAATATCGCCTTTTAATACCCCTAGTGTCTATTTTATTTTTATCCTAATTAGAAATCTGTAATCTAACTAAGGAAAGAAATTTAACTGAATATTCCATATTGGATAGTTTTGAGTGGTAACTTAAAACACTGGACATGAACATCCCAAGTCTCTCAGTATTTAATAACGTAAATACGAAATTTCGATTTATTATTTTAACTTCGGTAATTTTCGAAAAGTCAGTTTCACCGCTGCCAATTAGTAAAACTGAGCTCAGTTCGTCTCTCTCTACGTTACAGCTCTATCAGAAACAATCTCTATGCTGAGATTTTAATTAACGTTCATACTTATATGAAGCGTACAATTAAGTCGGAAAATAATGTTTTAAATTATATAAGAATAATTTTTCAATTATTGGAATAAGGGCAATTCCTTATTGCATTAAATTTCAATACGAAATTTATTCAAACACTAAAATAGTAAATATCATTATCATTCACTTGTTAATCAATACGTTTCAATTATTCCTATAGATAGTGCAGATAAAAAATAAATGGAATACATCTTCATTTATTATGCGAATATCCAATAAAATATTTATAAAGAGAGAATATTTAAAAAAATTAATTGGCAATATCTGTGACTATTGTATATCATTTTCATAAAAACTGATTTTACTTGATATGCTTATGTAATAGAACCGTTATACGTTGTGCAACACAACTGCTATATTTTCCTCATGATCTATTTTGCATCATTGTAGTCATGATAATTACTAACACATAACTAAGAAACCAAGGAATACGACAAAGAAAAATTAAACGAGGAAAAAATAATATCGCGAAAATCTACATATTTATTAAATAGACATAAAGCCTTTTAAAACCTACATTGACGATCACTCCAAATGAAACGATGTAATGGAGTGCCTTGAGTGCTTCCATTTTTTACCAGTAGGGACTCATGCTCGCGTAGAACATGTAAACGCGTATTGTATAATATTTACTATCTAAAAATTTTTTAATGTACAGATGAATGTAACTCTCTAGAATTAATGGGAAGTAAATAGAGCCCCTACAATAGCAAAAACATTCAATAATTTAATCTTTACCACCAAAAAATATAATAAAAAGTTGTAGACGTTTTAAGCATATTGTAAATTATAAATCCAATAAAAATGTTAATAATCTTTTAATTAAAATTCATATTTTTTAACCCAATTAATTGTGAAAAAAATAAATAAAATTATGTTATTCATATCAATATTTTTGCATCATTTTCATACAATCAAATGTCATTTTGAGAAGCCCTTACAAATTTTCCAAGCCTAGGCAGGTCAAACGGCAAACATAAATGGGGGTTTACAGAATCTTAACAAACTAACCTATCCACACGCTACTATTCCGGGCTATTTCAACATTTGTCGTCTGTTAATTTCGGTTTAAAATAGTTTTATTTTATAAAGAAACAATTAATCAAATAAACAAATAATAATATTTCAATATATAATTTATATAGCTACACAAATATGTTAATGCAACAATAGAGCTGATTTGGGGCTTCTAGCAAGGACCAGATTGGACTCAAACACAGTGAAACCAATCCAAGCAAAGCAACCCTCTTTACACATTTGATCAGAAAGTAAGGGATCATCTGCGATGAAAAAAATGGATTTTATATGAATTGTTTATTGTGGTATGGTTTGCTAGTACGGTGAAGTTGTACCCCGTACCGAATGTCATTGGCCCGAAAATCGATTTGACCACGCATGTGCCGAGATCCAACCTCTCAGATTGTAAGCTCTATTATTGCAGCTATTGTTTGGATCGGTGCTGCATTGGAGCATTGGAGCACCGACCTCCAATCGTCCAACATTGAACCTGCCAAAGGGTACAACAAGGTTCCCCTTTGTGCCCCTTCCTTCCACTTGGTAACAATACCCCCGCCATTGTACTCTCGGCAGTCAATAGACCCGAGGACAAGGTTCCTCTGTTTGTGCCGGATCTAGAAAAGGGAAGGAAATTGGAAGGATCAATCCACCGTAGAGTTCTTGCCTGAATCCTGTTATGGGTTAATGTACATGTGACTTATTGGGCTCATATTTTGAGGCGTTCGATGTTTGTGATTCTAGTGATATCGATTAGAATTAGGTACATCCGATATTTGTATCGATTATAATGGTATAGAGGTGCCTTTACAAATTTGCCAAGCCTAGGCAAATCAAATGTGTAAAGAGGGTTGCTTTGCTTGGATTGGTTTCACTGTGTTTGAGTCCAATCCGGTCCTTGCTAAAAGCCCCAAATCAGCTCTATTGTTGCATTAACATATTTGTGTAGCTATATAAATTATATATTTAAATATTTTTATTTGTTTATTTGATTAATTGTTTCTTTATAAAATAAAACTATTTTAAACCGAAATTAACAGACGACAAATGTTGAAATAGCCCGGAATAGTAGCGTGTGGATAGGTTAGTTTGTTAAGATTCTGTAAACCGCCATTTATGTTTGCCGTTTGACCTGCCTAGGCTTGGAAAATTTGTAAGGGCTTCTCAAAATGAAAGGTAAATCGGATTGCATAAATATATTTTCAATTATTTTTATGAATTGACAATTATTATTTTTATTTAATTTTATTTTTATGGCAAACGTACACTGAAATTTCTTGAATGACTAGGAACAGGTTGGAATTCTGTAATTTTCCAATTGTTTCTTGGCATCCTTTAAAAACCTGCAAGTAGTTCGCAAGAAGAGGAAAAACACCAACGAAGTCAAAAGTTGTGTCAATTGTATTCTGATCAACATTAATTACTGCTATTCGAAATAAATACTTACTACAAATTATTACACTATGGTATTATTATGACCGAATACATATATATATATATATATAAATATATATATATATATATATATATATATATATATATATATATATATATATATATATATATATATATATAAAACAATCAAACATTTATTGAATTGAATTTTTTTTGTTTAAGGCTTTGGTATAATAATCCTAAAAAACTCAATATTTTTCCTCTGTCTTCATAAATGGCCGAAATATGGACTATGAAACATTCAATTGGGCACGATTTTGAATTTCGGCTGATAATATCGAATTTCGAGTGGCCTGTTACTTTGGTGCCAAATTTCAAAACAATTTGCCCTCGGAGAAAAGCCGCGGACGGCGGAGGATTATTTGATTTTGATCAGATCATCTTGAGTCGTAAAACCTCATTTCTTTCATGCTAGATTAAAAATATTAATTATTGGAAATAATAATGCAAAAGGAAAATAAATTTTTAATTAAAAAAAAATATAGTGTAAATAATTTCAAATTTCTTTCAAAGAGTAGATTTAGTCATTTTCTCGGCGATTATATTTCTAATACTTGGATTTTGTCTAGAACTATCAGTCACCTTTTTTCCGTTAAGTTGAATGGTTTGGTTTGGACGGATTCCAAACAATAACTTTTTAAACGACATGAATAACCTGTTAGAAAATTACAAATTTATAGTCAAATTGCGGAGTAATTTAAACAAAACAATTTTTAACTTGATGACGGGCTGGCTAGGATGACGCAGATGTCACTTGAAGTAATTTACAACTGAAAGGTAATCATTGCTAAGAATTGTGACGCGTCACTCCATCTGACCCCGCAACGCGTCGACTCCTCATTTCCCTTCCTTACACTCCTGTACACGCTTCGGGCCGCAGATTCTGTTGTCTTGACAAAGGATACATTAGACGGAGTTCACTATCTAGTAGATATTGAGGTAAAGGAAACCAATTCTTGTAACGTTATGGATTTGGTTAGGATTCACGACCTTTAGGTTTCCCAATCCTCATTCAGAAACTTTCTTTGAGTGAAGTTTACTGAGTGTGCCACGCAAATTAAGGTATTAAATAAAATAATTTAAAACAATTATGAAAAATAAAAATTATTTTTATCATTGAAATGCAACGTTTTTTATGTCTCTATTTTATTTACTTCTATGGTTTATTATTTCAAACATAAAAAGAATAATTATAGGGATTTTTTTCAACAGTAAAAATGTGTAATTGATGAAATGTTTTGAGCTTGTCTAACCATTAATCAATTTGAAAGTCCATAAAATATTAAATTTTTGTCTTCTTAAATATCAAACAAATAGACCGCAGCAACATCTTTTTAAATTTAAATATATTCAAAGTCCAGTTATAGAAGTGGAAGAAATGGCCATTCATTGTATTGCGATTTTAATAGATAGATCAAGAAATCAATAAAATAAGATATAAATACCAGATTGACTGCCTATAAGGAATTACATCCTAATAATTAATATAGTCAAATTTAATATAATTATAATAAATTTGTTTAATATTTCATAAATAATCACAAAGAAATTCATTTATAATGCATCCGCAGTAATTATAAAAAATCAATTTTTTTTTCGACATTAAATTTTCACGCATGTTCTTAATTTTATTATTTCATGTCCATTTTTACTATTTACATGTTTCATTCTTTCTCATATTTTATATATTTATATATTTTATTCCCACAAATATGGAACACAACAAAAGTTAGACAATATTTTTTTTTTTTAAATAGAGCCTCAGTCACTTAATTGATGGAAGGAAACAAGTAAAATAGAATAAATTTCGATGATAACGTTAATAGAATATAAAATATTTGAATATCATCCAAAATCTACATTCCATTTTTATCCCGAACAAAAAAAGAATTGAAATGAGAGATAGCTGATGAATTATTGAAATAAACTTTAAAATAAAAACAGGAAATTTTTATTTTAGCCAATGCTTTGAAATTGGGAGTGGCTTAACCTTTAAAATTCCTTCTCCACGCCCAACTTCAAGTCTGGCTGGTGGACTTTAAAACTTGAAAAAAAAGGCAAACTTTCAGAAATCCTATTTTTTCTTTTTAATACGTTTGGAGTCATCTCCATGTACTTATACATACCTTCCCAAATAGGTAGAGATCTTAGAAAGAGGAAATATGTTAATAATTATTCCTATTATGTACCTTAGATAGAGAGGAAATATATATGTTAATAATTATTACTACCATGTATCTAACATAGAGAAAATATGCAACTGATTATTTCTATTAGGTACCTTAGATAGAAGTAATATATAAATAATTATTTCTGTTAAGTACCTTAGATAAAGGAAATTTGTTGATAATTATTTCGATTAGGTATGTACTATAGATTGAGGAAATATGTTAATAATTATTTCTATATGTACCTTAGATAAAGGAAATACGTTAATAATTATTTCTGTTATGTATCTTAGATAGAGGAAATAAGTGACATGAATTTTTACAAATATTGCCTCTGAACATGAAGATTATTACGGAATGATAATTATTAATTAAACTTTTCAACAAAATCATTGGTGTTTTAAATATTTAAGAAAAATAAATTAAATATATGATTTAATTTAATATATTAATATATAATAATATATAACTTAATATATAATAATTTAATATATGGCAATAAATTAAAATATATGATTAAATATTAAGTAATATGGACAAAAGCTACAGTTATTTATTAAGTTTTTAATGATAAAAGTTTATATTAAAAAGTTATAAAAGCTGCCACACTCAAATGCAATGTTATTAAAACTGTTCTTTACAGCCATAATATATATTGCCTTCCATACTGTATGAACAGTATGGAATTTATATTATATGGAACATGTAACAATAAACAATAAACTCTCCTTCTTTGGGGTTACAATAGAAGGACAATATAAAAAAAAACATATATATATATATATATATATATATATATATATATATATATATATATATATATATATATATATATATATATATAAATAAAAATTAGTAAAATTATACATATAAAAATAAGTAAAATAATATATTTAAAAATAGGTAAAATGGTTGTTATAGAATTATTTGTATAGTATTTCTGGATTATAGGTTATACATCGAAGTGACTTCAGAAAACAAAACATTAAGTAAAATATTTGTTACGAGGCGACTTTTCAGTCCATAAACGTGGGTCTTCATCATGGATAAAAACAGAACTTAGAGATGTATTCGTAGAAATTTGGGGATGAAAAGTAGTCTTGATGGTATTCAAGAAGACGTTGAATGCTCGATAGAGATTCGGTTGGCGTTTTTGAAATAAATCAAGTAGGTATATTGATAGAGTATAATTGTATTTTTGGCAATGACCCTTAGGAGTAGACGCAATAACCAAATAAATAAATAAACAAGAAAAATCATGAAAACAAATAATAGTAAGGAGCAGTATGATGAATATAACATAATACAATATAAATATAAGAATTAACCAAGGAAAATAACAAAATGATGAAACTAAATTATAAAGATACAAATAAAGTAAAATAAAATGAAAATAAATATAATAGACGAATTTTTAAGATTTAGTCCTGAGGATAGCCCAAAAGTTTGGGCCGACACATTGGCATGTGATAAAAACTTGAATTAATGTTTTGTATTTAAAAATTAGAATATAACGTATTATAATATTTTTGAGTCTGTTCAAATTGTTTCTTGAAAAATCACACTATTGTCAGAAAAAATAAAATATTATCAAACAAATTGTTTTTTTTACAGGGCAATTAAAAAAATATTCAATCTAGTTTACTAGTCTTGTTTTTCCCTTTTCAAACTAAACCACTTCTCTAATTGATTCAATCTTTTACATGAATTGGCTTTACAACGAATGAGATTTTGCAATGAAAATGATGAAGCCACATTTTGATTTTAAATTATTCTAAACATGAAATGATAGAAAAATATATTCAAAACCTTATATACATTAGAATTAACTTTTTTTTGCAATACTTTAAGTAATAAAAAGATACAAGTATGGATAGTTTTCATTCCTATGGTTAAAAAAAAAAGAAAAGAAAACTGAATATATAATATCTACATAGTAAACGTAAAAATAATGAAGCAAATATTCTTTTTGAATTCCTTTCTTTTTAGTCTACGGTTACTGTGGATGGATTACATGGAAAATGAATTCATCAGAATAGTTCGGACTTGTTTGTCATATTATAGTGGTTTGTTTCAGTCCAGGCCTCTTCTGAATATATGTTTGCTTCTATGTTCTCTTGACAATCCGAAATAAAAGTTTTTATTAATGAGTAGTAAAAAAAAACACAACAGAATATGTTAGCGGATAGTAATACAGTAAATATAAAGTAAATATTATAACTAAAGTTTCAAAGTTGTAAAGCTTGAAGGTAGAAAAAGATAAACGTCTACCAACAAGAAATGTAAAAAATATAATAAAAATGTACTAACTGCTTGTGTTTGGCAAAAAAGAGGGTCAGCCTGTCACCTCTATTGTTTATACTAGTAATGGATGAGGTCAAGAGTTAGGCTGCTGCAGGAAGGCTACGAGGAATCCAGAATTAAAAAAAAATTAAAAAACTACTTGTGTTCATTTCTACAGCAATTATATCCCACTTCTACTTGGAAAGATCACTGTTGTAATGTATTGTATTGTAATGTAATGTATTGTATTGCATATCTCACAGACACTTATTTTCAAATACAAGACTAATTAATTGTTCTACATCCATTGTTATCATTTTTATCCATTGATTATAACCAACAACAAGCATATGGTTGTCTCAACTGATGCGAAAATTCAGACTGGTTTGAAGACCAACTAGTTCTGACGTGTTCGTGCGTGATCGGCAGAAACAGCTACAGACTTTGTAGGCACTTTCATTTTATTCGCATTGTTTGATTGTTGATGCGAACACGCCCGAATCTCTTCTTGTCAGAATGCGCATCCACTGTAAACATAGCCAAAGGGACTGCTGTAATAATCTACGATTTTATTTTGAGCAGTATTGAACTGGAAGAAAAGATTAATTTGTTTGGCAAGCTTTGATTCTCTGATGAAATGTACAATTCATCTGACAATATATTTAAATATACACACTATGACATAAAATATAGTCGGTAAATTATATAAATGCATAAAAAATTACCATGTTTCTTCCAAGTTATCGTTGAGAAATCAGAAACCACATAACATCTACAATAGATTCGTCAATTTTTAAGTTATTTATTATTATTGTTATTTATATTTTTATAACATCACTAAAGCAATAATTGTCAATAATAATTCATAATAATTACGTAGTGGATTGCATTGCGCGTTAGTGTTCAATAATAGGAGCAATTCAAGGATGTTTACAGTTCTGTCGCATATAATCTGCCAACCGGTTTTTTTCCAACCTTATCGTTAACTATAATTAAAAACTGTAATAGAATATAAGCGGAAGTTTTTTTTTCTTTCTATTTTTAAATATCAGAATGGATATTACAATGATTTATTCTAGCATTTATTGAATATAAAATAAGGAGTACATAGGAAATAAGGAATACAGGTAATAAGGAATACATAGATAATCCCATCTAACTACTAAGCTGTATTTATTGCTTTATTAACTGTCATTTTTCACTGGAAAAAGTTATATGTTGAAGTGGAACTACTCAGCAAGGGACTGGGTTATTAACTCTCGCGTTGAGGTTCAAATTCGGCTAAAGCGTTAAATTCGTTTTAGCTCTATGAAGGTACACCAACTCGCTATAGATGTGATTCCTAAAGATTTTTATTTACAAACCTGGAGACCTTGAGGCATCTACGAGAAATAATTTCCTTTATCCATTATAAAAATTATTTATTAAGTTTTTAATGATAAAAGTTTATATTGAAAAGTTATAAAGCTGCCACACTCAAATGCAATATTATTAGGACTGTTCTTTACAGCCATAATATATGTTGCCTTCCTTACTACAGAGTAAAATATATATATATATATATATATATATATATATATATATATATATATATATATATATATACATATATATGGAACATGTAAAAATAATTAATAAACTCTCCTTCTTTGGGGTTACAATAGAAGGGCAATATTAAAAAAAAATAAGTAAAGATTTTTATTTACAAAACCTGGAGGCATTACGAGAAATAATTTCCTTTATCCATTATAAAAATTAAAGGAATAAATAAAAGAAATTTTCCAAGATAAAAAATAAGATAATTATTGGATTTTGGTTAGTTTCATGGAATAAAATTTCTTCCTCGAATTGTCTGTTTATTTAAAAATTAATTGCATTATTTTTTGACGTTTCGGGGAATTTCCCTATGTTCAAGGCAAAACTGTAACATTACTGTACAACATTTTAAATAATTGATATTGTTAATAACAAACATTTACACCTACTGTGACGTGGAATTACAGCTCACGGAGAGGTCACTCTCGAACTATCAGAGGCCTTTATATTTACGAGGTTTACACTACTGTCGAGAGTGTAAATTAAAACCAGAAAAATAAAATCTTTTTGATAACTGATTATTCAAGATATCATCCTTTATACTTGTTCGGTCGAGTAATCATTATCGTAACGCACAACACGATCCGGTCACATTATAAAAAAATAGGCTTGGAAGGATTGTGATTGTGTAGGCAATTTAATGGCGTGTTTAAACCTGTTTAACAACTCTTCTGCAACCTTTGAATAGCAGTGTTATTCAGTGTTCTTGACAACAACGTTAAACTGGTTTAAAATATATAACTATATTCCGTGTTATTTCTTTCTATATAAAAAAAGAACTTATCGGCATTAAAATCTGATGATCAGATTTGTTGTTATAGCTTTTTACAAACACAATAATAAACTAGGCGCAATGTATTATCATTCCATACGTTTGAATAAAACGCCTCGCTTCCTGAATTGTTGCTATAATTCTCTAATTGAAGGTCGCATTGTGCTGAGGCATACCCTGCAAACACGACAAGCAGCCCTAAATCTATGATCTACCGAGTCCTCTTGTGCTTCTTCACATTATGCTTGGACTTGTTTTGATGGAATCATACTGCAATTTACCACTCACATGAGACTGAAGAGTTGATGGCTCTACTGTTTCCGGCATCATGAAGTGGCCTTTCTCATAGCGCGGGTATGCCTTGCTTCTCCCAGTATCCTGGAAAAGTCCCACGAGAATTGTTTCGTATGCAAGCCGCTCCTTGTAATAAATTATAGTTATTAATAAGATATAATCTTGACTCTCTGCTATTTATATTAGATTATATTATCTTTCAACGTTGTTACTCTTATTATCGTATTTGGGAAATTACCGTTCTATCTTTATTCTGCCGTACCAAGCAAAAAGGGGACAACTGCATTTGAGGTGAAACTGTGAAAATGAGATTTAAAGTTCTGATACCTCCTTTTTGTCCCTTTAATAATTAATAACATCATGGCTGCTATATCCATCATTCTTATTTAAATTTTTATTCATACATTAGTATAAATCTATGAACATCAATGAATCACCAGTCAACAAAATCGCAATTCATCCAAACATTTTACCACCTTTGTGCTTAGCACGCCTGTATTTTAGTCAAGTAACAATAGCAAACAATATTCTCCAATTTTTTATAAGCATGTGAAAAGTGACTGTTTACATAAAGCAGGAGTGGCAAATTCAAATAAAAAGAGAGGTCATTTAATGCAATTGGTTCACGCGGGCTACATCACATTTACATATTTTCTTAACGTTAATTTCCTTCAAGGGAAGATTGAGGGATTTTGATTGGATAATTAAAATACATTAAGTAAGTTTAGAGTAATAATTCTGGGGGTGAGTTCTACAACTAGGTATCTTCAATTTCACAAAAGATGGGTAATGGTAATTCCAGAGAAAGATTCTATTAGGTTAAATCAACAATATACTTCAACTAGATAACTATTGTAGACGATCCGCAGGTATATCCTTTCCAAAAATAGATAAATTGATCCTCAAGAAAATTCCATCCCATAACTAAGAAAGTTCAAATATCTAGTTTTCTCGAAACGTTGAATTGTAGTTACCTCATTGTGAGATTCACCCCACGAATTTATAACATAGCTATTTAATTGCTTTTATTTAAAGATTGCTTCTTTAAACTTAAAGAATTAACCAATAAAATATTAATCTTAGATATTATTATCACCGTTGTGTACTTGGAAAATAGTTTCCTATAGTCTTGTAGATTTTGTTTTCGGCGGGGAAAACTGTTCTCAACTGGAGAATGTTTTGTAGACAACTTTCTTTGTTGACATCGATATCAAATTTGAGGGTTCGTTCAGCCTTGTAATCTCGTTGCGAAATTAATGTTTATTATCTAGCAAAATTTATAAAATCATTTTATCTTTCTACATTGTTTATTTCTACAGTATTATTAATTATATTTATACAAAATATAATTTTTAGTAACAGGATAAAATATATATTAAAAAAAAAAATTGTTAATGAATAAGCTGCTTTATGGACAAATAATTTTTTTATATTCTAATATGTACATAACCATTTTGTCCGTATTTATGTGTAATAAAAAACCTTATTCGTGATCCAGAAATCGTTAATTTTCTAATACGAAATAATTGAATTTTAGAGCCATCTGAAGGATATATTGACTTACATGTAATGAAAATGGCGTCCTTCGACGGAGTCATCTGATATTAACAGATTTTTTTTATTCAAAACTGGCTTCAGGTTTGGTTTTAGCACTTTAAACAACCCCTATATTCAAATTTTCGAGCGAATCTAAAAATAAAAATTTGTGTCTACCGCTAATAATAATCGCTCATAAATCAGAAACCCTACGAACGATTCAAACCAATTTTGTGGCATCAGTAAAGGCCCTTAAACTACGCGATTTGCTTTAATCGTGGTGTTTCAATGTGCTTTAAAACCAATGTAATCCACAAAAAATATAAATTTTGCTTTAATGTTTAATGTTTTTTATTTGTATGGAAAGAAGATCTTTTAAACGATTTCAAGAATGTCGATATCGGGTAATCTGAAGAAGAGGTACAGATTCAAACCCAAACTTAATTTTGTGGCTTTCAAAATTTTAAGCACCACCGGAAATGAAAAAAAATTACGATTTTTTTTTTTTGACATTAATCTTTTTAATGTGCTGAATCCAAATCTGCCATATTTTTTGGAGTAAAAAATCTACAAGACTAGTTTACTCCAACAACTATTGTTTTTTAATGTTTATATTTTGTCTTTAATATACTCCAAAAAAACATGTCGATATAATTTTTTAAACATAAGATATAATTAAAACCTTTTCAGCATGTTTTATTTTTTTTCTCTTAGAGCCCATTTGACAAAACGGTAGGACGTGGGTCTACTTTTTTCAATTTAGAATCACCCAAAAATATTTGATCAAAATCGGCGACGGGCACATCGTTGACTCCCCTTCACAGTCAGTCCGATTCAAACCATAAATTAAATTTCTTATTTCTGGGTGTACATTTGTTAATATATGACGCCTACCTAATCCAGAGTATTTCAAACGGCGGATTATATTAATAATTACTACATTTCGTTCTCAAACGTTAATTGTGGAGTATTCAGATTTTCCAGTGAACCCATTATTTATGCTACCAGGCGAGTTCAACAACCGAATCCAGTATATAATGTGCTCTTGACCGAGATACAACTTAAGCAGACGTTAAATAAGAAACGTGTCAAGCATGATCCAGCTCAACGACTTTAAACGCATTTTTCAATTGCCGTGACGCTAGTGCAAGTTACGCGATTCTGCGTTCGGAAACGTCAAGTCGAATCACCTTTCTTCAAGCTAAATGAATACGTCTGATTTAATTCTTTATAAATTTATTTATTTTACAAGTGGATTATAGTTGTGTTTAAGACTAATTTTTATTTAATAAAAAAGCTCATTAGCATAGTAAGCAGGCCTATTGTAGTATATGGAGTTGAGCTTTGGGTGTTCATTAAGCCATCAGATTCCTCCCGTATTCTAGCCTCAAAATCCTCAAGGTGCTTTGTGTAACGACCATAGTGGCTTTAACGTGCCATACGCTAAAGACTGGGATATTACTAGAATTTATTTGGGGAAGGACTCGAAAATAAAAAAAATTCCAAACAATGTTGAACTGATTTCCAAAATATATTAAATATTTTAATTGTCCCCAAGTATTTTAATTTTTTTCAACTCTATTGGATTTGAACTTTTCACTTAGCTGTCGTGAAAGTTGACACTTGACAGCAATAATTTTTTTTTTCTTTTCATACATACCATTTCAACGATAATTTTTTTAACTTATTAGGTATTGTTATTGATTTTAAATTTTAGAAACTCTTTGAGTAAAGTGTTTTACAACAATTTTCGCAATTTGAAGTAGGTTCTCAAATCATAAATTTTCCGAATTATGGGGAGAAGAAGGGGGTGAGGCCTCCTCCCCATCTCTGACCTATAACGACGTTCCTGTTTACAGATTTAGCGCGAAACATGCCATAGCTAGCATTCCATCATAAACTCAATTTCAAACCAACTAGTTTCAACCTTCCTTCCCAATCGATTCCCGATTGATCGATTTTAGGAACCATCTTGGCATCAGAAAGGAAGATGGCTTCGGGAACTTCTAGCAAAGAAAGTCATTAGAATGCAATGAATACTTCCTTTACAATTCATTGTCTTCATTTTAATCATTCAGCACATTTACTCGTTGTGTCTTTGTTACAGTTGTGAATCTAAATAAATGAAATTAACAGAAAAAAATTATTGTTTATTGATTGAGATGATAATACAACTTTTTAATTTAACATCATTGCCAATTCAGATTTTATAGTGTATAAAAATTAATTTTCTCAAAACTGTACAGGATGTCACTATATACTTGTAGGGCACAGCATCGTGCTCTCCGCACTAGAACAAAGAGAGTGGTACCAAGAAAGGCAATGACCCACCACTTCGACGTAATCCCTTTACCTCTACGGACTGCCCTGAGGAAGGACTAGCGTACCGTTGGCAGAGCACACTGACCAAGTGACCAAAGGAGCGCGGCGGTGGACAAGTGAAACCTCTAGAATTAACGGAGCGGGCAGGACCCGGGGCCTTCAGGAACCGGTTTCATCTTTCTTCGCCCTTCCTCTTCTCCTTCATCTATCCTCCAAGAGATATTTACAGGCAACACTGCTCCTGACTGTTGGCTGGTCGTCCACGGTTAATCGTCGTCAATGTTAATCTTTCAATTCAGGTATTCGGTTGATAGTGTCCTCAATCTTGATGGATTACTTGCTTTATTTATTTATTGATATTAGCAGATGTATGTATAAATAAAAAAACTTGCGCCAGTACCACCAACCAAGTATCTTAGGTTCAATATTTCGTAAGGATGCGCTGTTTCTTGGACAACGGTTACAGAAGGTGTTGCGTTCAGCGCTTGCGCTTTACCGCCAAGTTTCTCCACAATTACAACACTAATGAAGGCCTAGACGTCTACATTATAGCAGCTTGGTGAGTCCCAGGAGTCGATCTACGTCAGATATTACACAAAATTAATTTTCAGCAACATCCATTCTCGGATCCGAGTCCGTGTAGTCCAGTGCAACCATCTCACTCTCGCATATATATGAATACAATAATCTGAATAATAGTATCCTGCAGCGACTTGAAAAGAAACTTCTGTTTGGTAGCATTTCAGAAATAGTTTCAAGCAAGAGAGTCCCAAGATCTTTTAAGACGCCTCGAAGGATTATCAGAAACCAAATGGGTGGAGGGTTTGGGTGGAGGTGGGATAATAAAAGAATAGGTATTTATTTCGGATCAAATCAGCAACGAATGGGACAGTAAGATCATTATAGATGATTTGAATTGTAGAATAATAAATATTATACATTGTAAGGATTTATTTCTGGAGAAATTTAGTGGTTCAATGGAGCCCTAAAGCTCAATTCCTCTAAATTTTCCAAAAAATAAGAATATTAAAAAAAAAAATCAACTTTTGGCAGAAATATATATATTTTTTATTCAAGGCTTTAGAAAGTAATTTATAGAATTTTTTAGAAGTATCATTGTTATTTGTTTTTTAATTTAAATACATTTTTTTTTATACATAAAATACATTTTTTTTTAATAAACTGATTTATTATATGCTATAATTAAATCTTTTATTTTTAATTTAGAGGAAACTCATCAGAAATTTCTGACTTTATTATTGAACAGGACTTCCTTCACTCTTATATATAAATTCATTCATGACTTTTCGTGGTCTTATCCCCATCAGAACACCAAATTTTTCTTTATTCCTATTTGTCGTACATTTCAATCTTACAATATCGTCATCAGTTGATAAATACAATTGTAATGTTCACTATTCATTTTGATATGAGTGTCAACTTCTTTTAGTCATCTCTTCCCTGTCACTACTCAGCTATTCCTAAACAGACATTGTCCTTTTCAATTGTTTATAATTAGTATAATCCTTCAATTGCTCATCCCCCACATATTTATTTCTTTAATTTTTTTATTTTTAATTGATCTAGATTATTTGCTATAGTTAAAGTAGCAAAAATAGTTCAAAGAGCAAGTAAAGTAGTTAGGAAAGTACTTAAAAATAAGAACCAATATTTTGTCATACAGGTTTCTCCATATAAAGCCTTTCACTTTTCTTTTCATCCAGTCAGGGCAACCAATATTTATTGATCTGCGTCACCCTAAATGACAAATATGCCATGAGTGGGCGTTGGATAAATTAAACTTTTCTTTTTATGTAAATTACAAGGATATAACAATCATTAAAAATAAATTTTAATAATCGGATTTTAAAAACACTATATAAATATAATATGGATTGATAGTTACATACAACGCTGAAGTCGTTGAACCATAATTATTCTAAAAACTGTGATATTCCGATAAGCACTTATATGAAAAGAATTTATATCTAAATAAACAATAATCTTAGTTTGCAAATTGATGAAATACGTTCCACGGTTCAACCTCTGTTTCTTTTGTTTTTTTCATTAGAATTATTATTGATCTGGTTGTTTCGAAATGCAAGGATCGGAAGGTAAGGCGATATAAGTAAATATTCCTTATTTATCCTTCTCTAAGAACTAAACTCCAGTTATCAAGTTCCAAGAAGACCGCAATCGTCTGACTGTTCTATCTTGTCTAAAGACTGGAGATAAAGATATGTTTACAAACATATGTTTCAAGCAGCGGAATTCGGTTAAACTGAAAAAAAAAATACTATCCCTGTTTCAAAGATTTGGTGAAAAGAATCATGATTTTCCAACAAACTGAATTCACGATTTAAAACCTAAAATGTTTCACACCGAGTTTCGTTCTACACTCTCTGGAAGAATTGCATAAAACTAAAAAAAATTCTTATATAACAATAAAGAGTTAGTTCATGGTGTCCCGCCAAAATTAAGGTAAGGTGTTCGAAATCCGTCCCGTCGCCTTAACTCACACTTTTTAAATTTCGAATATGGCTTAGGAAGACTATATTTGGCCACCTTCCCTTATGTCAAATCTAAATAATTAAAAATTATCTTGTTATTATTTTAATTATTTTGTGTTTCTGTTAATTATAGTCTTTTTAGCCACATGCCATTGTAAAATTGGCTGGTGGGGTCAATTAGCAAGGTTTTAAAATGTCTTTTCAGGCTGAATCAATTACAATTATATCAATAAAACTACCCTCTTTTAAGTAGAAGTTCTACTATTTTCTTAATGAGCTCAAATTATATGATGTTAATATTACACTAATCTCAGATAATAAACTTCAAGGTACACTAGATAATAGAGGAAGAGATGAGACAGTTATGGTCCAACTTACTGGTTTAATTCCCTTAATAATTTAAATCTTAATGTAGAGATTATAGTTTATTATAGTTATATAGAGAGCTACTTTATGGCATAACTTTATAATTTATAATTCCGTTTTATGCGGGTTTGCTCAGGATTGTAATTAACAGTGAAGAGTTACATTTCCGCCTCTGTTCTTCTCATTAGAGCTTTGCCAGTAATATCTGTAAATGTATCTAATTATTTTTGCGTAATTCTTGGAAATCACTCAATATTATATTAACTTCATCTTGTTTTTTGATCTCGTGTTTTGTTATTTTTCACAAAAACCATCCACTGATAATGAATTAACAATTCCAAGCCAATTTTAACCTTTTCCGAATCAGTTGTCACTTTTTCCATTAAATTGTAGGTAACCTTTTTCATTTCAATTGTAACATTTTCCAATTTAATAGTAATTTGAAATTTTCTAAAGTAATGGAAATTGGAAATTACCATTTCAATAGTAACCTTTTCCATTCCAGTAATAACATTTTCCATTTCAATTATAACCCCCACTGGACTTGGATTAATTCGTGACTATTATATTTTATTTCTGTTTTTATTTTTTTTAAATATTTTTATTTAAATTATGACCTTTGAAATAATTATGGCATATTCTTCCAACATTTTTTTTTATTTTACGAGATAATTGATGTTAAATACTATTTTCTACTAGTTATAACTTAAAAAAAAAAAGTTGCTTATTTATTTTTAAACGTTTATTTTATTAATTTCTTTTTTTGGAAGATGGGTGAGGGGAGTGAGGATTTCAAAGATTTGGCGACCGTTCATTAGGTTTTCGAAATTTTCAATGTCGAATTTGCGCCTTTCGGATTACCATTGCATTTCACATTTTTTTAGCATGCCGATCTGAAAACTCTAATAAACGAAACCTTTAAAAAAAAAAAGTCAAATTTGATGTTAATTCGAAATACGCATGCTCGATCAAAAATCCAATTCAAAAAATAAATTCAGAGTCCTCGAAAACGTAATAATGGATCCCAATATCATAGTTAACTACAACAGTAACGGTAAACCGAAATGCGCATTCGAAATCGAAAATCCAATAGTAAATTTGGAAATAGTGTCCTTGAAAACATATTCAGAAGAATTTTGCAATGTCAAAATTAACTGTCAATGCTCGTGCTGGAACAAATTTTCAATGATAAATTGGGAATTAGCTGCTTCAAAAACCTAATGAACGATCACAATAAATAGATGAAATCTACACCCTCCATATTCCTTCCAAAAAATAAAAATAATAAATAAGCAATTTTTTTTTTAAGTTACGACTATTTGAAATTAGCACGTAACCATCAATTATCTAATAAACAAAAAAAAAATATGGGAAAAATTTGCCGAAATTACTTCAATAATCATTGTAGAAATAATTTTTTTTTTTTTTGGCCTTCTTGCAGGGCATGTATAGCTATATTTTTTTATTTTCCCGTGCCTATATATGAAATATATAGCATGGATAGTGTATTACGATAGTGAAAATTTTCGAATTCGAGTTTTCAACAGAAATACACGTTTTAAGGTTGCAACTTTTTCGTCAAAATCGACAAACCGGAAGTTCTACTTTATATCATCGATTTTGCACATTTTTACAATTTTCTCGAAAACGGCTCGACTTTGATGAAACTTACCTAATGTCTTCTCCTTAAAGTCCTTAACTTTTCATATATGTAGTATATCAACAAGAAAATACAGGAGAAAAAAAGAAAATTTTATTTGCGCATAACTCAAAAAGTAAGTATTTTATGGTTAAATTATGTATGAAATCATATGAAAGCTAATTAATTTCCCTACAAAACAAAAAAAATGTATCTAAATCGGGCCCCCGATCTAAATTGTAGGCCTCTCATAAGGACTACAAGACCCTGGATGGATAACCGAGCGCATCCAAAAGGAGACGGATGCGACCGAACCTCCTCCCACGAATCCGCCAATCTGTTTTCAGCTATATACTCTGTAATAATTTAATGTAAGAAAGTAGAAATTAACATAACAATTTATACTTTTATATTATTAATGCAAACAAAATGTTTCCATGGAAAATAAACCGAGACTTTTAAAATATATTTTCAACTTGACAAACTTAAAATATATTGGTAGTGTACAGAATTGTCGTACTAAAATACTGTTTTAGTGTACTTATTGTACACTAAATAAATTTAGTGTACTTAGGAGAAGATGTGAAGTAGTGAATACTGCTGAGTTTAAGTATTATAGGACGGTAGGGGAAAGTTGTGTGATGCGCGCACCGCACCAGATTTTTAAATTAAATAAACGGATATAAAATAAACTTTGGAAGTATGAAGTATGGGACAAAAAAACAACAACAAAAAACTAAGTCAAATGGTATGAAACTTGAGTTCATGTTTAAATCGGTTGAACTCATTTTTTACGGTTATAAAAGATTAAAATGAAAGTGTATATAGTTGTAGGATGGGCTAATAGAGAACTTTCGCAACTTGCAAAAATTAATTATTTTAATTTAATTTTATGACAATCGCAGATTTTATAAGTAAATATATGCAGGTATATATAAATAGGATCTTTTGAAAGTTTCAAAAAATAAAATAGGAATAATTAGAAATTGTTAAAGTTTGTGGTATCTACACATTGAGGGTGGTTTCTACCTGTTATACCCTTAAGTAGTTAACCCTAAGTGAGCAGTAAGCCCTTTTTGCAGCTTAATCTAATAACCACTGCAGAGGCCCAACCTTTACCGTGGTCCTGGTGTCTGCCCATTCATTATACCGTTGTATATAGAAGGATTGGGATGCTTCTCAGCATCAGATTCATGTTGAGCTATTCCAGGAAAATAGGTAGAAAGAAAAACATTTTCCTCCAGTGTTAAGGCTTGTTGTTGTGATTTGAAATCGTCTGAAAACCCCGCAATATTCTTCTGATGGATTCATTGAAATTTCGTTGGGTTGTTTAAATAAAAAATTGAATTTAAATTTTTTTTAATCTAAAATAGCTTATGATAAAAAATTGTTAGTAACGAAGTGGTTCGATCTCCAGGTTGCAAATTGCACCTCCCCTCTCTGACGATGTACTCCAGCGGAGATCTCTGCTTCTGGATAATTTTATGCTTCAATGTTATTCTTAAGGGACCTGGTCCAAGAATAAAATATTTTTTCTTATTCTATTTCTACATAAATGTACATTTTACATTTATATTATTGCAGATTAGAGATCTCTGATAGTTGAAGTTAACAAGCGGATAATGATCCAATCATAACTCACTGAAAGATCCCGCTAATAACTAACTAGTTATAAGCCAAGGATGCGAAACATATAACTTGGGGACTTGAGCCTCATCGGTTCAGTCCTTCCTAAATGAAGCGATATCAATTTAATATAATTTTATATTTATAAGCCTGAAACTAACAATAACTGAATCATGCACATTATTATCTTCGGTGCATATATCCTTTACATATACATATAAATTTATATATGTGCATATTTAGGATATTTGAAAAAAATTGAGGTGGTCCTACAATGTTGAACGATATTGTATATAAAGAATGCTGAAATCATGAAAAAAAATTAAAAGAAAAGAGATAGGACCGCTTTAATTAAGTCTCGTCGGATAACCTTCGAGCAGTTAGAATTGCATTTGGCTGATCATCTTCATGGAAACAACGGTTTATGTAAGCATTTTCACTTTATGGTATGCTGAGGTATAAAATGCTTCCAGATCCTATGCTAAAATCTGGTGCTCGGTCGGCTATAGCTTCCCCATAACATAATGTTTTAAGCAAGGATAATCATTGTGTTCTATTCTCTTTAAAATACATGTTAAAAGGGCCAATAGTGGAATTGAAAACACATTAGTATGGGTACAACGAATGCCAATAGCTGTCTGTTCAATATCCATTTTGCTCATAATCATATACTCATCTCTTCAGTAGCAGAATATGTGATGAGGAAAATTCTTCAAGAGTATTCAACTTGATGGCTAGAAGTAAGCAACAAGAAGGCAGTATACAAGGTCTACAATTGTCCAGACGGAACGAAAAAAATGACTGATAGGAAATCAAATGACTTATTACTTATGTTGTAAAAATCGATGAAGTACAGATACCAAACAAAAAGAACATTTTGGTTGTATTCTATGTAACAGATTTGAACAACAGCATTGATGCCTTGGGTCTTTTCAAACGACCTCAAAAATATTCACCGAATGCGACTCGTGAAGAGCGAGTCGTAGCCCGTAACACAGTGCTATGCTAATGCAGAGGTTACTAAACCTGCTAACAATCGCTAGCTGTTAGCTGTAAAAACACTTTAGCACTTTATGAATAAACATATCTTATTGTTACCTTCAGCGGCCGGAGCCAATCCTCAATGAAAAACATCTCATACAATATCACTAATAAATTAGTTTAAAATTGCATATATTCATTCAGAAATGAGTTAGTCATCTAAAACAGCATCACACCTAACAACCTTTATTGTATTTATTTTTATTTTATGAGGTTCCGGGGAATAACAAATATATAAAATGAGAGAAATATACTCCTATGTAGAAATTACAGTATAAACTCAAAAAATAAAATTTTTTGCTCAACATATGTATGCATATAAATATGCATATTTAAAATTCATCGACATCTTATTCAACAGCTTATTGATTAATATTTGTTCAGTACTTTTTTTGTTAATGCATTCCATTCCTAGTTCGACAGTAAATGATTCACGAATGCGATGCCGAATTACTAAAATTTCTATTTTGTAAAACTTTCCCATGATTATGCAGTCTTCTATTTACTTTACATCGGGCGTAACACTTCTGTAGAATATATAAAAAAATTAATTTAATTCAATTGAATTTAAAAAAAAAATGTAACTACTTTAAGGGTCGTTAGAATATATGAAAAATATGTTATGTATTGCATGTAATAGTTTAGATATCAGTCACTGTGACGCAAAAAAATTTTAAGATGCGTTTCGCCCAAATACATCGGCCATCTTAAGGAAAACAACCTAGATAAGAGAAAGACATTGATATAAAATTACTAAAAATTACTACTAATATTTTCATTAAATTGAAAGATTACAATATATTTATAGAAGATAGTCTGTGAACTATTTTGCTTGCTTAATCATTTTATTAATAATTATTATATAATAGTTATTAATTATTTTATTAACAGTGATTATCCAATGTTATAATCATCATTAATAAAGCGAGTGAGGAAGAAAATTAGTTCGCAGACTACTTTATATAAAATAAAAATTAGTAATTTAAATGATGAAGAATGGAATTAGAAAAAGAAAACAAAAATATATTAAAATAAAAAACAACAAAGAGAACTCAGTCAAAATAAATAATGATTAAAAAGTATTTATTGAAAAAATTTAAATCAAAAATTTAAAGTTTTAAAAAATTATAGGGGATGATTTATAACAATTTGAAGAGTTCTCCCCATGAACAATCTGCAGCAATATTTTAATTTGAAAAATTTATATTATATTAGAAATTATATTAATTTATATTAGAAATGAAACTCTATACTGGGACGAATTCCCTTAAGAATAACTATCATGTACAAACAAAAAAATAAAAAATCTTGCTTACATATATTAGATATATAGTGAACAAATATTTCTTCCTATAAAAACTTTCCATTATTAATTTTCGCATCATTTTTTGAACCTTACGTGTTTTTTTTTATGGTCATTTCTGGATTTTCATTATTATTTCTGGATTTCAATAATAATTAAGAATTTATTTATAATTAGTGGTTATATTGCATTAAGCATATGCACATACAAATAAGCATAAAGAATAATTTCATACAATATCTAATTTTATTTCACTAAGCTTTAATATCATTTCCTTCATTCTATTAATCCATATATACACATTATACTTTGTCAGTTATTTAAAATTCCATATTTAGCCAGGAATATTTCAACTATTGTGTCCTTTTACATTATACATAATTTATATAATAGGTGCATAATCTTTCATTGAACGAAAACAATTTGAATAGAAAAATTTACTATCAACCGATGGCATAACAAACTGCAATCGGAAGGACAAGAAACTCCTTGTCAATTCTAACTAGTCGAATTCCCCAATCTCTCAAATTTAAAATTCACATTTAATAAAAAAAATAATCTCAGACTACCTCCAGGATTTTATTGGAATAGGTTATTGAAGCAAAGTGTTTAACCAAGCCATAAAATCTAATCCGAAATATTATATAAAGCGAGGAATACTCATTCATCTTGAATCCTCCAAAATTTACTGATATAAAAATTTACAGAGAAAAATATTATTAAAATATTTCATGAGTGGTTGTATAATACGATCATTAGAGTGTTGCCAATGGATAATAACACAATTTAAATATTATCTCTGATTGTTATTGTTACTCTTATCTAGCACATTTAGTATCATTATAAAACAAAAGTATATTCCAACACTAGGAATACAAATTAAAAAAAAAATATGGCACTATTCTAGCATGTTAATATAAGACCGGAAACACACAATGTTCCCTAAAGGGTGGTATTAAAGGGTTTGAATAGAGCTTCCTCTGCGCTGGAGTACCCTCAGACAAAGAGCTGCAGACAAAGGGTCAAAAAGGTCTTCAATCTCTCATGTGGCTACAGGTGACATCACTCGCCTGGAAAACCTAGTCTATGATGTGTTGACCTGTTGATCTGGAACTAAAGTGAAGATTTTGCTGAGGCAACAATAGATTTTCATTTTAATGCTTAAGCAATGAGCTTAATTGTCTCTGTTTATATACTTTTTGTAATCCAGCTGTTTAAATTTAAAACTAAGAGCTGATAATCATTGTTATACAATGCTATACTGCTATTTTCTCATCTAAACATTCACTATTTCGTGGTTAAAACCAATTCCATCAATCCACATTTGAACCAGAACCCACCCCCAGTGGGATCGATGTTGCAATGGTGCAACCTCATTGAAACAACCAATTGATGAGCCAGGTAACCTTATCAACACTCAGATTTATTTGATGTCACCTCTTCATTAAGTGTCACTCTCTTCATTATAGTTAACAGCTTCATGCAGACTCATAATCTATGAGAAAAAAAAAATCGGTAATAATCATACTGTGATTGTTACGTTAGTCAAATATATTTATGAAATTTATAAATTCAACTTTCACTTAGTTTCATCTAAATTTCGTTTTAAAAAATTGTTTTTCAATGTTCTCTCATTGATAATAGTCGCAAAATTATATAAATAATTTAATATGTCCTATTACGACACTGACTAATAATGACTCAAATTTGTTTTATTACAATAAATAATTATTGCCAAAAATCTCAACATAATCTATCTCACACTTATGGATATTTTTTCAGCCATTTTCAATGATCGAGTAGAACAATAATAAATATTATTAATACACTCATAAAAAAATACCAACTAAATTAATCCAAAATGTTTTTATTTAAATTAATTATTATTTTTACCTACCGTTCATTTCTTGCTTGGAAATTTTGGAAATCGTAAATTTACGATTTTTCAGATGATGCATTTTCGAATATTGCATTAATTTCTCTGAAAGTATAATACAAAATAAAAAATTGGCACGATTAGCGTCGGGAGCTCGGAAATGACACTCAAGCAGTTAAAAGTTTTCAGTACTGCATTTGCCCCCTGTGGTCATGATTTTCGACTTATGACATTCCTGCAGCAAATAAACCTTCGAAGTTCTTTAGTTAGCGTCTTCTGCTGTTTAAGTTTTATTAAAAATAAAATGTTTTCAAATGTAAATAATATTTATTATTGTTTTAGAATATGCTTGGAAATGGCAGAACAATTATAAATATAAGTACCTAAAATTTGATGTTATGGCGTCGAACTATGTTTGTTTCAAATTAGAACGCTTAATAGCTTTGTTTGTATTAATATTTTCGTTTTTAATGAAATGTTAGGTTTTTTATATTTAGTATGGATCAAAATCTTTTTAATAATTGTATCATTATATTTATATATATATTTATATATATATAATTGTATCAGGTAATTAATTTTGAAGAAACATTTGTTTATTTTTCAGTTTATGAAATTGTTTGCGGACTTTATTAATCTTTTATATAAAGGACAAGAAGTAGAATTCTAATATTAAGAAAATCCGAAATTTTATTAACCATTTAAAATACAGAAGGATTGGCAATGTAACTCGCAAGTCACAGGTAGTATATATAAATATTGTGTTTTTATCAAGCAATGAATAATTATAAGTTTATTTATTATTTATTGTATTAAGTTTATTTTTTATTTTGTTATTATTAAATTTATTTTTATTTTTTGATTTGTTGTAAATATGGTGTGAATGATTTCTTAGATTATTACTACCATTGTCCCTGCTGGAACAGAATGTAATATTATTCAATAAATAAATAGTTTCTCTGTAATGAATAATTAATGGTTTCCCCAAGTTTAAGGTGCACTATTAGTCATCGGGTTCCAGGTTTGATGGTCTACTTTTATAGACAAGAGGTGTGATAGGAAACTTATGGAGACGTTTAATTATGTGAGTCGGAACAATTACAAATTATTATGTGGATTCTTTTAATTAATTAGATGAAATATGATAAAAACTGACTGTCACATACCACTTTTATCCGTACCTGATACTTCTTTTATCAAATACCCTACAGCAAAGAAGTTCCCAGCCTAGCCTAGAGGGATAGTGCTACTTGGATCGATCTGATACTTTAATCTGAGATTTTATGTCAGACCTGGCATAAAGGAAGTGGCTAAAGGCTAGTATTGACATAATTAAAATCTGCACTAAAAAATAAATAATAATAATAATAAATAATATAAAGTGACACAGTTTATGAAAAGTTGGAAGAGTAAATTTATGCAAATAATAAGTTTATATTATTCATTGAAATGAAATAAATAAGAAAAATGAAATTGTTATATTAAAAGACAAATTTTCAAAGAAGTTTGTAATATAATAACATAAGACTGTAAGTATGTAAATTTAGAAATGAGTCTGGTTTGTTACATTACTACGAATAACAAGAAATGGCAAGAAACAATTTGCCCTATATGTGACAGTGACGGGCCCTTATAACGTGAAATAACTTCTAGCTACTCATGATCGTCACATTTTGGTGTTACTAAATATTAGCTAATATTTATTTTGTCCGTGACAATGTCGCTAATTGACCGAATTGTCTGAATAATTTGAAAAGATTTTTCGTAAAAACCGTTCAACTTATTCAATAATATCAAATTTTCTAAAGTGTACTTAGTGTATTAAAATCTTCAACGTTGGCAGGATTCTATGGTTAATTAGGGCTATGATTGTAATGTGAATCAATAAAATGAATGAAAACCCAATCATCAAGAATCAGGAATATACGAATTATTAACAAGAAATGAAATGAATTAAATTGTTAATGATCAATATATAAAAAAAAAACTTTTTATTTTATTGTAATGTAGATATATTATTATGTATAAGACTATCAATAGTTTAGGGAGGTATCTCCTTCTGAAACTAAACCCAAACATTTGTGAAGGCTAGGTAATGTTGTGAAGGCTTCATCATGCAATTACCTTAAAGAGGACGCTAAACAATGTGGAAACCATTAATAATATCCAAAAATGGACTCATCTCTTTTGCATCTCCACGGTACGTATATATATATATATATATATATATATATACACACACATATATTTTTTTTAATTCCAATTGTTCCGAATAATGTTTTTGACTTTTAGCAATGGGACCATGATGAATAAATTACATTAATGTTGATATAACTGTTAGTCTCTAAACAGCAATATTTTTAAAATGATGAGGACAGGATTTCCGGGCCCCTATGTAAGTCTTCGAGCTGATACAATAAATTTTCTTTACCTTTGAAATGCTCCCAAGATTACTTCTATGATAAGGATAGACAATTATTGTTAATTATAAACAATTATTATTATCAATTTCTATAAAATTTCAACTTCTATCAATTTAAAAAAATAAACATATAAGCCGATGGCCAGGCCCCCCTGCAAAAGTTCTGCATTATTCAACTTGGTAATTATATTGTTTGCAAGTAATATTTTTTTAGTGTTTAGGTAGTGTCTTAGTTTGTTGACGGAATTTTAATAAACTTAAAATTAATTAAGAAAAATGAATATGTAATACAATGATACAAAGGCATTTCTGGGGAGCCATGCTTTCCTAAAAATGTGAATAAAGGTTAATTTTTATTCTTAGTCAGTACCAAGCACTGTGTAAAAAAATTATTTATTTTGATAATTATTACCAATCTACACTGAAGATATTCTGTGGATTGGTAAGAAAAAGATTCACTGAAGTATTTTTCACCAGTTTCCAATCTATGAAAAAAAATAATTGACTACATTAACAAAGAGTCTTTTAATAGTCAGGGCCAACATATCTTAAGCTTATGTTCCATGTAGCGATTTTTATAATTATTAAATAATCTATAATTATTTCGTTATTAATTATTTGCAGATTGATTTGAAACTAACCCGATATGGAAGAAAAATTACTTTGAATATATAGATCCTTAAAGCTTCGATCAATTGTATGAAATGCCGTATTCATTTTTTGTTTTGTCTTTTCCATGAGCATGTGGTATGATGGTTTTAAGGATGACAGCTGTTGGAATTTCTATAATCAACTAATTTTTAATGTTTTAAAATCTATTTTATATTAAGTATATTGTTTAGAAATATTTTATTAGCGACTGCTAAAATAAGATGTAATTATTATTCTAGATGAGATTAATTAAGATATTATTAATTCAAAGTTTTGGTATAGGAACTAGTAGTGAGTTGGATGGAATGAATGGACCGAGATCGAAAATGGGTTCTGGATAAAAAGTGGGCTATGTTTATTTTCGATATTAGCGCTCGACGAACGGTGATTGCAGCGAAAGGACAGATACACCTGTAGCGGAGGGCGGGAGTGGGGGTAAAAGATGGCGACCGTGACTTTGAGCCCCCCCTCCCCTCCTCTGCGGGCAACGGTCCAACCCGGCTCAGTCTCTTGCTGTCAGAGGGCCAAGTTGGTATGTGATGTGTCAAGTGAGTGGTGTTGTCCGGTAGATCTGAGACTATAGCGGCTACAGCCAAAGACACAACACTGTGAGATCCGCCCATCATGCCTAAGATATTCCTCATCAAGAACCGGCTCCTTCAGCAGCAGTTGAAGCTTTTGGAAGCGCAGAAGTCGAGGGAGGAGCTGAGTCCACCCGGCAGTCCGGAACCGCTGTCACTCATCGTATCCAAACATCACAACGGTAAGTCCTAGATATAAGAATGTCTTCTGTTAATTATGGTGCAATCCTGATAGCACATCCTACTCCTCAAACTTGACAACTCCATACGTATCCAAAGAACGGGAAAGATCCAACAGAAAAAAGAACACTCATACACAACCATCATTTCTGCTCCAAAACAAATCCCAGCATGATATACATTCTTCAACCCAGCTTCATTGTTTTTGGGATAGTCATTTCGACCATTTAACAATAGGGATACCGATCATTTAAAAATAGGGACTACATTCAACAACTCCATCAGAAACCGTGTAACCATCAAATTCATCACATATTCTTTACTAATTTATACCATTTAAGCTAGACTGTTTCATTCCATGGATTTCTCCTTTGTCCTGAGATAGAGGATATAGTCAGTAAATGAGAAACAGCCTCGTTATAGGTTACTAATGAGCTTTTCGCTTTCCAATTATATTTTGTCTTTTAAGTGGACCGTAGAAATTTACTGAAGAAAAAGAATAATTCCCAGTTTAAAAAGGTACTATTTTTTTTTTAATTCAATTTTCTTGTAAATTAAGAAAATCATTTTAACAGAAACAAGTCCTAAGGCTAACTAAAATTACTGAAAGTTGTTTACAAATGTAAAACCTTCGAACACGGAAAATAGCAGGAAGGGCCTTAGTTCCGTTGTCAAGGCTTACAGACCTTGAAATCTTATCCTAGGATGAAATGTAATTTTAATTATTAAAGTTGCAAATTAAGATAAACGTAATTTTTATATTTGGATTTAAACTTATCCATATTATATTGTCGATGTAAAAGACAAGATACTGATGAACACGGAGGGGTGAAGCACAGGGAATGTCCCAAATGCGTTGGTCTTTTATTTATATCCACAGTTTTTAAAACTTTATTGAACACTTCACTTTAATTCTTAGCAGTGTAATTATCTTTGTAATAAGTAAACAAAGAGAATTTATTTAAGTTAAATTTATTCATATTTTGCCAATTATAAAATTTTGAGTGGATAAATTTTACCGTTAAATTTTTGTTCGAATTTCCATGAAAGACAGATTTCCACATGGGGATAGGCTTCGCCGAAGAAAGCTTTCCAGCCCGACCCCAGGTCATGGGTAAAGTCTGGAGGCACCATTTCCTCGTCTTTTTTTCTACCTGGTTACGCCCTAGCGTCTGGCATTGTATACTATCCAACCAGTATACTCAACAAACTGATTGACTAGGATAAAACACTAAAAATATGAAGATAAAACAAATCAGAATAACGCCGGAATAATCAGTAAAAAAAAAAATAATAAACGTTAAAAAAAAATATATACATATATATTTTTTTAGATGAATTTTGGAGTGTTTTATTTTTTTGCAGTCCTAGATCATATAAATCTTCTCACTAAAACCAATGCAAATCAATTACTTACGATATCGCAACATGGACGATAAACTTATCGTCATATTAATAACCATTCACTTTAAAATACAGCGACAAATTATTATCTTCAAAAGTTATGATTGAAAATACTATATTACCTAAATAGTATTTGTTATCTTTGAGTTAATATAAATTTTATCGGCAAAATAATTTCAACCAATTTACGTTGTCTTATGCACTGACAAATTATCCTATACATTCTTGCTGTATGACTGTTTATATAATACGGTTCTCAGTGACTGTTATATGAAGGCCGAACTATTTTGAATACTTAATGAAAATAGTGTTAAGTATCTATGCACATAATTTTGCAACAATCCATAAATTAATCGCATTTAAAAAAGATATATTATGTAGTGTTGTGTACCTTATAGAAAAAATAAAATGATGTTATTTATTTAGATTTAAATTCCTTAATTTAAAAACTGGAATATATTTGTTGTGCAATTCTAATACATAACATTTAAAACAAGGAAATGTATGTGACTTGCCTTTAAAGCTGAGAACGTTTCTTGGAAATCGGAATTGACATGTAAAAACACAACATCAATAACACACATGGAAAGGAATAATCCAATGCTTGTAAATATTATTAATGTAATCCTTTATCATATGATCACTGGATGCAGTTCCCTTCAAGCTTGGGTTATTAATTCATGGCGTTTCCTCTCAGCACGATAAATTCGTAAGGTAATTTATATGTTGTTTAAAAGTGTTGAATCTTTCAATATAAATATTAATTTATTTAAATAATCTTAAAAAGATGTTTTTAATTATTTGTTAAAAAATAACGATTGTTTTCATAAAATACCCATCTTTTGTTCTTAACGTTTTGATTCGGGCTCCCAAGTGATCTTGCGGGAATTATATAAATTGAAAGTAATAATAAACGAATCCGTTAATTTTTTTTTCTTATTATTTTAGCTCTATTCTAAAATCATAAACATATTAATAACGGAATCTAATTTGGAATAGACTTAATTTTCACTTATAAACTGTAAAATTGCTCGTATCGTTAAGAAAATGATTTAGAAATAACATGGAAAGTATTTCTTCCAGTGAAGAAGCTCATAGCCTTGGATTATGGTCCACGTATCCGTTTTTGATCATTTAAAATATCATTCTCGAGTTGTTGTTTTTTTTCAAATCATTACATTTCTTAAATAATTATATTATTTATTATAATTATTCACAGTTATATCTTGTATGTAATCAACTGAATGGATCGCCTAGAAGTTATTCCTGTGGGAAGCGTGGTAAGCTTCCAAGGGCAGGGGGATTTTTTTAGGGAGTCGCAATTATTTCTGCTTCTACTCACGATCTCATTAAGCTATTTTTTATTTTTCCTTTTATAAAAAGGTCGGTACCGATTCCTGGCCAAGGTTGCCTCCCGTCTTTTCGGAAATACTGGTTTCAAAACCGTAGGAAGAAAAGTTCCTCGACTTCCAATTAAGGAGTTCCTGAAGGAAATGACTAATCCATCAATCGATATGTTTTCGATTGCAGAAAAAAAAAATCTTTTTCTAAAAGATGAATAATTTTTCTTAGTTATCGGTTTTAAGGCATTTAATAATCATTACCTATTCATGGTGTTTGTATCCACCAGTCAATTAAGTTTAGAAATAATAAAAAACAGTAGGTATATTAAATGATTAATATTGACAGCCATTAAAAATAAAATATAACTTCAATGCATAAAAACTTCAATAAAGAAAGACTATTTGATACTATGTAGTGTCTTATCAGCCAATACCATTGAGTCAAAAATAATTGTACTTAAGATTATTTTTTAAAAATTAATATCATTCGTAACCCACCATATATGATTATTTTTTATGAAATTGGATTAAAGCATTATGATATGTTCTCGAGAAAAGTTTAGTTTTGTTCCAAAGAATAATTATATTTATTTTTATCGTTATAGATCTGTTGCGATTTCAAATTTTATTTGCGTCCTATTAAAGTTTAACGAAATCCTCTTTATAAAAATATTTCAAGCATTTTAAATTTCTTGTGACAGTGAGACACGGCACACGTTTAGATTTAAGATAAAATCTAACTTCTTTTTTTTTTTAATGTTCTGCTAAGATCTTTTACTTAATAATTCCCTGCAGTTACAGACCGATGCGGTCCTTCGCAATCAGTTCTACTTAATAGAAGAATTAAATATTGAAACGCATGTTGTTAACGTAGATTAGAACCGAAATTTAGCATTTTATGAAACTTAGCGTCTATGGGTTGGATTTTTTTTTTAACGCAGTAATGGCGGGTCATTTAAAATATGGTTTAATATATATCGAGCAACTTATAAGTATAAAATTATCTATGTTTTTCCATTGTCCTTAGCAGTGAATAATATAAAATGCTTCCTACACCCTTGAACTTCAGATAGATTACAATCCCAGAACGTTATGCAATGGCTGTGCCAATGGCAAACACGTTTTCCAAGCCGGCCCTCCTTATCGGCGTGCACTTCCCCTGAAGACCTCCTCACATCGAAAGTACGGCTAACAGTACCTTAGTATAATTCCATTACTCATTGAGCCACAGATGGTAGCGAGGGCGGAAATGCGGGTCTCAATGGCTTGCCTCTCCAAGGATTTCAACGCCGCACAGGAAGGAAGGTGCGGCAAAGGCGAAAATTGTTTTCGTAAAAAAAATATGCCTATTTTTCCCCATTAATCAAAGTTATTCTATTAAAACTTTTTCCTTTTTATACTAGTCCCTACATACAACTTTTTATCTCTTAAAATATTCTACTTTAAATCGTTCTTGGCGATCAACAGAGCGTTTTAACTTTTATGGTTAAGAATAGAGCGATCTCTGTAATAAAATAGAAAATTAAACCTTTTTTCATGTTTTTATTTCCTGTCCCTCCTACCATAGAGATGTAAATATTTCTCTCTCTCTCCCCATGTATATATATATATATATATATATATATATATATATATATATATATATATATATATATATATATATATAGTTTTCAAATGTTTCGAAATATTACTTTGATAATCCAATTAAAAATATCGATATTTCGATATATGTTTTTAATCTTTGAAAAGAGGAGAAGGGGAATTGGATTTATTTTTAAATGAAGGATAGGGTAATATAAACTAACAAGTTAGATTTATAATAGCAACCATTTAATATTCACATTATTTTTGAATTATTTTATTTCTAAAATAAAATATTCATATAAAGTTTGTCACAAATACAAAATCTGCTGCGGTGCGCACTTCACCCAACTTCACCTTACCATCCTATAATAATAATAATATTTTAAACATAATTTTAAAGAGTTCACATAAACACTTCTTGAAATAAACTCAGTAGGGTACACTTCTTCATATATTCTCTCACAAAAGTATTATATATTAGTTTTTTAAGCAACTTTAGTACGACAATTCTGTACAATAATTTTTTTTGGTTTGTCAAGCTGAAAATATATTTTAATAGTTTCGGTTCAGTTTTCATGGAAACTTTATTCAGTTTCCATGGAATCATTTTGTTTCCATTAAATAATATAAAAGTAGAAATTACTAAGTTAATTTTTACTTTTATATTAATGCAATACATTCTCACAGAGTGTAGGTGGGAAGAGGTTCGGTCGCATCCGACTACTTCCCGACGCGCTCGGCTTTCCGTCTAGAATCTTGTAGTCCTTATGAGATGAGAAGGGCTTTAAGGAAAGACTTACAGCAAATTTTATCAAAATCGTTAATGCCGTTTTCGAGAAAATTGTAAAAATGTATAAAATCGATGATATATAGAAGCACTTCCGGTAAGTCGATTTTGACGAAAATGTTGCTGTAACATCCCATAAAACATCACAATCTTAACTACGTAGTTTCAAGTTTGTACGACTTTTCGTTTTTGTGCTAGACACACACAAACATACCTTTTTGCGAGACTTGGTTATTTGGACTCAAGGAAACCTAAAACGCGATTTCCGTTGAAAACTCGAATTCGAAATTTTTGACCATCGCAATGCTTCCCTTACTACATATTTCATATATAGGTAAAAGAAAGTAAAAAAAAAATATTAACATTAAAAAAAAAATAGTGCTAGAAACTAGACAATAAGATAATTAAATTGCTTAAACATAAAAATAAAAAAAATTATTAGGAAGAAAAAAATTCAATATTGAATGAATTACTAAAAATCTATCTAAATTCATATTAAATTAATATCAAAAAATTAAAAAATAAGAAAGAATATCGGAGTTTAAATTCTTTCTGAATAGACAGAAAGCCATCCAAACTCTTAGACCTTGTTGACATTTTTTGTTTGTTTTTTTCGTTGAAAAAAATATCGGTTTTTGATACTCAAATTTTGATATCGATAGTACTACTACAAAACTATCTGACAAAAATATCGACGTATTTCTTTAAAATTTTCGATGTATCGATGTTTTCCAATATTCCTAACCTGCCAACTGTACAAAACATATTTAAATTGGGTACTCAACATTTTCGGATTAGCTAAAAACCGCATTTTTAACGACTGAAATAAATTATGGAATAATATAAATGGTAAAATTTTAGATAATTTATAATTGACAGTAGTGTATAAGTCTGTAGTATGATTTATTTTTTTATATTTCTTAGTTTTTTTTTTTATTTTCTTCATAATTATCACTATATTATTATAAGTAGAAAAGAATGCTTAAGAATTATAGAAAAAACACTACAATTTGTTATTTATGCTAAAAATGAAATATATTGCATTGTATTCTGGGTAAACATTGAAATAAGTCTTTTTCCCCCAAAAATATTCAAATGTAAAATAAAAAATTTAAATTCATATGTAAATAGATAAAAACTGAAATTATTTATGTGTTTGCCTAATGCTTTAGATGAAGAGGAACTGAGCACAATTACCCCATCTGAAGTCTTCAAACAATTTTAATTTTTTGAAGGTTGAAAAAATCGTTAATAATCATTTGTATAGCTTTTTATGATTTATATGTTTTCATTTTCATGTGTACATGAAAAAACTACCTTTTACTTTTGTCAGGTATTTGCAAGAACAATTCACCAACTTATAATTGAGCAATCATTTCTTGTCTATAATATTATAGGAATTGATTGACTAAGAGTCTTGAATCATACCAGTTTCAAACCTCTTCACACCAAAAGAGCAGTCCGCCTTAGGAGACATCACGAAGTCTTCGCCAATTGTTCACATGGTCCAAAAATGAATACAATCAACAAGAGAATAATACAGAGCTGTGGCCCGATCTCGAATCAATTCTATACGGGACTACGTTAAAAGGCTCCCCCCACCCTGCCAAGAGTTATATAATGGAAGCTTTTCATCATCTAGCGGAGCTCATCCGTATCTTCTGAGAAGCTTCTCTGGGCGGAATGTCGCTCCGTGAAAATCCGAGACAGTTTCCACGTCAAGGGGGCTCTTTGAGTCCATGGGAACGCCGTGACAAAAGAAAAGCCTTCCTCCCAAGGGCGGGTCCACTATATCCAATTCTGTTTTTTACTTCTTGCAATGAGAAGAATAGTTGCCACTGTCCTCTACCTCTTCTTTTCCTATCTGTACTTATGATTGCATTCCTTTACAGGAGGATGGCGGTGGAGTATTCTTAATTTTCTGCGAGGCTTTGTTATTTATTTTACCCATATAAATGGCAAATACTAAATAAAATAAAAATACTACTTCATGTACTGCTGTGTGCGTATATATATATATATATATATATATATATATATATATATATATATATATATATATATATATATATATATATATATATAATATATATATATACATATTTTCACAACTTATTGTAAGGACGTGCGTATAGAGAGAGTTGTACAATACATATCGACAACGCATTTGTGTACCTGATTAGATTATTGTTAATAATAAAATCTATTATTCGTGGTTACTACCAAAGCCATGGTAATCACGAATAGCATTAACGGAGACTCGAAAATTTCAATTTCCCCCTCTCCTCCTCCCCCTCCACTGATAGACCCTCATCGAATTTATATACCCTGACCCTCACTTATCGATCCATTGTTTCGATGCATCTTTGTCCCGCCTGAATTAGAATTTGCATTCAAAACGTGGCTCGTTGCTATCTCATGCCGGGGTTGGATTATGCGTTGCGACCTATGCCCTTTCTCTCAGCGCATCTTCGGCGTGAGTATCTGGCTCTTGTGCATTCTCATAACCAACTTGTCCACGAAACTTCTAAATTCGTGACTGTTCCCTTTGGTCTATCGTTTCCATCTCGATTCACTCTAGGTAATATTTATAAATAATGTTAAAAAAAAAAAAATTGGACTTGAACAGGAATAATAAAATCTCGGTGATAATCTCATAAATTAGCGTATTGTCTTTACTTTACTATTATTCAAGATATTTAACTTTATGAAACACAAACTCCAACACAACTCACGTTAATTTTCATAATTGAAAACCATATGAAATAATTAATGTTTATTTGACAGCGTATTAAGTTTTTTGAATTTCGTTCTCAAAACTAAGAGTATGATTAAATCGCTTCCTGCCAAAACGGGTCTTGTGGTGAGCCTTATTTGGAAAAATTGGCAAAGAAGTTTTTTTACCAATATACCTGAATAACAAATAAAATTTTAATAAAACTGAACTTGTATCATTTTTAATGTGTTTTCAATTCGCTTGCGAAGAAAACAGGTATAAAATTAGGAACTAGACAAAGTCAAACTGTGGCTCACAGGTTACTATACAATATATGTTTTGTAAAAAGTGATTGAGTTGTTACTATTATAAAGCATTCGAGTTATTCATATAATTGATAATATCTTACTACTTATTATTATTATTTATTATTTATAATTACTAAAGACGCCAGAGCGACGGCATTTAAGTATAATTATCTATTTGCCTATCATTATCAAAGGGTCAACAGGAAATGTTTAGTCAGAGATATTCTCTCCTTGTCTCGACCTAACAATTATGAAATATTATAAACATCGTAAGTTTCCTGGACCAAACGAATAAAAATTCCTTTTAACTAATGCCTAAACCTTCCGGAAAACTGCCCTCATTTCATGGCACAGAGGTCAGAGACCCATTTAGTCGAAAATTCCCTCCATACCTTGAGGTCCTGGTAGAGTTTTAAAAGGAGATGGTGCTACCTGTTTCTTCTGCAATAAGCCGCTTAGGCCTGAGTAGGTACGAAAATGGGAATTGGCAAAGTCGGGTTGTAAAACAGCAGCCTTGGTTTATGGTACGTCTTCGTCTGTAGGTCCTTGTACCGGCGAAGAGGGAGGTTACTTCGCAGGGTTGCCGTAAAACCCGAAGGGTCGTAAAAAAAACAGTAAGAAAGTCGCCCTTTCAGCAATAAAGGTTTCAGTACACTTAAAGCAATATTTTGGCAGTTTTGGAACCAGGTTATTCGCAATAATTGATTGCTCATAAATGCTTTGATCACACACCGCCTCTGTGTAATAATTTAAAAAAAAAATCATTAAACTAGTTAATTTTAGCCACTTAAATTTTCGAGTACACCTACGAATTTATTGAATGTGGTCGAGTGGCTTAATGAGAGGAAATATAAAAAGAAAAAATATAAAAATAAATAAATTAAATCAAGTACAAATAAGTAATAATATATTATTTAAAAGAAAATATTCAAACATAAATCAATTTACTCATGCTGCATTCAGAAGATAAACTCTCTATTTTTTAAAAAAAATAAATAAAATGGTTATTGACATCCTTATACAGTCTTCCGTTTGTTATAAAAACCGTCTGCCTACAGAAAGGACCTCAACACCCACTGGTTCTCGAATAACCTTCCCCTTTTCTGTAAAAAATTTACCTTGAGTTGTATCTTCTGGAATTTATCGTTTTATAAATTTATATTATTCCAAACTCTATGTCTTTATCTCAGATTGGAGTAGGCGGTGATAATATGAGTGGGACAACGTAAACGTAACAAGGATATTTGGCTCAAGTCATGAATCTATATTATATCTGCCTATCTATTTATAGATCTATATTAGGAACAATTATCTATGTAGGTGATCTAATAATATTTTTTTTATCTTGGTCTAATAAATTTTGATTTATTTTTATATATTTGTGTAGCCTTATTAAAACAATTATATACAAATCTAGAAAAATAGTTATATAAAAATTAAATATTTGAATATCACACAGTTCAAATCTGGTCTCCAATCATCATTATGATTGTATGTTTAATAGTAACTTTTTGCGTGTATTGATGATGGTCTTAAATAAAAAAAAAATCCTCTGTTCTGATTTAAAATTTAAATATTTGCGAATTTTTTTCCTTATTTTTTGCAAGTTATACACAATTTGTAACCCGAAACCATTTCATAAGTTTTAATTTATTCTGGAGTATTAAAATTGTTCTTCTGAAATTTCGTAACAATTTTAACAATATTTTTAGGACAGTGACTATTCGCAGAGTCTTTCTAGAAGGTGAGGTGGGGAGAGGTCGTTGAACTTTTAGCCCCTATTAGCCTTACCTCCTTTTAGCATCTCCTCACCAGCTGACAAAGAAGTCCCGTCCGTAATTGGCAATTTGTACCTCATTTTACAACTATTGATGTTTTTAAATAATAATAAAAATATAATTCAATTAATTTATGAAATTAACTCTGTCTTTTTTACGAAAAATACTAATTCAGATGTGAGTCCATATATTTTATGTGATATTTAATTTGTAAAATCCAATGATGATTCATAATAATATTATTTACTATTATTTTTTACACGTTCGTCGCCACGTCGAAAATACGTGGGTAATCCCATAACATGGTCACCCATACATGGATTACGTAGTGACGAACGTAAATCGAGATGTAATGTGGCATTATTCATTTCCTTGTTAATTTTTTTAATGCACAGAAATCATAATTACAGTTAATCCATAATTTTGAAGTTGTTAGAAACTATTTTTTTTTTTTTAAACGTGGCCGATTCCGGGAGACGATCATTTTAATTTTTCATAAATGCAAAGGAATATTAATTTAAAAAATATTTAAAATAGGTATTACCTCTATTATTTTAAAATTAAATTCAATTATTTCTATAATTGTAACCATTTCTGAAGCAACAGCTCGATACCCCTCCCCAATGAAATGATAGAAGGCGAATGACGACGTGAACTAGACTTACGTATGAAGTTGAGGCCCTCTGCTGTAAAATTTTTAAACCATACCTGTCCATTCTGTGTAAAAATTACATTCATTTACCGAACGGCGTTTATGACGTTATAGTCTTATTTAATTAAAATTGCTGGCCTTTTAAGACTTAACTACGCCATCTTTGTTTGAAATTACGATATGACCCGCAGAGAAAGATTTAATTAACATAGTTTTTGTTTCAAAAGTACATTCTAGGATTTATGGGTTGAGAACGCTTCAGGTTTTATTACAACCTAGTATTGCTATTTTATGTAGCAGTTATATTAACAGAACCTCCTCCTGAGTACCATAGAAGATAAGACAGAAGAATGGAATATAAGAAATGTCCATATTGAGGCAAGTGAATATGTGTCAAGTGCTATGGAAGGTTATGACGTCCTTCTCTGTGTCCCAGTTCCGCTTTGGGAATACTCGATCAGCTAGTAGTAGATCCTTGGTCGGACATGGGATTCCCATTTGATAGCGACCATCCTCCACAACACTGAGCACCTTTTACAGGTACCTCTTAGTCTTTAATGTCCGTCTAAACGGGGAAAGGACATTCCTGGAGGCGTCTCCCTGTAACGAAATAGGATAAAAGCTCCTATAAATCTAGTTGTTTTTTCATTGAGCAACTCTTGACAATGATTAGTCCATTGCTTAATTTTTTTTGTTTTTACGATTTAGGGCAGATATTTATATTAATATTATAATCAATATTATTTTATTCCAATGCAGTGCCAAACCTATGGGTTATTATAGTTATTACCTGAAGTGCAATCTTGCAGAACGATTCCAATGCCGTTTGGTAGTTCAGAAATATTCAGGCCGCCTTGTGGCTAACAATCTCGTGATTGATATTCAAATTACATTGGAATAGTAAAGATCTGGTGATCAAGCTTAGTTATTTTTCTATTATTATTGTTTCGGATTGTTTTATACTTAAGGTTTTTAATTCAAAATACTTTGCAGTACAATTAATCTGTACAATTTTCATTAATTCAAAAAAGTATTTTGAAGAAAGAAAAAAGAAGACAACTTTGTTAGCTAAAGATATTTTGTATCTTATAGATTAGTAAAAAATTTCATACATTTATCAATTGCAAGAAAGGTTTAAGCTATTTTGGTTAAATTTAAGATTTTAAGGCTTAAAATGGGTATAATCATAATAATAAATAAATAAAGTTATAATTTAACAAAGGCCATTTTCAAAGAGATACTGCCTTAATGTATATGGTTGCTACATACACATGCATGGGTTACTACTTATATCTAAATGTTATTTAAAATATTTATAAGAATTAATACTAGGTACATTAATAACAACAAAATATATAAAATATATGCATTTTTTTATCGAATTTATATATATATTTTTTTTAATAAATTCCTTTTACTGTTTTTTTTCCCCCTCTCAATTAAATAGATGATGCTTTTTGCATTTCCCGCCATTCGATTTTCCTCTGATCAGTTACCATGCCTGCAGTAGTTGATAATTCCTGTGAAATCAAGTATTATGCTATATCAATTAGTCTTTCTATAAAATGACAAAAATGTATAAAATTTGTCTATCAGTTTTACATTTTTTGAAAATTTAATAAATACCTTTCATACCTTCATTACTCTGCATGTATTAACGTTTCGGACTACACTTTATCGATCAAAACATGAATCCTTTTTTTATTTGTGAAGTTTTCATACCCTATAAGTTCATTTGTCATTTTCTCTTTTTTGTCATTTAAAAAAAAAATATATATATGTAAGTGTGTGTGTCTCCCATTGTATCTGGAAGTATACATATATGGTATTTGTTAAAAATCCAAATAATTAAAAAAATGATAGAAAAACTTGTGGAGACTTCAAGAAAATATAGTTAATGGTAGAAACTTTGTTTTCATCCAAGTATGAATGAAGGAGATTAACACTTCAACCATGATATCCTACGCTTGGATGAGCCGGTGTCAGGATAGCGATAAAATAGTTCCTTAGAGTAATAAAGTTGCCAAGCAAACGGCTACCTGGAGTCATCAAACCTTTGCGTTCCCATAGCCAGTGTTGGCCTAGAGCTAGAACAATGAATAGCAAATCGCCTTGGCGTAGATGATCCATTACAGCGGTAAACTTCCGTTAGTCAGGCGATGAGAACCTCGTACCTTCCCTCCCACCTCCACTTCCACAACGCATTATCGTCGCGTTTTACAAGCGCAATCGCTCCCTGTGCGAGCCGACACTGGCAATAACCATCCAATCTCTTCTATGACCCATCGATTTCACTCTTGAGCTATAGGTCAGCTACGCTTCGCGTTATTAGACTTATTGTCGTGAAATATGCTGGAAGAGTTATGAAGGTCACCCGGGCGTTAAAGTATAATTGTGGTTTTATCTTCTGATAATGCCATTGCAAAGATTATTGAGATAGTCTCAATTAGTTCCAGATTAGTGAAAATAATTCAAGAACTGTTTATATATAGAATCAGTGCAATGTTAATAAATGTTTTAATATTCTTTTCTTTTTATTGCGCTATTCTAATTTAATGACCATTACCAATGAAACTCGCCTCCGTATTATTTATTTGTTTATAACTTAATATCTTACGAAATCATTACACGGAGGGCATAAATGAATAATTACGGCGCTGCAAAGAGCTCCAATAAGACAGATTGAAGCATATTAATGCCCACCCTGGTAGACAATAAAGATCACCCACTAATGTGACGTCAAGTTTTTTTTTTGTGGCAGCCATGTTTGCGTTCTTAGGCCCACAAAGGATCCTCTTAACTGTCCGCCGTGGCTCAAGGTAGGTAGGCCAAGCTACATAACTTACCTTCTTGTCTTGTCATCTAATCCTTAAGAGTTCGATTAAAGCTAGACTTAAGACTGTAGTTTCAGTTATTAAAAAAAATGAATAAAAAGGTCTAATACCTTACTGTATTCCTCACTCTTAAGATGGAAATTGGAATGCCTTGTCATAAGATTGAAGTTATGAATGGTCCAGTCACCCTGCATTCTTGTATTTAAATCTTAATATATATTTACCTATATATATATATATATATATATATATATATATATATATATATATACAAAGTTAAAAAATGATCAGAGATTACATCATAAAAAAATAACGTAACCCTATTTATTTCTATATTCGAGAACAGTGCAAACAACATTTACACTAAACAAGTAAACCATATTGAACTTAGACTCTTCACTCACGCTTCCTAAAAATATGTCGCCCACCTAAAAAAATTTGGCCAAGATATCCACGCTCAATCTAGAACCATAGAGTATAGATGGATAAAAACCATATATTCGATTTTAATACAATCTTATTAGATACCCTTGTATTATATTTGTAATAAATAATTGAATGAATTTATTGTTGTGATTTTACCAAAAAAGATTATTTATCACGTGTAGCATTCTTTGTGATATGCAAAGTCGCTCTCGGCTTCAACATTTAAGTCTTGTCTAACGCCGTTGAGGATTGGATATAAAAAAGTTACTCTCGTGTTAAAGGCTTCGTGTCTGTCAGTTATTCCTTTCTTCAACAGGAGTCCAGTTCCTTATAGTGTAGAAGAATGCGTCGACCATTTTTCTATAAATATAAATTAAAAATTCATATAACTATTCTAACCTGTTGGCCGATAGTCGTAACAAATGGCCCGTAATAATAGAAGGCTCCTTCGAGCTATTATCCTCTTAGAGAATGAATTATTCAACCTCTGCCAGGAATGTGGCTAACCTTTAGGCCGCCAGAGAAAAAGCCACCTCCGAAGATAGGAAAAGTCCTTCCACTATCCTCGTCCTCGAGTTTAAAGATGTTTCTGGATGTCTATTAGCTTCTTTGTTGGGTATTGCGAGGATGAATCGTAGGCCCTGTAACAATTATTATTTATTGCAGTCATTATGCGCTGTAATAATCGCTATTAATTACTTTTTATGGGCTGAGGAAAGTGGCGACCTCTCTTACCTCTTCGGGACGGTTTAACTGCCTTAGTTCTGCTACAGTCAGACACCACGCAATTATACTGGAAGAGCAATTATACATTTTAAATTGAGGTTTAATTATAAAATTTGATACACTTTTAAAATTAAAAAGAAAAAACTATTTTACATAGATAGACTTGATAATTTACTACCTTCTTGACGTTTCTTGTTTGTTGTTATAGAAACCTTATAACCGAATACATGCCTATTGTATTAAGTATTATATTCTAATTATTATCTCTATTAAAAAATTAAAAGCAGGTTATCAACTTACAAAAAAAATGTTGTTTTTTAAGTCATCTCAGAAGCTACAATTTTTTTTTTACACGACGTTTAACTATTTATAAAGATAGATATAATATAATTTTAAATTATAAAAATTAATTTGGTATATTGTTTTTTAAATTAATAATGTTCATTAATTTAAATAATATATACATGCATATATGAATTATATTAATATATTGTCATCTTAATTCGATAAAAGTATTTTAAACGATTAGAACTACCAACTTACTCTTTTATTCATGTACTTTTATATGGAATTTATTTTATAAATTAACTAAGTACTTAATTTCCATAACTTTATTTTGTAAAATCATTTTTGAGTAATTTCACTCACCTGTCCCGAACTGTCATCTGTAATTCTTTACCACAATCTTATTCCATCGTAACTGTAAAAATCATTCGTAATTACCGCCCCAATTATGCATTATTCATTATTCATTGCCTTCCGGTAGGACATTTGCATGATCACCGCTATCATAGGTTCCATTATGCTGAGAGCCTTCTGGAAGTCTGAGCGGCTCTCAAAGAAGTTGAGGTCTTCGGCGACCTCACCAATTAGTAATTATAATTAGGCTCTTCTAGTTTTTTTATCAGGTTCTCACAAGCAGAGTGGTTTTTTTTTGTAACAAAACCGCAGTGCAAGAGGGGGCAAAAAACTCGTCGGTGGTTTGAATGGCGCAGTGGTTGGAATCTTGGAATACAAAGACGTGAAAAGAATTTTTTTTTAATTGTTTGAATTTTCTTACTTTATAATATTTCTTTGTTCTATAATAATAAAACTGATAGATATTTAAATTTGTATTTTATGATAGATTAGCTTAAAAATGAAAAGTTTATATATAAATATCTCTTTTCCAATCTCTCTCATTATTTATATAAACATTTCCTTGATTTGTGTATGTGCCAAGTCGTTTGGTATCGATCATTAATTTGCATATAATTATTATTTTCTGGGAGACGTGGCCAAACATGTCCAGAAGCAGTCATGGGCGTGGCCTCAGCTCAATATGACTTCCTAGCCGCATTGAGTTATTTGATAATCATCAAATATTGAATATTAATGTATTTTTATCAATTTATATGAAAATGTATACATTATTTCATTATATCATGCTAAGAAATGTTTTTATTAAATCCATAAAAATATAAATTAAATAAATAATGTATTAATAATTGCAATACTACCTATTAATAAAAAAAATTAATAATAACATTACTGTTGTTTTTGTTAGTTATTTTTCCAGTTATCTTGACCCTGGCCGTTTCAATCTGGTGTAAAAAAAAAAAAATAAGAGTTAAAAAGATGCGCATCTAATTTATAATGACGGAGTTCGGTTCTTCCTGCTCGAGCGTGGCATTCTATAGTTCGTTGGACAAACTGTTCTCTGTAAAAATGTTAATTTTATTTTTGTATGTTCTTGTTTTTGAAAAACTTTTTTGGAGGCCCTGCATTTTTGAACGCGCTGAATTACGCTGGATAGCCGATTCACAAGTTTATTTTCTTCCAAACAAAACCGTAGATACGTTAATGTATACCCGAGAATACCTTCAGTCAATTTTTGGTTATTCGTTCCAAAAAAAAAATTTCTGGATCAATTTACATGTTTCGGGTACCTTTAAATCTTCCTATTACCGATTATTTCCGAGGTTCCCTTGTTTTTCTATATTTCTGGACTACTGTAGAAAATATTTCTACGAACTTTAGAATAATTCTAATAAAACATTTTAAGCAGTATGGTGTTTTTGAAAATGCAAATAAATTGGTTTACACAATATACCTATATAAATTGATGATCAACGTAGGAGTCATTTTAGGCTACCATAAAACAGCTTTACTAGTTAAATATGTTCAGTTTCTCTATAAATAAATATGATACCAACATCGTTATTAAAGAAATTAAGTCTAATATTTGTTTTTGTTTTTTTCAATTTACTTCTTATTCATCGATCGTAGTAATGATAGGATTAACTTAATTATAAATTTGGAAAAAAAAAATTAAAGCATATTAACAACTCTATAAAAAAGAAGGAAAAAAGTTAAGAAAAAACAAAATGTGCAAATAAGAAACCAATGTAATATGTCCAGTTTTTAAGATCGATATATGTGTTGTACAATATTATTTTGTTGTTCTCAGTTCTTTCATTGCAGACAACTTTTTTTTTTTTTTCAACCAATTTCGAAATGTCAATATGTTTTCCTTATTCTCGACAGATAAAATGACTTCTATATGTATTCCATATTATAACGTCCTTCCTACCATCACCAAAACTCCGAGACAAATATAAACATTGGCATTCTTTTTATATTCGAACCTGTTTGTGGAATCTATTTACTACTCCACCTCGCCCATTCTGGCCCTAATGGAATTTCTGCGCAGCAAAGGCAAGAAATATCGCCAAACGCATTTTCTGCGTCGTCGCATTATGTTTGCCGAGAATCCTAATATATTTAGCATAATTTATAAACAACAGTCCTCTATCTTGCTAATTTCCTCGCTTCCCAAGGACATCTGATAAACCTGTCGCCATCTTTTAACGTTATATTATTTACTGTTATCGTACAGTAAAATTCTAAAAACCACCTCATCAACTATTAAGTTTAATTGATAAAAATATATTTTTTAAAAATTAACTTACTAATAAATTAGCAGCGAGGTGTTTCATAACATTATGAAAATTTTACTGCTGATGTAATTTGTTGTCCAAATCAACCAATATTTAAAAAAACAAAACAAAAAAAAACGTATTAATTTACTATAAAAGATAGAAATATTGTCAGAAGATTTATTTTTATTTCATATATGCTGGTATTTAAAATATTTTAATTTAAAAACTTTTAAAATCTTACTTGAAAAATATCTACCATATTTACTATCCTCTAATTTATTTATTTATCCATTTTATTATTTTTATTTTAATCACATTATATTCTTTATTGTAAGAAGAATTTAGGATATTATTTTCTAATAATCGTTTGTATTCAATAGGTAGTGTGGTGTTTGTTGAAATGCAACGATAAATTATACATAATTACTTAATTAGCATTCCAAAACTTAAGATGTGTTTTACTGTAATCAAATTATAGTTGAATTTTATTAAATTAAATTCAATCATAATTTGACTACAGGAGAGATGTTAAAGTTAAAAAAAAAAAAATTAATTGTAAAAACAAGTCTAAATTAAATAATCTAAATTAATATCTCCTGAATATTTGGTAACTTTTCCTTGAAAAATATCTAAATATTTTTTATCCTAAAATCTTTTAAGTAAACTATTTATTACAATATACAATTTATATATCTTTTATTGAAATTTGAATAAAATAATATATTAACTTCTAGTTCTTGACCTAAATGTTTAATATATTTTTTCCTTAACAATATTCAGTAATTATTGTGAATAATATTCACAATATATTTTTTCCTTAACAATATTCAGTAATTATTGTGAATAATATTCACAATGATAATTAATCTTACCAATTTTTGTAATAATTTTCTGTTCTTAAATCTTCATTATAGTAGTGAGCCAAAAACGTCTTTATAAATAGTTTTTATTCAGATTCATAAACTATAAAATGTTTACTATTGAGGCATGCCCAGTTTGATTCTGTTATGTTTTAACAACTCTCGCAGTTCCGAACTGAAAACATCTCCAGAATATAAAAACATCAGGTTTACATCCTTTCTGGATTTTTTCTCTCCCGAGTTCCTTGCTTACAATGTTTACAGGATTGGTATCCAAACAACCATAGCTAGCCTTCCACGTGTCTCAGTTCAAAGCTGCTTCAAGGTTTTACGATCATTTTAATATGCAAGGCGTTTGTCACGAGACACTGCGAATAATACATAATAATATCTTTTTTTTTTTTTTGTCCAGATTACTTATTAACATTCAAAACGAAGTAGGACAACTGAAAGTTGAAAGGTCCTCTGTTGACGCAACTTTTATCGATTGGTGTGCTTAGGCTATCAAACCGTTGAAGATGATACAGTTCTTCAGAAGATAAGATAAGCCGTTCGTAAGACCTATTTAACCCTTATCTTCTTCGAACCCTTGGCCTTCAGGGGTTGCTCCGATAATGGATGAGCCTTCTTGTTTATTTGATTAGTCATGCTACAATCATTATCCATCCAGGATCCTGAAGTGGCATGTGTACAGTCTTCTATTGTTCATGTAAAAGGCCACATTTCACCGTAATTGTTAACGAATTTCGAGTGAATTTAATAACTAATTGTGGGAAATAATTAATTCCAACTCGCTCAGCAGGAACTGCCGAGCTCACATTCTTGCATCGTGTAATACTGTTATTAATAAACATCTGACGCAATTTGTGTAACCATATTATTATACAGGCTGACCATGAGCACGTCTCTTTTCGGAATTTTATCTGGAATGCAGAAAGAAAGAAGGAGTGGTTGGTCACTAACAGTACACGAAAAAACTTATCTTTCTTAAAGAAATTAATTAAAAACTCCATTCATCATTATCAAAAAAATGTTTTTCTTGAATACTTGTTTCTGTCGCAAATGAAATTTCCCAAATCTGAGTTACGAGAATTTTTGTCAGTTCAAATATAACTATTATAAGTAAAATAATTTTTTCATTATAAGCAAATATTTCCCATTTTCTTTTTACAAAACTATATTTTTTAAAATCATATTATAATATTTTTAGCATTAAATATTTCGATGGAGTAAACTATTTTTGATTTTTATTATACTAGTAGCACGAGTATATACTCTTCTTCTTAATCTAGCTTTTTTTACCGTCCCGCGATGTGAACAAATAATAATAATAATGAAAGCGATTGTTATTTCAACATTTATTTCTGTCTGTTATTGGCAAATAGTCACTACTTGTATATATATTTTCAATACATTCTTTTTTTTCTCTTCGTAATCATAGTTTGCAGCAATAACATATTTTGTTTTAATAGTTATTCCTTTATCATACTATCGTTTGAACATCAATATTTAAAAAAAATAAAAATAATTTTATAGAATAGCCTTCGACTGTAATTAAAAGGGACTTGATTATGCTCCTAGCATAACTTGCATAGAACTACAATAGTATTGAAAATCGTTTGCATATTTCTACCTCATTTATTTTTAATTAATATATATTTTATGATTTTTATAGTTTTAGTAGGAGCCTGATCATCTCCTGGCAGGTTGTTATCTACGATAACTTAGTTATTTTAGGTACCAACCTACCAATTTTTATTCCTCTATCATTAATCATGTCTCCTCTCCTTTTGGTGAAGAGATTATTCAAGAAGATTATAATTAAATCATTATTTGTGCTATCTTTTTTTGGGTTCCTTACCTATTTTTATCTGTATATATTCAGCACAGCTTCCTTTAAACACCTTCCTGCATATCCTTAATAACCAATCTACCGCAACCAGTAACTATGTTCACTATTATTGACTGTGATACCTATTAAATTTATTTATGCTTGATCCATAATTGAAAAGTAATTTGCTTACAAATTGAAGTCCTAAAAGTTTTGTTACTCTTCGGGGACAATATTTCCTACTATTGAAGCTGTATTGCTATTTTAAGCGAACTTTTCTTGAGCACGAACATTCTATTACAATTGTTAAGACTTATATACTGATCCTTTTCACCTACATACTTAATTATAGGTTCATTTATGTGATTGGTGCAATAAGGTACCTGAGTCGCAAGCCTTAATCCTAGCAGAAACTTATCCTTGAAGGGCTCAGATGCTGGAGCTGGCCGCAGACAGGTAACGGACAAGTGGAGGATTACATAATGACCAAGCAGAGAACAGGTGTATAGGGTGTACACCCCCGACCTTGCTATTTAACACCCTCCTTCCCCTCACCTGTGTCACATACCTCTCCTACTAGCCGTCCCGCCTATATCCGTCCCTTCTACTGTCCGTTCTGCCGACGTCCGCCATAACTGTACACCGCTGACCTTCTCGCTTCACTGTCAAGGCGCTCACATATGTTTATCTAACCGACTCTTTGTGTTCTTCCTTTATGGTTCTGTCTTCTCTTCTTTGTCTTTCGGCAACACGGGGAGGATTATCTCTGAATGGGCCGAGTCCGTGCGACGTTGCGAACCTACGCAATGTTGCGCAATCGGCTATCGACGATTGTACACCATTTCGTAAAGATCATTTGCATTGTCAGTTTCGTAATCGCATATGACAAGAGAGTATTTGAAGTCTTTGCTTGTGGGATAGACTTTCGGTTAGGTACCTGTGTTGAAAGCATGTTATGTCCCAATATTACATCTGAATTGTACACAAATAATAAGAGGGTTATGATAAAACGAAAGGTATCAAAACTCTATAAAATCTTGTATAACGACACCCTGTAATTGTATTAATGAACCCTTACGATGGTCTTCTCATTAGTTACCTAGAATCAAAAATAAACTAAATTTTTGTTCCTTTGATATGTTAGGAAAGGGTTCATTTAACAAAAGGGATTTTATGACCGTAATAAAATTGTATACTTTTTTTTTAAAAGTAATTTTCTACTGAAGCCAATTTATCTAATGGCGAACTTGCCCTAATTTAGACGTTCAACAAATCCTGGACATCTACATGTGAAGTTTCTTAGAGAAAAGAAATTTAGATTCCAAATTTCATTGATTTTATTTTTATTAGTACAACCTTATAAAAATCTCCATTTACGAATTTCGGTCCCAATAGTAATACTCTAAAAAAGACGGTACCTTAGTTTGCGACGGGAGTGTTCTTTGGCTTCCATGTTTTTTGCGCCCTATCTTCCGCCTTCCGGGGTGCGCCCCTGATTAGAGAGGCCTGCAATCTGGGCGAGGAAATGCTCCTGGAGCCGCCCACATAACTCAAAGGAAATGCCTAATTCCAGAGTAGCTTCACGCCCTCCGTTCTGCTCCAGCAGATGCTTTGGCCAGGAAAACTGACTCCTGATTTCGGCAAGATGCCTGGGACTCATCAGTACCATATGGTCTGTCATGTGTTTCCGTCTTTTTCTGAATTTCGGCAGCCTGAGAAAACGGTAAATTTTTAAATCCTTGTTTAAATAGGTATCAACAACTATCAATAGTTTTTTGTCATTTAATATAGTGTATAAATTTTGATATTTCATTAAAAAATATCCTTATATTGTTAATACACATATAGCCTAGTTAACTTTGGTTGGCAAAAATTAAGAAAATTCTTTCTCTTTTTATAGTTTTGCTATAAATTTACGGATGTATTGCCTATATGTTCCCTTTGTAACATTGACACTTTGTCTATTAGTAATTTCTTATATATATAGAATCAGAACTTTATTTCGCTGATGCGTCACTAGAATTACTTTCCGAGTGGTACACTTAATTTATTTCAACTACTTTTTAACAATAACGTTCTATGTAGGTCCTTAATATTTTATGGAAAAAAGATACCTTTTACAAAGAGAAATTTGTTGCTCCAATCATTAGTTCTCACGTTAAATATGCTCTTGTTAAATTAACAAAAATAATTTTTTCACGTAACTTGGATAATTCGAATCTTCCAGACGTTTTTATAATTTCTCATTATAATGAAAAATGGGAGCTATCTTCTTTCTGCAGCAAACCCTTAATTTGTTGCTTATTCAGACTTTGACTTAAAAATGAGTTACACAATATTATATTTTTTTTCTCTTTTTTTATAATTGCTTTCTGATAAAGATAAAATGAACTTTTGAAATAAATTTATTTAAAGATTGCGATCGTAATTGCTAATATTTTTTTTCTGACGATAGAAAAAGTTTTATATTTCAATAATGGACTTGATGATTGGATCAATAATAAAAATAAAATAAATAATATTATATTACAGATAACAGCCTGAAAGAAAACCTATTTAATAAAATAGCATCTATAATTTTACCTTAATAAAATCCATCTTTATAATTTAATGGTGATGAAAAACGTAACAGACCGCCTCCAGTAATTACCTGTAATATTCTGCCATTTTAATGTCCCCTTAATTGCAGAGAGTAGGAAGGATGTAGCCAGCGGAAAATTTATAATGTCCATTGTCTGAACTCGATTCTCAGAATAGAAGATAATATCTTAGCTTCTGTGTCACTAGCAAATTTCCAGAAATTTTCTCATTTTGCCTTTATACTAGGTGGCAAATCTATTTTTATTTTAATAGGTTCATTGTTATTTCAATCTGTTTTGTATAATTATTTGCTGGATTTTAATTAAAAAGAATATTAAGTTTTAAGTAAAGGACTGATTCCTTTTCCTCATCTTCATCCATTTTCAATTATGTTTGTTATAAGATCCAACGACCCATCATATCCCACCATTTTTCAAATAACATATCCAGATTTTTGTATTACTGCCTCGGTCTCTTTGAATGCGCTCTTCATGAATTCTCTCACAATCTTAATTGTACCCAAAAATAACAATAGCTGCATTAATTATATCAATATCATTATTCTTTGGAAACTGTTTCTAGAAAATATTCTCATTTCCTCTTTCTTAGAATAATTTTAATTAATTAATTAAACGGTGATTTCACCGGGGATCATAGAATTTCTAATTTGCAGTAAAACAATGCATATTTATGAAACGCAAATGCAAATATCGGTTTACTGTTAAGAAATTGCAGCTGTTTAATAAATTATCTCCCATCAAATTGTAAAATAAATCAATTTTTATTACTAAATGACAGACTTCGGTAATAAAAAGAGTTGCGACTAACTTATAACTGTAAAATTTCAATGCTGAATAACACTTGCATTATTATAGTATGAATCAATGATTTACAAAACGGATTTGGTTTAAAGATAAAAAAAAATAAATGACAGAAATGAATAAAAAATCTACTTACAAATAAAATATATAGCGTGTTTGTTAAATTACAAATATATGTAAGTATACCGCTCATTTGCTAGAACAACGTAATAATTTGAAATGCACGATTTTTCAAATGATGCATATGAAGTTTTAAATATGTACCTACTGCATTAATTTCAGTGAAACTATAATACAAAACTTTAAAAATGGCTTGATTGGCCATATAAGTTCAGAAACGACATTACTATTTAAAATTTCACATAATTTCAATTGTTCCTGTGGAATTTAATTAAAAATTCATAATTTTTATAATATGTTGAAAGTTTGCAAACTTTATTTAGACAATTTATATATTTTAAATTTTAACATCAATTTAAAATATTTATTTAAAGTATTCGCAGGAGTTCATCTAACATATTCGATATTGCTGTTCAGTTTTAAATATGATTAATTTTAAACTTTTTCAATGTCAACTAAAATGTGATTTAAATAGTAGACGGGACGGGTATGGTTTCTTCCATGTATGTATTTTTTTTTTTATCTTTCCTCACGGGAGACTTTAACGCCCGACTCTACAATAGAAGGTACTCCAGAAGGTTTTTTTATGGCCTGAAGAAATTGGAATGACGGTAAATGGATCATGGAGATGGCTGACGAAAAGCGTGGAAAAGCGGTCCGTTGCGCATGGCAAGGAAAATCCAAGTTCGTCCTGTCCTTGATGGAGCTGAACAAGGATGAAACGGAGCAATTGTCGCTATCTCTTTTCATCCTGTAGGATTTTACATTATTCTATTAAAATTACCAAAACTGAAATGTTTTGGCAAAAATGGCTTATTAATTTATATTAATATTAAATCTATACTATATTAATAACTATAGCCTCTCAGTTTTTTGTCAAATTCTTGGCACACGAATTCCAATAATAATTATTTCATAAATGTAAAAAAAATATCTTGTTAATAAAAACTCAACAAAGCACTACTACCTACCTATTAAATGACTTATTCTGAAACCACATTAGAGATAATATCATTTACCATCTACACAATAGCCCGTAGGTCTCTTAACCAAGAGTTCACTTGACCCGGCCGCTCTGTCGACATGACATAAAATTTTGTGCCTTATCTCGTAACAGGACTATAATAATAATTAGGCAATAAATCAACAAAGTTATCCTTTCTAACCATCTGATAAACAACAAACCATTTAAATTCTCAATGTTCCAAGGAAAAGCAAAAACCTTCCCGCTCTAAGGACGTCGGAGATTTAATCTTATAGTGGCCGCATTATAAATACTCAGCTTGTAACGGTCTGTAATCATGCGGAGATTTTTGAGAACTCGACTTATTCAAAAAAAAAAGGTTAGGTATTCTTCAAAGAGAACTACATTAAAAAATCCGAAAAGATCTTCTTACAAGGGTAACGACCCCAATTGCCACTTTAAAGTTCTGTGAGCCTGAACCCTGTACTGTACCTACCTGAAATAAGGTTGGGCGAAAAGTACCTAGCAAGATTTACAGCCCCTGCATAAACTTCCAAAACTACATTCTGGTCCCAATTTTCAAAGTGAATTAGAACGACTCTTGAAAATTCTCTGAAATTATATTAAGAACCTAGTCTCCGGGCAGAGCCAATCACAGTCCTTGGTGATACTGTCCTTCACAGGCGACTGCCTCATCTGACCGATCCCTCAACCTCAGAACCATACTCCTTGGCGTGTGGTTGACCCTCCGAGGATGATGTGGTTGTCTGGAAGAAGAAGAGGTGTGGCCGATCTGGCGTGTATAATACGCCCATGATGAGTTTCCTAGTCTACTATTTGTCTGTTTGCCTTAGAGGACCGAACTGGTTGTTTTTTAGAGCCGGCATCTCAGCGTTATTCAGTTCGATTCCTGCGTGTTGAAGATGTCTCAAAGAAAAAGTTGATAAGTACTTTAAGATGTCCTGGATGTTTCTATTAAAAGAAATCACTTTTAGAAGTCAAACCTTTGGCTTAAATGTCCTTAGTTACAATTCAAATATTAAAGTATTTCATTTACTCTGTCAATATAATTAACCTTCTGTATCGCTATGAACAACTAGTAATAAGTAGTTAACTATATTATACCTAGATAGATAACGCATCAGTTCATAAAAAAAAATTGTTTTTATCAAAATTTCCGTTTAGCTGCTATAAGCAGAAATGTTGCGATAATTACACCCTTTTGTTGTATCAAGTCCCATTACCTCAGCATGTTCTCGCACAGTTTGTTCTTTTAAAGTACCTCGACTCGATTCCTGTATCTCCTAACTCAGCACTCGGGTAGTAACAGGCCTGACGAAAGAAACGAAGCAATGGCAGTTCGAAGAAGACCGTCCAAGGACTCGGAGCAATTACGGTTACCTAAGGGTAGAAGAAAAGAGAACTCGTCTTGTAAGAAATGATATCCTTCGGTTATATTTTTTTCAAAACGGATTCGGGCACAGTTAAATGCACCTTTCGACCGCTAGATAAGGGACTATAATGGCATCTATACGCTAATGATGGTTGTCAGATTAACAACAGCGATATAGGCGCTATCGTTCAATAAAATCTATTCTTCCAGTCAGACCCTATTCATAATGATTTTTTATTAAGAGCACTCCTCTTTCTCCCAGGAAAAGGAACTGCAAAATCAGCTATAGATACTGAGATTTCTAAGTCATCTTCCTCAATAATACTGTTTTAGATCAATTGTGCATGGATAAGGCATATCTGAACATGTTTGACAGCTTTATTTCTTTAATTTTTTTTTACTAATCGAGAAAACATTGTTATTAACTAGGTTTTCAAGGTGACCCAGAATAATGATTTTAAATAATATCAGGGTTATCTGTAATTTCTGATTCCACGCCAAGCTTTAAACAAGTTTCTGATTTGATCTATGAATATTCCAATGGTATGATATCATGTACCTATGCAATTTCGCAATATGATAATAAACAGAACTACATTTTATAAGACTACGGTAGAATGATTAATATCAGGATGTATCCTCTATGAAATTTTTTATTCCAAGGGTTTTATAATGTGAGTCTTGTAAGATTTATAGCCTTTATCATCCAAATGTAGTAAGTACTTTATTATTTTCTTAAGTCAAAACCCTTGAACGTTTTATCGCCCAGTTTGTAAGGCTGTTGGAAACGGCTAATAGAAACGCTTCACAGATGTCGCTGTCGATCAAGGACTACTCAATGACGGTTCTAACATTCTCTTTGTCTCCCGATAACAGCTGACCGTTGTCCCGATCTTCCGGGTTCCTCAGGTGTCCCCCATTGCGACACTACTTCACCTGAGGTGTCGACACCCTCCTTCGTCCTCGGCCTCCTCTGAGCATTCCGTGTCCGACCGGCACGTCTGTCGTGGAATCCGGCTTTTATGGCGAGGCTCGCCCTTGGGAGTACTATCGTCGGCACGCCACATCATCCCGCTGAAGGTTGAGCATTGTGGTGGAGTGGAAAAAAGGCAGTTGGGAAAAAAAACTAGTATAATCCCAGTGAAGAAGTGAGAAGTTAATAGACATGGGGTGTAGAAGAAACGTAATAAAGGACATGGAAGAATTTCTTTTTGTACAGACCGTACTTAAGCTATATTAATTTGTGAACTGGAGCCCTACTGATTGCTTGCATAGCAGCGATTCCTCTGGTATCTTGATTGTCTTCGAAACTAGTTTAAAGTTATTTTCACCTGCTTCAATGCCATTAGTAGTTTTGTAAATAGCACAGTGAACGTCACTCTGGCCTAGTAATGTTTAAAACTAATCTGATCGGAGTTAATGAGCTTTCATTAGTTTTAAACTTTGATACAAACAATTTTTCACTTTCAGTCCAAAAATATTTTTCTAGTTATCATTTAACTGATCTGACGTTCCTTTAAAATAATAAATTTGAAGTTCTCTACCAGATGTTTAAAAAATTTAATACTTTTATTAATTTAGTAAGGAAAATAGTGGGTAATCGTGGTATGGGAGATAAAATTACAATAAAAATAATAAATGTTAAATAATATCTTAGGATTGTTTGTTATTTTAATACTATTTCTAAATATTTAATAAATGTAATTAAAGACGCCTTAATAGCTGTTGATCCCGTACGTATCATTAATAAGTATTGCGATAAACAAGTTATAGTGTAAGCATTATTCTATAATCGTGGAACTTTTGCTTCAGTGTCATTGTTCACTATTTTATTGAATTCAATAATGGTTTAATGACTACCTCTCACTAAAAATGAAGAAAAAACAGTAAGAGAATTCAATGTTGATGTAACGTTCTTCGACGGTTTAGATTCGACCTCTTGACAAATTGTGAGTTGCGCTTTTGATTATTTGTTTGTAACATTTTGAAGTATTCCTTGCTCACCATATCTCTTCTAGACCACCACCTCTACTAGGCCCTTCTGCAAAGTACGCAGAAATCCATTATTGTCGTTTTGTTTTCAAATGATTTCCTTTAACAACCGTGGCCCTTAATGGAGCGCCGCGGACCCCGACTGCTTTAATAGCAATTGCTAGCAAATCATGATGACATTCTAATTTCCGAACGCATTACCTGGGGTTACTGACCTTATCCCAGCTAAATTATCTTTCCTCAGCTTCCTAGCTCCTTGCGGATTTGGCATTTTAATAAAAGTTTGATACGGCTGATTTTTCCTTGCTAGCCTATTGGAATACAGACTCAATTTTGACATAAACAACAACAAAAAAAAAATAAGAGAATTAATGTAACTTAAAAAAAAAAAACTAACTAACATTTCACTGGTGTTTAGCCAAAAGGACTTTAATTAAAACCAAAGGTTGGGTTTCACTAAGCCTAAAATAAATAATATTTATTGAAAGTTGGTATTTTACTATATGGATAGTCTCTGTTAACATAGTCGATAAATCAAGTGAAATTTATTTTATCTTTTTAATGTATTTCATTTATTTACATCATGTATAGAAAGAACTGTTATACTATGGGCATGTAATATGCATATAATCGAGTAATTACCTAGTCTACTGGATAAAGAACAAAGTCGCTTCTTGTACTGAAAGAAACAGTTTTAAATCATGGTTTGGAACTAGGAATCTCTTCAAGGCAGAAGTTTATTTAAAAAGAATAGAAAACAAAACACTAGAATGATAATAAAACAGATATTTGTAACTTGGTACTGACCACCGCGAATCTAGAGCAATCCGAGAATCATAACCTGTACCATAGGTATGCTACATCAGAGTCGGTCTTCTAGTATTATATTACAACATAATAAGTTTTGTTTTTACATCATTAATAAATAAGTAGATGACATAAGAAAAAAACTGAATTGGTGTTAACAGCACCTTCAATCCTTTTAGGTAAGTTAAATAATTCATTATACGCGAAAGATGTGTGTAAAGGTATTTAGATATCTCAAAGATTCATCTAAACCCAGCGAACAAAACAAAACCCAGACAAGTTGACAAGCTATCGAGCTCGAAGATCTGCATCTATGAATAACGCCCAGAAGGATTCGCTGACCAAATGGTACTTGACCGTCCTTCAACCCGAATAGTTGACAAAAGGTGCTCCTACCCATCGCAATTAGTGCGACCACCAAGGGCATTCGGCCCAACCTCAAGTAATCGCTCTCCTTTTATGATAACGAGATGCAAATTCCTATTCTTTTTCCTCTTCCCAGGGATCGCTTCGTTTTATTTCTATTTTTCCCTTTGCCCAAAAAAGATTCGGGCATAAGAAAAATATTTTCTATTGAAAGGTGAGTTGCGAAATACTCAATAGCGGTTTTATATTCAATCGATTCGGTTATATATCTCGATGTTTGTGATGTTTTGTTTTGAATTCACGTTAGGGCTCATACGGCCAATTTTAAAGTGATGTTAGGTATTTCAAAAGTTATACTGTATCTTGCAATATGCCTACCACCAAAGACAAAAAATATAAAACACACTACATTAATAATGCTGTATTATATCCTTGTATGTTGATGCATTTATTATGGTAGACGAAAAAACCCAAATTATTATTAAAATGTTCCAATCTATAATTCATAATTCTATTAACGTATTTTTTTTTATAAATATTAGGATACCTTTCTTCAGCTTAGGATCCGAACTTTATTATTACGTTATATAATTCCCATTTTTGGATAAAAGTACCTACTGAATAAATAGGAACTACATTAACGTATAAATATATATATATATGTAAGGAAACTTGGATATCTTTTGCACCTTTAAAAAATATAAAAAAGGTTCCTACGTGGTTTATACGAGCATTTTGGGAATTTAATATTTTGAATCAAATTACACTATACTGGGAGGGAGGTAATTAGTATGATTGTGTTGTAAACCAATTTGTTATGTGTAAGGGATCTTCTAACATTACTATGGTTTGTAAATGTTGACGTTGAGTGAAAACTGAGGCGGGCACTATCCCTGCTGTACCTGGCTTTACCGGAACTGACATGATTTACGATATCCTGGCAAAAACAGTAAGATCTGAACAAAAAAAAAAAAATCCATCTCGCTTTAATGAATGGAACTAATTTGTACAAAAAGCAAAACCAAAGAGCCGATTGCGTGGAACCGATTATTCCTTATAAAGTATGCTACCTATACCTGAATATGCATCTTCAAGAGGACAGGTGAAAGACAAAGGATTGTATTCATAGCCTAGTCCCATCTGCTTCAATTACCAAAATTTCAGCTGCCCATCCGATTTATTATAATGGATTAAATCTTGGCAAAGCATAAAAGGCACCTGCTCGAGTGTCCTCGTCTTTTTTGAGGCAGGTGCTCCGAGTTCCTGTCTCCTCTTCCTGAGGGGCGCTCATGTTAAAGGTCTTAATGACAAGGGGGCAAGTATTTAAATCACCATCCACCGCAGCCTATACTTAGCTCTCTCTCCATTCTCCTAATTCCAGTTTTTAGGTTGTCTTCCTGGCGGTGAATACCTAGTCTAATATTTTTTGATTATGAAGTATGTTAAATAATAATGAGAAACACAAGCGATGGTTATAAGAGTGATACACAAACCTGTTTGTCTTCTGAGATTCGTTAGTTGTTGACCGTGAATCGGTTATGACTAGATAAAGTAAAAATGAAAGAAAACCGCAAGTAACGAGAGAATTATTTAAAATCTGTATCACGTTTACCATTCCGAGCACGTGCAACGAGATGAGGCTCACACAATGGATATGAATGACGTAATCCGAAGAGAAAAATGGCTATTTGACAGCCTTAGCGAAGAAAATAACAACCTAAAGCATCTCTCCCTTGGCATAAACAGATGAAGTTATGGACGGAAAATATATGTACCTTCAACCGTCCTATGCTATATTTATGCTGATTCCATCATTTGTATAATCTCGAATCTAGTCAATATAAATTGCGACTAATGTGATTTAATACCCATAGAAGGGATGACAAATAGGCCGACAACCACTTACATGGAGTGTTATTCCTGCCGCAGTTATTTACAGTGTAGCTCGCCAGGGATGCAGAACGGTAATCTATAGCCGCTAATTGAGCGGATCACCTTGCCGATCATCGGAGCTGGGTGGCGCTGCAGCGGGTAGCAGCGACAAAAGGGGGAATGAGGCCGCGTTCCTGAAACCTTGAAAGTCGGATGCGTTTCTACTCTCTAGTTGGAAATATGTCGCCCTTATTCGATACTAGCAATTGTTTATCTAAAACAAAACACCCTGTTTTAGAACGCTATCTGTTCTTTGTTCGCGGAGACCGTCTCGAGCCAGGGACAGCAAAAAGAGTAAATCGAGGGCCTATCTGTGGTATCTATCGGTGAATCATCCCATCCGTGACCCTGAACCCCAGCCACCCACGATTGTTAAAAACCCATGCCTCAAGGTCTTGAGGTTACTTCAGGAATAGATCGCATCTTGCAGGTTAAACAAACTAACAAACGTCGCTTCTCAGAAACGTCTTGTGCTTGAGAGATTCGCAACTATCTGTCACTGTTTTTTTTCCCCAAGACACTGCTTGCCTGAATTAACTGAAATAAATTTCATAAAATAGTATATCAATGAACCACTTCTTGATTTTTAGTACTTATGTTATTAACTTATTAGGATACTATAATAAACTTGTTATGTTTACCCATTAATTTATTCTTAATATATTTATGTTACAGTTTTCAGTACTTAGCAGTAATTAGTATCCTCATTACTATATCTCTCCTTTTTACTACATTACTAATCTGTTTCCTCCTGTTTTGACCTATTCGTTATTTTCTCCTTCAATTTTAGAAGCTCATGCCCAGCCTCCCTCTATTTCCCACAGAATGAAGACACGACGAGCTGGATATCCTGTAGCCAGGAGGCGGTGTGTAGCGGAGAGTAAGATGTGTCCGACGGCTCCGTTACCGTCCCGCTAGTAGTCCCGCAAGGCGCCGTCCTGCCCCTCCAACCTCACCCTTCCTCTTGTTTGTTTTCTTGTTCGCTGCTGGTCGCTACCCGCCGATTTATGGCTTCATTTACCGTCGGTGTCCATCCTCAGGTTGCCCACACGCAGTCGGCTCCTTTCACGGGCCTGTGCAATCGCCCATTCTTCTCTTCCATTCAATGGAACTATTTTTACAGCGTCTGAATCTCTTCCCATATTTTAAGCTGTTAAGTGAGCTCTTGTAAATTTATTCATCCATCATTCAATTGAATGTACTACCGAATCCAAACACATCCTCAAGTTTTATTATTCTATTCGTTTGTGTCATATTAGTGTCCTATTGCAATAAGCACAGAGAACAATCCAAAACGGACGGAAGAGCCTTCGTGTTGAAAGTGTTCGGTCTGGAAGGGCACCTACTGTTCTGAACCTTTCAATCTGTCCGGTCACCCAAGGTTTCTCCCAGCTGAAGGCTCCTACACACAATTGATGATCTTGTACTGATATTATCAAACGAATATCTGTTCATTGAGACTGACCTAATATGTTTCATCGATTATTATACAAGAAAATAATATATATCTATACGAGAGCTTAAGCAAAATGATCATAACAACTTTAAGGGTACACCTACGTAGATTACTTTGGTTATATAAACTTCTTAGAGACATATCATTCCAGAAGTCTAAAAACTCATTAGAGTCGTCAAAAGATCTCCAATGTTTTTTAATCCGAAAGTCCTCTGTTAATAATACGAATAAATAATATTATTTGTTTTTCATTTAAGGTAAAATTTTAATTTTTGTAAATAATTACAAAATTGAAATGTTCCTCGGACAGCTTCAACTGCTAATATAATATTAGTAGTAGGTACATGTACAGACATACGAAAAAAAAAATCAAATCAATTATAAATTGCCCTCAATGTTTTTTGAAAAATCTCGAAGGCCAGAATGACGTAATGTCTTTCATTGCCTGAGATATTTCAAATGGATGTTGCCGTCTTTTAATGAATTATAGATGACTTATGCTTATCTCCCAGTGCTGTGCGTTGAACTCAAGCCATGAGGAGCATTAAAGGCAAGGTTAAATCGTCTATTCCATTTTTGATTGAAAGCATTTTGTTCTATTTTTATTTCTTACCTGTCAGTTGCGATATGATTAATCTCTTCTGCCCTTGTCAGTTGGTAGACATTTTTCATTTGGGTGCGTCATGACTATTTTATGTTTGATGAATTATTTAAACAAAAAGTTACCCTATGTACAGTTGCGGCAAATTTTAATTCTTTGTAGCTGATATGATCTGAAAACAACCGAAAGAACTAAAATTCTTTTTAGTTATAAGCGAAAAAATAGTCTCTAAAAATCGGAGGCGATAAGCTAAGGTCGGGGAAAACTCGATTTGATGGAGTTCAAATAAGGTGTAGGTAAAGGTATTGAGGTTAGAGTCAACGACCTCAAAAGTGACGTGTAGGTTTTGCCACAGCTAAAAAAATAAATAAAAGAACTGTTCCGTTTCCCACTTCCAAAACAAATAAATTCTTTAGAATTGTGTAGATATACAGAAAGATTTGAATTTTATTCGTTTTTTTTTTTTTATAATAAGGGTATTTGAATATTCGCGACCTATTTTGAATAATCTTTGGGAATTGGAGCGCTATTAAAAAAAGTTCATTAAACTTTCAACCGCCTTTTATATTATCTCCTTATTTCAGGTTTGAGACGATTCTATTCATTAGAATTCTAATAGCATGGCTCTTATCACGTTTTTATTATTAATTTATTCAGTAGCTTCTTACAACTCAGATAATTGTTTATTAAATTAAAAATAATTGAATTTAATTAATTTGTTAATCTTAATTCTTTTTCTAGTAAATATGAAATTTTATTTAAAACAGTTTCCTCTAATATTAATCAAATTTCTGTTCTGTAAAATTTGCCAAATTTTTCATGAACTTAATTATAATTTTTTAAATTATTTATTTTAAAGGGACACCGAGTATTCTTTGCTGATTTTATCGTTTTTTGACGCATACTTTCTTAGCCAACCATTTAAGTCTTTAGTAACTTTAACGATAGTACAAAAAGGACCCTCGGCCCATGAGACGGAATAAATTAACCGGAGAAATATAGTGATAAGATCTGTTCCACGTATGGTTCGTGCCATCCCCGCCCTTGACATCCTACCATCCTTGACTCGTCGCCCCCGCACGTACCAACGACTTCTTTTATTGCGATCGCCCAGTTTTGCCGTGAGTCGAGGAGTACCGAAATTACGGAGTCACTTAATATTCCTGTCTCCTCATTAGAATTGCTAAATATTGTATGATCGCACAGGATATGATTCCATTTATAGAGAGACCTTAAACAAATAATGAAAAAATATTTCTAAAGTTTTTAATTTTTTTTGGGGGAATGTAACAATTATATATTTTCAAATTAATTACGTATTTTTTACATAGTTAGGATTATTTATTCCTATAATTATTTTTTGTTATTGTATTTTGGATGGGTACCTAATTTATAATTTCGGTTTTTCACCGATGTTAATTGTGTGAAAATGAAGATAGAACGATTATTTCTTCTTGGTATAAGTCAATTACTTTCTTGTCAGCATACAAAAATGATTGCCGATCAAAGTTATAATTATCAAATGCCTCACTAACTTACAAAATATCTCTCTCCTCACCAATGCTTATGAACTAGCATATATAATCATGGCCCTGTTATCTTTTACAATCTGCTACGATCGTTTATTACATACAAATTACAGGATCCCGTTCGAAAGTCATTCTTGTAGGAAATGAGATTGTGCTTTTTTTGTCTTCGACTTGGAGGCAGTTAATCAACGAGTCGAGAACTACCTGTTTCCTTCGTCCTTGCTACATGTTGTCAACCTGGGTAAGAAAAGAACAAAAAGGCTGGGGATTGCCTCATATTTCTCGCTACATTTGTTCCGACATATTTCCTTGTAAAGTCCGTTGGATATATATCCAAGATAATAGCTTCTTTTTTTATTTTTTGCTGAATAAAATAGTCTCTGATATAATCACCGGTTTCATTGTGAATCACTCGCAATATCTCCATTCTTTTCCACACCTTTTTCGCTGGTAACATTCTCACCGAAGATGAAGTTGAAATATGAAGACTGGACTTTTGTAGGTCACTTGAAAAAAAAAAATCTAATTGCACCCATATCTTCGATTAGGTCTCAATCTTAATTTAGTATTGCAGCATTACCTTAGAAAACGATTAGATGATTTAATTAAACATGTATATATTTTAAATTTATTGGCATCTTAATGCATTAATTTGTTCTCAGAATTAAACATTTGTACATTGAATAACAGGGATTTAATTTTTTACCCACTTAAAAAAAAATAAGATCGTTTGTTCGGCTTAGGGTTTTAAAAACTCTTAACGTAAACTAATTTATTTTTAAAAACTACATTCCTGTTTTCGTTTTATATATTTATATTTTATTGCTATATTGTTTTAGTTAAACATTATTTATGTTTCAAATACCTATATGTTATTACATAGTTATGTGGAGGGGCTGCATTTATTTAAAATATTCTTATAATAAATCATTTAATTTCTATAATACATAAAGAAGAGTCACATTATTTTCTGTATAAAATAAATAAAAAAACAATGGCTAAAATAAATTATATAGGGGTGGCATGGGGGGAGACGGAATTGCTTCTACCTGTTTCTTCATCCACCCTGGTATTACCTTGGACAGTAATTTTAGCCATTTTTTCCCATTACTAGGAACCCTTTTTTTTTACTTTTTTTTCTGCCTATAATTTTCCACCTTTTAGAGGAATCTACCGTTTTTTCTCCAAGTCAGTGTTGAATCCCGTGACATTGCCAGCCTTTCGCTGATGATGATTCTTCTCTATATTAGTACTTTATAATTTCTAATCCTTTAACTGTGTATTCCTTGACAACAAACAAGAAATATATTTGTACTCCATCTTTTACAAAAAAATATTCTAATATAATGTTTTACTAGATAAAATAAAAACGAAAGAATCCTTAAAGTTATTATTGTGGATATATACCAACCATTACTGTCTAACAAGAATGAAGTAGTGTTAGACAAAAATAAAAAATGATAACATTTAATATATTTGCGAGATAGGTTGTATTATATTTATGCGGAGTAATGAAATGCTAAATGCCTATGTTATAAGTTAGTTATTTTATGTCTGATTATAGCTCTCGTCAAGATCTTCTAAACAGTTATGTTGCTGAATGCTCTCCTATCACTGAAAAAAAAAAAAAATATACCATTTCTTTTTTGCAAAATCACATATCGCGACTTTAAGTGCCATGTCACATATCGGTTAAGTGATCATGGCAGCAGTTCTGACAGAGTTAATAACAATAAATCATGTTTACTGTTACAAGTTGGCAACCTTTTATTATGGAACTGACCTCCGTCATATCTTCTTGTACATGACTTCCGCCATTGTAGGTCGTGATTTCCATCACCTTTTTGTTCTGTAATATTGGGGTTAAATCTAATCTACTAATATCTCAAAACCTTGCTAAAAGAAATAAAATATTACAAAAAAATAATAGTTTTAAATGTTGTTAAACATTAATACACCCCCAACCTCTGAATGTGGTGGAATCATACATAATAGCTCCTCGTTGAGACAGAATATGAGTTTAACTACGCCAAAAAGCTGTATCTTCCTCGGATTCTTCTTCTATGATTACGTCTTGCAGGATAGTTGATGACTGAAAATAAATCTCTCCAAGATAATAGTGCCCTGACTCCAGTATTTGCCTTGTGTCTCATTAAGACCGCTTATAAATTTAAGACAAACACCACCTCAAGGTCCTCAAGGTACATTCATTACATACTGAGCTTATATCGCCACATAAATCCATTTCTGCAATTCTTCGGGTAATGTTAATCAAATGTCTTAAGGAATGTATCGATTGTCTTTATACATTTCAAATGGCGATAGAGTTTTATGTTTTACAGCTAGGCCATGGAGGCAATAAGCGAGACCAAAAAGGACTCCTTTCTTCTATCCTTGGCCGATATAACTATCTCTACAATATATTTCTGTATTTATATTGGAGCTATAAATAATTTTTTAACACTGTTTCTGAAAAAAAAAACCTTAGTCAGTAGAATGCAACTGTACTAAAACACGTATTATAATTTGATGAAATATTCATAAATATGCGTAAACATCCTATAGTAAGTTATCCGTGAAGTAGAATTAAAAATATACTAAAAATTAATTATTTCAGAAAACAGTCCTTTTTAACAACAAATTTTAATCCCGGAACTCAAAATGTGTTTATCGTGTAAAAATACCTATTCAACGGTTTTTTGTTTGTTTTGTTTTTATTTATTTATGCTAGTATTAATCACCAGACACGATTAAATTTCTGAATCAAACCCAAAACAAAACATTTGCTTTTGATTCCAATATTTTTCGAAAATGGTTATTGATAGTAAAAGTCGAGCTGTCTTAATTTATTATTGAATATGCTGTTTTTTTCACATAAAATAATTAGGTTTATAAAGCTCTCCTATTAATACAAGTTAATACATTCATATTAAACAAATTGGTTCTAAACTATAAATATTTTGTTAAATTTGCAACGAAATGGCGATATCCTTAAAAATCTTTTAAAATTAATTTTCGAAACATTTCTTCGGCAATATGGGCCTGAGTGCTTTTCGTCAAGCCTTTAATCCTGCAAACAAAACACAGAAGTTTGTTACATAAATAGTATTACGTAACACAAACAGCACCGTCCAAGTAAGTCTTCTTGGAAATATTAGGCATCGTTTATACATTACATTACAGACTTAATTATTGTTATTACAGGATTATACTTCCAAATAATCTAGTAATTTATTTTATTGATATATCGAGGCAAATAATTATTATTTCTCCATATTCACTCACACTTTGCGTTAAATAAATATTTATTATTGTAAAATAATTAACTAATTCTTTCGTAAAGGTTCGTTTTATTTACAATCAAATACACTCTCGTGTATATTTCTCTTCAACTGGTAAAAATAATTCGCATATTACCTTATATTAACCTTTCTGTTATACTATTTTAAAGTTATTAATTAGCAAAGTTTAGTTTATTTTTTAAATGTTATCATGAAGTGTACTATGGTACTTTTAACGCTAAAGTGAAATTTTGACTCTGCAGGGACTACATTTCTTCTGAGCCTTTAGATTGGGAACACTTATTTAAATAATATAATGTACGGGCAATGATTACAAATAGGCTCTGAATGTTTTTTCTTTACAATGATGATGAAATGATGCCTGTGGCCTAGAAAGCTGGAAATTCGATTATTCTTTTTTGCCAAAACTTATCTTACCGAGGAGAACTTAAGATATAGCCTAATACTAAAGTGCCTTCAAAGACGGTAGCGGCAGAAGTTGAGGACAACAACACAAACAAAATCTCTGTCCTGTGTTTGTAACACCTGCCCTGTGGGTTGCACAACTGCTCCCGATGACCCAGTGTACTCCCACGGAACCTTTGTAATCGAATCTCGCGCAAAAGGAGGAGTTCCTGGGAGCGGCGTGACCTTGCTTCGCCAAAATGGTGGATACCCCCTTCGGCATCTTTAATCTACGCTCGTGTCTCCCAAGAAACACACGCCTCTTCGTTGGAATAGCGATAATGTATTCCAACCTGTTAACTCTTTCCTCTTACAAACTCCGTCTAACTGTAGGTGTGTCCATATCTCTTAGGCTAAACGACATTTGGTTGATTAAACGTAATAGTGATCTGTTATGCAAATCGGTGGAAGAAAAAAAGATAAGGCCAGCGTAGGTTGTCGTGCATACGAGACTTCGACAAGCGTGACGTTGTTTTGACTGATTGAGAACTTGTTGATGGTAGTCCACCTCTTGATTTTACTCCTTCACAAAAAAATATCAAAGCAAGAATACTTCCATGCATTGCACAGCATTATAAGAAGTGTAATCCACAATGATATCGATAAACAACAACCTTATTCGATAGTTTTGACGAAACATACATCTAATGTTTCCTTACCTATACCTAAAAACAAAATTAATAAAAGAAAAAAAGAAAATGTTTGCATACTTAAAATTCAAGTTTTGAACTACTTTTAAAAACATTGAGTTATAAGTGTTGTGAATAAAATATATTACAAATGGTTACTTGATTTTTTCAAGATGTTGATAATATTTTAAAAAAAACCAAAGCCCTATAGTCTCCAGTAACATCTAAGAGATTAAGAGGCACCAAGGTTTTTGGAACATTAGCCTCAAAACCAGATAACATTGACCCAGGTAGAAGTCTGAAATACTCTATTTTTAATATAATCTAAACGATCTGTAGTAAGAGCAGTTTTCTCTGTATCTGTCTATGCTTTATGTTCACAATTTTTTATTCTTTACATTCTAAGCACAAATGTTTTTTGTTTTTTTTGTTCTTTTTTATTTAATAACTTTAATGCCTTTATTCATTTAATTATCGAAGATTTTGACTGTACTACATATCTTGAATTGAGAATGTATATTTTCGAAAATTCAGAAAGGAATTACACGGAACGATATTTTTTATTATTAATTATCAGCTTTTATTTTTAGGTAATAAATAATTATTTTTTATTTTATAAATGATTAAGAAAAAAACCTTGGCTGCCGACTCTGGCGCCATTTTCTTTCTAAAGTGCATTTCTCGACATCATTAAAAACAAAAAAAAATCAAAGTGTTCCTTCTTAGTGTAGAAGGATAAGAAATGTTGTTAGACCTGTTTCAGTCCTTGGCAAAGCCTTAAGGTTACACTTTTAAGCTCTGGTCACTTATTTTGTAAGTTCTTTATATAAATTCGAAAAAAAAAAAAATAAAGGACCAATTATTCCGAATCCGCTTTTAAATTGAAATTTACAGCATTTGCCATTTTTTTTATATGTATCACCTACGCCACATATGAATATATGATTACTGATATCGATTATTGTCGGTAATGGATACTTTTTAGGACCTCGGCGATCCGGTGAAGGTTAGCGGCACACTTCCCGAACATAGGAATTATCCTGATTGTGTTCGAGGACGACGGCTTTAATGAATTCACACTCCGCTGTCAGGAAGTTGCGTATTTAATTATGCCCTTATAACGTTTCTCGTACTTCTAGTTTTTGCACTTTGGACAAGTCTTTGTTATCTCGAAGTATGGCGTTGAATGCTGGGTCAATATATACATATACAATTTATATATATATATATATATATATATATATATATATATATATATATATATATTCTGCTAAAGGAAATAAATAGCTGGTACATACTTTCAAGAAGGAGGTTACGAATTTTTTAGCAAGGTATTCTAAAAATCAAGTTAGAGAATGTGATGTGTAACAAATACTTTTCAAAAATATTAAATATCCTTGAAATATGAGAGAAAAATAATCATTTATTTGAAATTCTTCTCGTTTTCTTCCATCAAAGTTAAATCATCCTTAAGAAATAGACTCGTGCTGAGGACTAAATACTGATTATTATTGCTGATAGGTACCGCAAGTATTCGCTGCAATTGGTTATTTCTTCCAGAATCTATCTTCCGGGAATAGGTGTCCACTTCTTCAAGATGTTTTTCAGAGCGAACAAGCCAATGGAGTAACGGTTTCTTCGCTTCATTTCTCGAACGGCAACTGAATTCCCGGCACCCTATTTCCACAACACAATGTCATCAGTCCTAGATCAAGTCTCAGAATCGTGGCTCATGCCTGACTGGTCTTATCTTCCAGATTCCCGGTTTTAATTTAGCGTTGCATTCGAAATACCTCTCTGGATAAGTATCTAGTTATGCGTCGTGAACGAATTCGTGGACAAGATTCCTTTTTTGACAAGAACGTCGCGTAGGGTTACATTATCCTTGGCTTGACCCTAAACCTTGACCACTTTACGTGAGCCATTTGCTGTTCTGAATAAACGAGCTTGTTTAAATTCACCCCTGCCCGGCTCTTGATATGGCTGCCTAAGATAGATGTATGAGGGAATGAATATTTTATCAGAGGAAAAATTAGTAGAAGTGATAATAGAAATGTTTTCTTTAGGTTTCTCGACACATTCGTAATTATGAGATTGTTCTTTGACTTCGAAAAGTATTACGTGAATAATTCTAAAATAAACTAAATAAAATTTGAATTTCAATAGATAATTTTTAAATAATTAGAAAATTATCGGTAAACTAGAGCTTAATATTGAAAGTTTCAGAGTCAGGTGGTCAGTATTGAACTACCAGGTGAAGTTCTCACTCTAAAACTGACCTGCCATCCTGTGCGAAGGATATATATTTTACTATTTTCAGTATGAATCGAACCCGCCTCCGGAATCTGCGCAGGCAGATAGATACGCCCCTTCAGTTTCGATAAATATATCTAAAAATAGTATATACAACGTTTGTAAATAAAATATATTATATAAAGTGGAATTAAATTACCAAATAAGCACTAGCATTTTTTTGTTTTTTAACTAAAAAACATTCTATTAATTATTCCAGAAGAAAAAAAAATAAACAATTAATTTGTCAGTTATTGCTCAAGAATATATGAATAACAAATTTATTTTTAAATTTAATAATGTTTTAAAAATTATTAGGTATCAAGCAATAAAATATTATACCCACCCAATGCAGGCTTAAAAAAATATAATAGATAATACCTCATCTCTTTTAATTTAGCTATTTAGTAAAAGAAAAAAATATATTGCATTACCATTAATATAGCTAAATGTTTTACAATTGAAATCATTTTAATGATACTTATTTCTGTGCCTCTGAAGTTCACTACAATTGTACGTAATTTTTGTGTTTTTTTTTTACTCGTAAAATAATAGAAACTGAATTATTTGCTCATGGCAAAGTAAATATACTTTAATTAAGATCCTTTAGTGTCATAAAAATAAACCTACATATTGTAATTTTAATTTTTTTATTAGATATTTTATACCTGAATTTTAGATTCCTAAACTGTTATTACAATTTTTTTTACTATAGTTAATAATTTTAACCATCCGAATATGCTTTACGCTCTTAAGTGTTCCATCATAGTTATTTCTAAAAAATTGTTGGCCACTTTTTGTTTTACTCATTCATTTTCTTACTTGTTCAGCATTCAAAAACCATAGGTGCGTGTTCTGCTAGCAAACAAATTATAATGCGACCTTATTTAAAATAAAAACCTCAGTTCCTTATTTCATTGTTATTATTTCATTGTCCAGGTTTTAAAAGGATTGCTTTTGCAACCTCCTGCTGCCCTGAAAAGATCCTTAGTCGGATTATCGCAAAAGGTCTAGCCCCGGTGTCAATTTCCCTGTGAGCTAAGGAAACTAAACCATTGCGCAGAATGGTCCCGCAATGTTCCGCTCGTGTTACTTCCAAGAAGAGGACCTTTGAAGAGGAGGGTCAAAGGACCTTCTATGACAGGGCAAAGGACTAATTGTCTGTCCTTCCACAAACATCTCAACTACAAGAATGCTAGGGACTGTCTGTGTGCATGTTCCGTTCTTTAGTAGACTTTACACGAACATCTTTTGGTTGATTTAAAATAAGTAAGGAGTGAAATTCGGACGTTTTATCGAAAAGCAAACCGTTATGGAAATCATCAACTCTGCTAAAGGATATTTATTAACTTGTTGGCATCCCTCGAGGGCTTGATATAACGCTCATTACAACAATATAATTCTCCTTGTATTCTTATGTCAGCGCTGTAGAAGGGAACTCGTGTCTCGTGTCCTTCCTATAGATGTAACACTACACTTTTTATACATGGCAAGGTTATCTGTTACATATCTGCCTTTACTGTTGGGAATATCTTTTGTTAATATTGAATACCGTAACAGACTGCATTACTCAACATGACTGTTTTGTCTTGGCAATATCACCTGTGATGATGAATGAACGAGTTTATGAATTAGTTTTCCTTACACATTTTATTCTAAAATGTAATTTTACAAGTTTTATAGTAGGTACAACTACATTGAAAATTATATTATTAAAATAATTTCTACGTTATTCTCCTTTGCAAATTAGTAGACTGTTTCTGATTTCAATCACATATTCATGAATTAAATCAGATATTTTCTTATTATAAATTAAAAATGGCTCTTTTCTTAAGACATTTCTAAACTTTAGTCATTTATTTTTTTAAGTCTACATTTTTTGTATTTGATTTTCCTTTTTAATCCTTATTCTTAAATATCATTTTTAAGAGTTATAAAAATATCAGTAAAAATAAATGTTATATTTTCTTGTAATAGATTTATTTTCACTACCAGCAGTTTCGCCTCTTTATTTAATAGCGAATTAGATGAAAACAGAATTTGGGGAATTTTTGCGTTAAATTAGTTCAATGGACCTTAAAATTACTGTCGTCTTGTTTAAATTGTCCTCTTTCTCTTTTCCTAATTCATCAAGAATTTACGCAAGTGCGAGCAGATTGGATAGTGATTTTCCAAAAGCGCATAAAATTATCTAATGATATTGGTTTGAATTTTTCCTGCTGAAGTGGAATGTAAATCCAAAAACAAGTTTTAAACACTACTTGAGTTTTCGAAGAAAAAAAACTATCCTCTTATCCCTAAACGAAGCCTCTTAAAATTTTATAAAGTCATAATTAGTTCAGATAGTTAGATATATGATTCAGTTTTTATTCTGTATGAGTATAAATGTTTATCCTGATGTCCTTGTTGAATTATTTCTGAAATATTTAACTTTGTAGTAAGGCAATCCTTGACATGCTTACATGTCTCCCCTTTATCTGGATATTATTCCAAGATAGACATCTTGGAATGATCTAGTGACAGCGATGAGTTGAGAGGACACCCTCATGGCCGGAATAGGATCAGTATTCAGATGGCGAAGAACCTGATGGTTTTCATACAATTCTACCGTTGGCCATTGGGATTCCAGCGCCGTACCTGGACTCCTGTAGCGAACCCACGTTTCTTCTTGTAGGTCACGGACTGCCCGCTTCGCGGTAACCATTTATGTCTTATTCCGCGGCGCGTTCCCAACTAAATCGCAGGGCTTTAAATGGTCATTCGTCTTACTTAAAATTCAGTATTAAGAAAAAAAAAATGGTTTTGTGCTTAAAAAAGATTAACGAACAGAGAGCAATTATAAATTCAAGTAAATTGAACCTTTCTAAAGACATTAATATTTCAATTGATTATACTTTAAATTGAAATGGCTAGCGATTTACCTTTAAAAGTATATAAACATTTTTAATATCGAGTAAAGGAAGAAAGGGTGAAGTAGGAGAATCAAGCAAATTTAATATAATTTGTGTTGAGCAGGAACAAGAAATAGAAATGTACACATTTTGTTATTATCTATATTTCTGAAATTTACCACTGTCATCAGGTCGAATACAGACAGCGAATGTGATTAATTACAGAAAAATAGAAATAAATAAAATGTGAGTCATGGTGCAGACCAGTGCCCGATTGGCTAACTCCTCTTCACTTTATTTCAGATGATTAGTTAATTCAAAGTTATTCAAAATTTAGTGTTTATTTGTTTAAACTATTTCCATTGTATAACTTCGTTATTTAAGTTTTCTGGAAGATAAATTACATACTTCCAGAAAACTTAAACAATAAATAATTCGAGGAACCCTTAGAAAAGAAAGTAATTTCTGGATTTAAAAAAATCCTGTGTAAAGTTTATGAATTCACTTTTGGAGTAAGATGTACTATCCGTAAATAAAGGCATCAAATTGGAAGAAATAATGAATTAGTTTATTCTTCTAACCACGATTTGTTTGTGAATGAAAAGTTTTTAAATTGTTGGACTTAGTTGCCATCTAAAAATGTTATAGCATTCTCTTCGCGGAAAGAACATATTTTCTTTAGGACTTGAAAGCTTCTTTTCCATTAATCATTTTTATGAACTTTGCCGCTATAAAAAAAAGAGTATCGATGATCCAGCGATGACTGGAGCCCCAAGCGGAAGATCCATTGTCTAAGGATGAAGATGGGCAGATTTTTCGGGGGCGTGGGAACGGGAAGGGTTGAGAAGCATCTGCTTTGGTTTCCCACAAATCTGTAAACTTGGTCGGTGTTTGCAGAGCTCCTGGACCAACCCTTGCCGTGAGAAAGGGAGCTCTCCTATACCTGCTGCGGCATTTGCATACAATGGTCAGATGATGGAAACCTCACGCGCCTCCTCGAGTTCTTTCTTTTGGTATGGTACTGTACCATCTCGCATTGGTGATCGTTCCACAAGTATCGGTGTGGGTTGAGAAACGATTCGGTTTGGCATATCCGAAGAAATAAAAGAGAGCCGTGTCGTAAATTCTTCGAACCGTAAAACAAAGCGGTTGTAAAGAATATTTCTTCCATTAAGTATAGGCGGCTTATTATAGTTTAATTGCACTCCCTGATCTTTATCTCGGCTTAGATTTATCTCCTGGATGTGTTATGGCCGTGAGTTTATTCCTTCTTTTATTTAGAAGGCATTAATAACACCAGCTCTTAAATAAAAAGTATAAGACTATAAGATGGAAAAATTCGTTAGGTATTGTATAGTTGACAGGTAAATATGAGCCTGCATTGGGTTAGCTTCGGTCGCATTTATTTTATTTTCGTTGTCTGTTGGCCATTATTTCTCATTAAAACTGGTTCAACACGTGATAACGACATTAATAGATTTTCGCTTTCTACTTACAAACAATATTATTTGCGAGTAATTTAAACACCTTAAAAAAATTGTTAATCTATTGTATTATTATTTATTAAGTTACTTAATTGCAATGTGATTGTAATTATAATTGATTTTTTTTTATCATTAGATAACTATAAAATATATAAAAAAATAATTTGTTTCATATAAAACACATCTTACATTAACTTAACTCAGAAATGCATTTAAAAATTTACATTGGGGGAGTAATTTCTCCTCTTTACAGAACCGACACAAAAATACAGGGTTAGCCTATAACTACAATGAAAAATGTCTTACTTATCCATAAAAAAAAAATTAAAATTAAAAAATCAAAATGATCTACAAATTTGTTGGAAATTTGACAATTATATAATTTTTAGCAAATTTAAACAATTTCATTATTTGTCAATTGACACAAGGATTCTTGTTAAAAAGGACCTCATTGGTATGAGTAAAATTCGAAAAAATGTATATATAGGTAGGTAATAATATTTTGTTACTATTAATCAAGCATTATATATAATTGTTCTCAATAAAATAAAAGAAGCTCTTAAAACATTTTTTTTTTAATTGCAAGGGAATTCAGAAATTTGAGCGAGAAGGTGACAAAACCTCGTTTAGATGAATCGATTCAAGTTTAGTGATAAGATTTTTTGAGACATTGTTATTTATTCTTTGAAGAAAATATTTTGAATGAATAAATAGAATTGTTATATTATTAATTAACTTTAGTGGTACCGTGAAATGCGTTTTATATTTAAAGACCATGGGAGAAAAACAGGCAATGCCAATTTTTTTCATAATTGAGTTATTGGCTAGTGAAAATAGATGAAAGAAAACACTATATTCATATCTGGTCAAATAGCTACAAAAGAGAATGTAAGACTATGTCAAATTTTGAATTTCGTTTTTCTCTCATTCAAGTATTTTGGACAACACCTGTTTTCCCCTCGCAATCTTCATTTGTTGCCGTTTTGCGTTTTAATTTATTTACTTCTTCATAAACAGAAGGTTATACTTGTTAGTTTTATTTACAACATTTAATTTTTTTTTTTTATCGTTAATAAGTAATATACATTTTATCATTATGTCCCTTACATTTGCATTAGCTGCTCTCTACTTGTAAGGAAAATATTTCAAACCGAGTGAATGTCCATCTAATAATAGACGGAACGGGGAAATTCGAGAAATTATTCTTAGTAACTTGGAGCAGTTTGGGTTTTAGTACTCAGTCGTGTTGTAGATTTTGTACCAAATTAATGGTTGCCGTTGAGTCGTTTTGGTACCTGCGTGGTGTACAAGCAGCTACGGAACCTCCTCAACCCACAGGTACTCCTTAAATCACTCTTATCTATTTCACTTGGTTTAAAACCGACAACAAATCTTCCTTTGTTTTATTTAACGATTACTTAGCTATACATAAATAGTATTATTTAATTACTTTCAGTCAATGTAACTACATTCCTATAATAAAATTGAAATTGATACCGGTATAATATATATTAGAAACAATATGCCCATATTCAGAAATTTTTAATTAACAATCCGTTATTTTTTAACTACTATTTCCTTATGGAACTTGTTATTCGGTATTAAGCTCGAAAAATAACAGCTATAGCATATACTTTCCAATATACCACACACACACACACACACACACACACACACACACACACACACACACATATATATATATATATATATATATATATATATATATATATATATATATATATATATATATATACATACATACAATAAAAAAATATGTTGACTGCATCCCGATTATTTATTTCATCATTTCCAGGTTAAAACTACATAAACATTAAATTGAAATTTGAAAGTAGATAGTCATTTTTTTAAGTAGTTACTAACTTCAGCTGCTAAATTTCTATGCATGCCAGGATTCTATTATTCTACTGTTATTTTATTTAGCTGCTTACCTTGAATGCCAAGTCAGAGCTTTTTGTCTTAGAGATTGTCTAAATATGGACTGTCTATTATTTAGAAATCTTTTTCTTTCATTATATAATTATTTATGAACTAATGATAATTACAAATTATTCCATACAATTCAAAATTTTACCAGTCTTACGATTTAAATTTCAAAACAACTATTTGCTCAAGAAATTTTTTTTCCGGACATTAGAATTAAAAAAAATTTACGAAAGAAATTCCTTTCATTGTTTTTCTATAATAATAAATAATGATGATAACAAAATATTATAATATAAATTAGCAACTTTTATCATATTACAGTAATTTAAATTCTAAATAAACATGAGCATTTTTGCCTGTTGATTGCCTGCTGGAATTTATAAATGAAATAAGAAAAGAAAATAAGAAAAGAAATATAATGATAGCGTTTAGGGACAGCAATAAAATAGAAATTTAACTTGTGATAAAATATACCTGAGTACCATTTGCTGAATTCAGGACATCGAAAATTCAGACGCTCATAGGAAACTCTAGTACCTGAATATAATCTTCCTTGAAAATGGCAAAATTTATGACGCCCTAAATTTCGCCTGGGTCAAACAAGTAGTCTCAGAAGGCAGTGGCTCTATTGCTGCTATTTAGGTTAACGCACCATCACGTAACTTTCTGTTGTTAGCAGTTTTTCTTGTCAGGAATGCTGGCAGTGTCGCCACGTGAGGATCCAAAAGAAAATAATTTTGTATACTGAGTTTATTTTCAAACGTGATATATTTTTCCTGAATTACTAATATTTTAAAATTATTATTATTAATAATTTTAGATTTACTCTCAAAACTAAAGATTTAAATTACTTCTTTTGATTTTGGATGTCTTGTTTCGTACTGTAGCTTTCGCTTGCCTCACCTCTGCTTATTATTTGGGGAACCGTCTCTTAATTCCTCAAACATATTTAACAACTTTAAAAGCTCTGTTCAAACATTAACTCCCCGAGTTCACGGACATATTCGAGAGGGACCTTCGATAATTGATTAGCATAAGTTGATTTGTACACCGTAGTCACGTGTGATGAACAGGTCCCGTGACGAAACGAGGATGACTCTATTTGCGATTGGGCGAAGGACTCTCGTGACATCCTAGTGACACGAGTTAAGCAAGAATCGATATTACTTAACATCTCTGCCTATCTGCGATGCAAATCGGATTTTAATCGATATTAGCTTAACGAAATGGCATGGCCCCTTGGTAGTATGTAGTTATTGCAACTAATTTTTAATAACGGAAGGATTGTTATAATCGTAATATTAATATTATTTTTGACCATTAAGGATTGAAAATTTATTAAAACAATTTTAAATTAAGACATCTAACATCCAATGATTCTGAATATAAAAACTATCCTTTATTGGATTGTCTAATCCGTCTTAAATTATAATCAATACAGACTTTCAAACAAACGGGTAATTTTTTACCCCGAATAGAAATGATATAAATATTGGAATTCATAATATCGCAAAGAGCCTGGAATATTTCCTTGAGATTCTTATTAATAAGTTTTTTTAAGTATCGTTAATGAAAATTAAGAAATTGAATTTACGGTTATTGCTATTCCATTGCCCTAACGATGTGGATACTATTTGTCGAACGAAGATTGCCGCGAGGTGTTTACCTATACCCGAACACCTCCTTTCTTCCATGGCATTCACTCTTGAGGAATGGGGGTCAGCTGCGATTGTTGTGGGCTGCGGGTCGTTGCCAAAACAATTCCTTGAGCCATTGTCAATCCTCTCCGCCGAATCCTAATTAAAAGCGGAGATCTATTAGAAAAGTTCATTATCTCCTATTGTTCGCCATGGATGTAGGTTAGCTATCTGCTGAACGGGAACCTCTGGGATAGGAACGGCCTGTAGCATGTCTACGAACGATACCTTACAAGAATAAATGTCGGCCACATTGTCGTAAAACTCGGTTGAGGAAGGACGAAAAGATTAAACTAATCCATGAAAAGACTTCTCGAGAGTACATTGAGAGAGGATCTATTATGACAGCTACTATTGTCCATTTGATTTTGCATAATGGACTTTGGTCCCCTGGCTAGAAAATACGGGTCCTCGCGACTTTAAATGGCGATACTTGTTTGCCGTTGAATGGCCGATATGAAGATATAAGGAGTTTAGGGTGTCAAGGATATTCACGACACAGCGACAATCGGCTAATGTATTGGTTTCTCCTTTACATATACAGTAACTGGGTTACGCTCCGTTCTAGTATAATGCCGCTTGGACTGGGATGTAATTGATTCAAAATTCAATCTGATCTTGGAAAAAAAAAATCACCTATAAAGAAGGTTACTAGCTTCTACTACTAGTTTTATATGAAATCCTGATCCAAATATTTCTGTATAAGGTCAATTATAATGCCTTATTTATATTTTAACAGATTTTAGACATATTACAAATTATTTTAATTTATTAAAATTATACAAGGTGTTTTGTTTTAGCTGTTTGTTGTTCAGCTTCTTAGTGTTACGACATTCATAGAATTTTCCTTATATGTAAGCTAGAAATGGAACGGAAAAAAATGCGTTGTCCCGCAAGGTTACTGCGGCTAGCTAGGTACGGGAAAATGGCTTATGTTTGGTTTGCGGTTTGACATGATTTCAACGGCATTCGAATACGGATTTCACGTGGTCAATAGTTGATTTGACTTCTCAAAAATATTTGAGATCCCCATTGACATTTAGAATGAGAAGTTTTCATAACGAGGATTCCTATCAACACGGGGACATTTAAAACTGCCAATCAAGAATTGTGTGGCTATCCTAAAGATGACTAGTCATTTGAACTTGTAGAAAATGTCTTTTCTTATCTTAGAGATTTAATTATTAACGACCGACTGACAACGACATTCTCTTTTTACGTTTTTCATCTGCTGCTTAAATATATCCATGGAAACTTGGTTAGTATTTTTAAAATGAACGGAATTCATTGATCCTTGAATTGTATTTTACAGAAGTAGAAACAAACCATGGATATTTAAAAACCGGGCAGCGGCTTAGGCAGGAAACCGGTAGTACACCCGTTACAGGAAACAACTGGCAATTATATAGAAGGCTGGGGTCAAGGATCTTTCCTGTCTCTAACCTAGCCCTTAGTTAGTCATTTGACTGAGGGTCTGTCTTATTTTCTTGGGCGGGGCGTTCAAATCATTTATCTATGGTTTACAGCACGAAGTCATAAACAAATATAAGTAATAAACTACGCCACTATAAGAAGATGGAACTGTTCTGTCAACATAATAAAATAATGAATAAGAAACTAATTATTTTTAAAAATCAGAGTTTTATTTTTTTAGTAATAATGGTGTTTGATTACATTTGTTTTTATTGTTTTAGATGGAGAATCACTTCTGAAGGAGGAGGATGCTGAAAAACCTACAGCTGCTTTAGACCCGCCTCAATCTCCAGGAAGTGAAGAACAGAAGAAGGACCCAGAGCGTCCCAAGACTCCACCTAGAAGATTTATTTCCTCAATTCTCGGGGGTGACGCACCCTATGGGAGTAGCAGACACGTACTGACTGTTGCAGAAAAGAAAGAATACGCTTGCACTGAAAAACCTGACGAACCTCCTAAGTGTCAACAGGTATCTGTCATCCAGCGGACACCAGGCCTGCCCAACAAACCGGGTCTCGCGGTAGAGCCAGAACAGGAGGCCCCGATTGACTATCACGTTCCCAAAAAAGAAGAGTCTGAAGAAGGCAAGAACAAAATAGCTTTAGCATTCAAGAGAGGACAGATATTGATAGCAGGAAGAAGGATCAGTAGCAGTGGTCAGATTCTGATGGCGGCTGCTGGTCACAGCAGAAGTGGAGGAGGAGGAGGCCACAGCGGCGGCCAACAGAGCGGCAGTTCTGGAGGAGGGTCCAGGGGTTCTAGTGGGGGCTCATCTTATTCACTCAGCGGGGGCGGTGGCATGTCTTCCGGTAACTCCGGTGGTGCGGTTGGAGGCACTGGAGGAGGGGGTGGGCCTGGCAAATCGAATTATGGTCCCAGTTCACCGCCTACTGGATCACTGCCGCCATTCTACGAGAGCCTGAAGGGAGGTGGTCTGCATGGATATCAGCAGTACGGCTCCCAGTACCAGAATCTGGTCAATGACCCACTTGCTATGGATTGTGATACAGGACAAGAGCTTCCTAATCACTACCCTCCTAATGGTGGTGACGGACCTCCTAAACAATATTCCTTACTGCAGAACGTCTGTGCAACGTATGGCATATGCGTTAAAGAAGAAGAAGATCTGTCAGCATATGTCAAAGATCAGAACTTTTTGCAATATGATGATGCTCTTATGGTTGATTCTGTGACAGGAGCAGTGGTGGACCCTTTACAATTCACTGCCACTCTTACTTTTTCAAGTCCTGCTGACCACACAGCAGCTCTCTTTGAAAGTTTGTCTGATGCTGCTGATCTATTCCTTCGAGAGGTAATTTTATTTCATTTTTCACTTGCTTTAATCAGTTATGTTCATACATCTTCCCAGACTGTTCACTTAATTATTTGGCTTGGTTAATTTTAAGTAGAAAATAGTTAAAATTAACTTAAAACTGTGCTTGGATCAACAAAAACAGCATTAAGGATCATTTTTTTTTTTTTCAGCAAACTTCTACTGAGACGATTCCTCCACCAGTTGAACCGTCAGTGAACCCTTTTCCTGAGCATAGGGTAGGGTTCCAAGAATCAGGACCAAGTTATCCAAGATTGCCTCCAGCTTATCAGGATGTCAAGGACAGAGATATCGGTACCAATAACAACAACATTACAGAATCAGAGAGACCACAAAATCTTCAATTGCAGGTGCAAATTCAACAGCCCACTAAACAACCAAAGTGGGAACCTAATGTAAGAATACACTGCATAGCTATTAATATTATATCTACATGTCCTATCACATAACATTTATTTATTATTATTCTTTTCTTACAGACTAATTCTGCACAAGGTTCTCTTCTGTCTCCTGGCCTTTCTTCTTTAGAACTCGATTCAAGCACCTCCATGTCATTACCTTCACCTACGAGTTGCTCTCTGGATGGGACTGGTTCACTTTCTCCTCCGCCCCAAGCTCCAACAGATATCACATCCATCCCATCCCTCCAAGTCCGAGTTGGAGTCCTCCAGCACAGGGTAAGTAGCTATTTTGTTCATCTCCTTTGGAAGTAGTAATGAACTCGAGAAATTTTAAGCTAAGACTTCATCTTTTTTTAAAGATTTATAGACATTGATTAGACCCATTTTCAAGAAAAACAAATCTCATTTAGGAAGAACAAATTATTATTTATAAACATATTTTATACCTCTGAGAGTATCAATGATAGATTTTTAACTTACAAAAACTTCTTATTTAAATTTTTTTTTATTTCAGTACCTCTAATGGCACTAGTTCTGTCTAAGATATTTCATATTAATAGTTTTGGGACATTTATGAAGTCTGTTTTATCTATTTTTATTGCTACTTCAAAAAGGAAAGATGGCTTAAAATTATAAATTTTAAAATTGTAAACAACTAACAATGATTTTGATTTTTCGGTGAAGACCGCACGCCCAACAGGAATGCCTATAATGATGCAGTCTTCACCCAGCAGCCAAGTAAGTAATGTAAGCCATCTTTCTTTTTAACACTTGTTGATTAGAAAATGACTATGATTTTGTTTTCATTATTATAATTACATTTTAGCTTGGATTACCTGGTGATACTGCTTTGGAGTTTGTTAACGGAGGTCATGGAATAAAGAATCCTCTTGCCAACAGCGAGAATGCTACAATTCCCAGGCCACCAGAAGACAAAGATGACAAATCTGGACTAAACCATAATGGCAGATTCACATGTCATTTGTGTTCAAAGACATTCAGCCTTCAACGTCTTTTGAATAGACACATGAAATGCCATTCTGACGTTAAACGATACCTTTGCACATTTTGCGGAAAAGGCTTCAATGATACTTTTGACCTGAAAAGGCACACAAGGACTCATACAGGTAATTATATATTGAGATAAACAATTATTGTGTATTTTTATGTGCTGTACACTATTTCATCAGCTAACATGTTCTAAATAACCTGTCCTGTCAGTAGAATAATATCTTGTAAACATGTATTTGTTTCTTTTAATTTCTAAATAATTGATATTTAATATTCAATATTTAAACATTAAAAAATAAAAAATAATTTTTGGTCCCTACTAAAATTAAAATTTATTCCATGATGTATCTGACTTTCTCTGAAAAATTGCTTTCACTACTAAGAATTAAAAAATTATATTAGTTTTAAAGATTTTTCAAAAATGCTTAAAAATATGTTCAACTAACACTCAAATTAAACTATTTATGATCTATTTTTCGGCACACAAACAATGAAGCATTTTATTTTTTACAGGTGTCCGACCTTATAAATGTAACTTATGTGAAAAATCATTTACACAAAGGTGTTCCCTTGAATCACACTGCTTAAAAGTTCATGGAGTTCAGCACCAGTATGCCTACAAAGAGCGTAGGACAAAGGTATATATTGTTATTTTTTTTATTAAGTAATATTAGTATATTAAATATTAAACACACATACATATTTATATATACACATACATGGAAGTATAGGCTCCTTTAAAAATTCAGTTATAGAGTGATTAACTATAATTTTCACAATAAATGTTATATTTATACTAGCTCATTAGACAATATTATTGTTTTCAAAGAAAATAATTAAGTCATTTTTATAGCTTTTTATCACAAGGATTAATTGTGCCAAAAACTGTAATATAAATAAATCGTAACCCTTTCACCTCCTGTAATATCTCTATCTCTTATTATAGATATTTGTTTACATTAAAGAAACTACTGAGCTCTCAGTTTATTATCAGATCCCATGCCGGTTACTTGTTTTATTTTCACATCTCACTTTGAATTTTTACATTTCATGTTCCGTTGTAAGCCATTCAACAAAATTCATTCAGCCATTCCTACATTGCATCGAGAAAGAGTACCAATTCATAACATCAGGAAAAAATTAAGTGTTTGTTCTTCACGATGCATCTTACGCTGCAACGTGTCCATACTTCCATGAGCTATTTTTATATATATGTATTAATATTCAATTGCTATACTCATGTCCTTACAATACCCATCCTTTTTCAAACTTCATTCCCAGTCTCTGATTTTCCTAAAGAAGCATAAATAAATACTTTTTCATTTTAAGGATTAATAAAATACATAATTATTATTCAACTTAATATCTCTTTTTTTTTTTTAGATGTATGTCTGTGAAGATTGTGGACACACTACGAACGAACCAGAAGTTCACTACCTGCATTTGAAGGAAAATCACCCCTACAGCCCTGCACTTCTAAAATTTTACGATAAAAGGCACTTTAAATTTACAAATTCAAATTTTGCCAATATGCTTCTTGTTCGATCATAAACCTACATTTTGCATTAGACCTTACTTGCCAAAATTATGTACTTGATTACTGTTAGGTTTTCTCTTCTATGATTGTATGACTTTATTTAATAAAGTCGCCATTCATTCATAATGTTGGTAACATAGGTCTGATTTGAAATGTTAGAAATTTAAAAAGTTAGAATGTTAATACTTGTATAGTGGATTTTATTTATAAAGAAGTCCAATAATTTTTTATTATCATTTATTAAACTTTTTTAAATAAATAAAATATAGTAACTATTATAATAATGAAGAAGTTGTGATATTTGATAACAACAAATTTTGGATTTCTGTTTCACAATTTTATTGAAATGTTTTTAGTTTTAATAAATGTGTGGGGAAACCTTCATAATGTATTATTTTTATAAATAACTATTTAATTATTAGGTACCTGTGATATAAATTTGAAAATGAACTATTATTATTTAAGACAGTGTTGACAAATCAGCTGAATGGTAAATGGAGTGTAGTCTATAGAAGGTGGTTACATTATTTTTTTTCTTTTCTTGATCTTTTTATTTAGAACTTATTTCATCACATAGAAAAATAAAGCTTCTCCTTTTTTTTTTCTTTTTTTTTTAATTTTTTTTTTATACAATAAACAATATTAAACTCTTGGCTAGCTTACGGGTCGTTATTCGGTTTTGCCAGTATAAACACTGTTTCATTTTGTACATAAATGTTATATTTTTTATATTTTAAAATAATTCATTATAAATATTACATTCCATTAATGAATGTTAATCATGCTACGACCTTAGTGTAAATATTTTCTTTTTAAAGGGTAAGTGGCACTATTTTGTTTATCCAATAACTATTTAAAATGACATTTTACTTTTAAACCGTCTTTTTATTTTCTAAACAAAGGTTATATACTTGTATGTAATAACATCTAACATTTAAAAAACTATACATCTTGCTGGTTATCAAATGATTCATTTTATTAGTTTCGCAAATAACCAATTAGTAAATTTATTATGAATGATGTTATATTTTTAAAATTCATTATTGTATTATGGTTTGAAGTAAATAAAAACGAAATTCCAATACTTGAAAAGTAATAAACCTCTATTGTATGACAATAATACATATTTATTTAAATCAGCTAGTATGACAATAATATATATTTATTTGAGTTAGCTAGTTTTTAGATAAGTGTCAATATTTTAATTCTTGTTAGTTTACTACAATATTGGATAGCAGAAATAAAAAACTGAAAATTTATATTAATATTATTTTTTCATTGGTCTGGTCTAGGGTTGCCGACAGTTTGATAGTTGGAGCAATTGATATTAAAATTTCAATAAATTATCAGCTGGTCATTATATGTACTTATATACATATACATATACATACATAAATGTATATACTCCTTGAGACAAAAAAATGTTGTCATTCTATATTATATGTTCTGGTTCGAGGTCATATGAAACAAATTAGTTACGCAATTAAAACTAGAATGATAAAAAGAAAAAGTTTTGTTTTTTGATTTTTTCAAAATTTAATTTGAACTGGTGATATTACTTTTTTATAATTATCATCTATTACTACTTATATTCAAAGGTGCACCGACTTTTTGAATAAATTTCTGAGAAATACTTCCACATTCTTTATATATATATATACATTATTTGCATACATGCTTACTTTTTTTTTTAGAGGTATGTGCCTTAGGCTTTGAGATAGCCTATTATGCTTTATTACCCCATTAAGCTTGATACTTGCTAAGCATAATATATTTTATTCAGCTGGCATATAAACAAGTGAAAAACAAAACAAGCGAAACATATAAATTTGATTAATAACTTTATTTGTGAAACAAATTATTACTAAAAAGAATGTTAGTTCCTCATTTTTTTTTTAGAAATTAATCTGATGTCTTGAAAAGGCGTAATCAATAGCTAATTGATCTTTTGGGAGCTGAATTTCTTCTTCAAATTTGATAATTCATGGGATAAAACAAAAATTGTATCAAAGACAACATAGAGTAGATAAAAAGTTTAAAGATTGCAGTGGCGAATTGGATTCCACTATTAAACTATATTTCAATTTCATCCCACTCATTATTGATGTCATTTTATTTATGTATAATATCCTACCTGTTATTAGACTATCAATCTTTCGGCAACCTTGACCTGATCTGCCAGCAAAGATGTTAGTCTGATTTATAGTCGTATTAAAAACGTTGATGTAGACAAATGAAGAGAAAGATTTAGATTTAGGCTTTTGTAAAGAACTTGTGCAATATATTATGGGTATTTTAGTTAGTAAAATAACAGAGCATTTGTGGTAGATCATTCGAAAGGACAAGATAAGTATCGAAAGAGATGCTACTGGCGCTAGAGATATGTTTTAATGGTTTTTCGTCTTGTTTAAAACAGATTTTATCTGCTCTCATGCTTTCTTGTTTTACTAAAAATTTACTTGGCAGGGTAATTTGGGGAGTTTTCATTATGTATAAGTATGACTGAAATAAAAATAAGTTTGATATTTAAAAAAGTAATTATTATTAATAAGAACACACAGAGGTAGATTCGATAGGCGTATTGAATATTTCAAATCGAGAAGGTAACTTATTTATGAATTAACTTTTTAATTATTTAATATTAAAACAGATTAGGAATGCTGATTCGGATCTTTTATACCTCAGATTTTTCTCGTAAAGAACATCACAACTTAGACTTAAGTAACTCCACATTAGTTGACTTCAGTATTTTAATTGTTATCATATAGTTATTAATTTATAGAAAATTAGAACTATTGCATATTCATTCTGAAGATAGAATAGTGTGAATGAAAATTATTATATTGATTTTTTAAAGTTGCATTTTATTGTTTGTAATGTTATTCTCATTTTACAAATAAATTAAAGTGGTAATAGAATGAATTTTCTTTGTTTTTAAACATACCCAATTTTTTTTCAATTACCTCATCATCCCTAGAAGTCTATTAGAGATTCATCCATGAGAAAATATATAAATAAACTGTAACCATTACTTTTTTGAACGGTTGGTAATCTATAAAGTAAATGATTAAATCATTAAATTTTTTAAAAATCATTAAATATTATAATTTAAAATAATGATTAAATATGAGATTATAATTGCGGAATAATAACTGGGAATGTTTAAATCAGAACTTTTATTCCATTTATACTTGATCTAAAAATATGAAGGTTGAGGGGAAAGAAGGGCTGAGGATTTGAAAATATATATATTTTTTTTTATAAGTTGTTAATTTTAAAGTAGACTAAAGAAATCTCCAATTTTAATGTAGTTACTTTTTTGCAGACTGATTTCACACGGGAAGCATCCACAGTATGAACCCTTCAAGCCCAACCATTCCATGTACAACATTAGCATACAAAATTATTAAATAATATAATGTTAAGCTCGGATTGTGAAATGGGCTTTTTCTATTTATTTTTTTTTCAAAGAAAGTATACACTAAATCACAAATTAAAATGCGCATTACAGTAAAAAAGAACAGAATAAAGTATAAATAAAACATGGTATTTGTAAAGAAAATGGTTAATCATAATTTGAACAAACACACATTGACGAAAGAGTCCATTTAAATGGGATATGTTTGACTAGGTTAAACAGTTTACAAGAACAGTGCCCAACGTTAAAAAAAAATAATCTTAAAACTAAAAAAATTATGGCTAGTTCAGAAATTTTAATTTGGCCAAAATGAATGATTTAAGACTAATGGAAATTGTTTCTTTTACATGCAAATGTAAAATAGGGCTGAACCACCCAAAGATCCAATTTAATATCATATTTTTTTAACTTCAATATTGTAATTATTATTCGTATAATGTATAATTAAAGAATATGCCTTATTTATTTTATATAAATTATAATAAAAAGAATTGGAAGATATTCCAAAATAATATGTAAATAGTTTCTGTACATATGACTTAGGGGAAGGACAACTATGATGTATCGTTTCCTATATGTATAGCTTCTGGGATCAAGCTGGTTTTGTACTTCTGCTTCCTTTCTTTTTTTATAGGATTTTCAAAATTATAATTTAGTATAATAAAAATATCAGAGTATACAGCCCAATAATTTTGTATATGTAGAGTATATAGAAAAACTTAGTTATATATTAAACCAAATGGAAATTTTAAACAATGTATAGAATTGTTGATTTGTGCAGTAATTGTACAACTATGATAAATTGTCTTAATAGTTATTTAGCCTCAAATGTTGATATATTATACAACTTAAATATCACGGTATGAGGACTGTTTAAAAATTTTTATATGAATGTATATACTAGTTACAAATGTAGAAAACAAAATAAAGAATTGTTTAATCTCGTACATTTTTACATTAATACGGGAATTTTGTTCAATTATCCAAGCCTTCTCCTGACCAATTAAAACCTACCAGAATTTATTTGGGTAATGATGGAACAGCCAAAGTGAATAAATAAAAAGTTGGACCAATAGATATTGAACCTGAAGGTCTCTTGAAAAAAAATTGATACATTGATACCAATGAAAATAATAATTCAATTATGAATTTCTTATAAACATTTTACAATCAACACCGGCCCATGTGTGTTTCTTAAGTTACTTGTAAGCTGATGGATGATTTAAATCAATTGTTTACTTTAATTTTCAAAAGCACCAGTGAAATATTATAAAAATGATTAGTAAGTTTCATCTCAAAGTTTTTATTCAAAATTTTTGTGTTTGTTAAATTGCATTATTATTTCTACAAACTTCATATGATTTTAATATTTTTTTTTAATTACAAAAGACACAATGAAGTTTCATATGATTCAGTCCAGTAGTTTTGGGTAAAAAAAAAGTGTTGATACTACTTTTAGGACAACATATTGAAAATTGTACATAAAATATGTTTTCTTCAATATAAAAAAAATTACATCAAACATAAACGGTACCATATTTAATATAGATTAAATAGTTTTTGTATATTGAATCTAAAATTAAGATATAATTTAAGATGAGAATTTGGAAAAAGAAAGTAAAACAAGGTTATGCAAAAAATGGCTATTTTTTAAAAATGTCAGTTTTGCTTTACTCAAATCATCATCATAACATAGATGGGATTCTGATTGCTTATAACTCCTGTCGTGAAAATTTAATTTTAAAACCCTTTGCATTCTGCATGACTATGACTAACCACATACCCCTGAAAATGGATTAGTAGCTCAGGAGAAAGGTCTTATAACGGAACTTTAAATGAATGGCGACACGACTGTGCGCTCTGGCCACAACCATAGGAACTAGGACGAGACACCTAGCGCCTACTGGTTGATAAGTACGAAGCTGGTAGCAACTGTCATAGCGGTGCCCCGAGCAACGCGCCCATACGAACAAGAGACAGCTAGCGTCTAATGGTTGGCAAAGACGAAGCTGATATCGCCTCAGCAATCGTACCAGGACAAATGTTTATATTGTAAATATGTTATTATTATGAAAAGCCATTATATTGTTGCTATATATCAAGTCATAAAATTATATAAATTATCAATAAAGTTTCATAGTCAGGAACGTTATGGACGGATCTCAAATTAAGGTATTGTTAAGCCTCCTATGAACAAAGTTTACTATGAGCTTATGATAATTGGGTCGAGTCTGGCTATTGTCAAAATGATCAAAATCAGCAGAGAGCACCTGAAGGAGAAGCAACAACTCCTGAAGTCCTCTTCTGCGAGCTGGAGTCACTTTCACTCCCCTTTACTCTGTATCTTGCTTAGTTAGCGCCCACAACCTGCCGAAGTCCATACTTATCCCTTGGATCTAACCTCGGCAGTCACCCATTCGGGTAAGGGCAGCGTTGCACTGGCAAGCTACTGCCACTCCAATCTCACAGTCTTATTGCGTTCGTTACGGTCCGGTCTCAAAGGTGTGTTCGTGTTACGGTCCGTCCCGAGTGTGCAGTGACCGATCAGTGCATTGGACATGAAGGATATCAGAAGAAACGCAGTCAGCTCCATTGTCGGCCTTAGCGGACTTAGACTCAGAGGGCGCTACCGGTGGTAGCTGGAGCTCGGTTCGCGCTCCCAGACAACTGCGACCAAGAACAACAAAATCATTGAAACAGCTAACAGTTTTGCTGCTCTGACCGACATGAGACCAGAAGCCCCTCACAGAAGAGAGCTTTAACATTGCCGCCAGTCATCATCAAGAAATATGCGATGACGGAGCTTCATAGTTTAATGGCGAAGCGCAAGGTTAAAAACTATCTTGTACAATTCACTTGGCACGACACGCGCTTCTATGTGGAAACAGAAACAGAGATAAAAATACTTAGGAAACACCTGGACAACTGCGACATAGGGTCTGCGACAACTGCGAACTATGCGGCCAAAAGTTCCAGGAAACCAACCAACAAGTTCCTAATCAAGAACATAGATTTGAGCATATCGATAGCAGACGTTAATAAGACTATGTATGAGTCCACTAAAAATCACGGATGTCAGACGTCTACAGACATCCACCCACGGCGGCACGAAAATTACGCTCACCCAAATTCTCATCACAGCGCCTCCTACAGTAAAGATTGAGGACGTCATGGAACTAAAACATGTCAATCGATGCATTTTTCAAGTAGAGGCTTTAGATACTGGAAGGATCTGGAGAAGTTGACTGCAGAGAGAAAGAAACGGACCCAAAAACCTTCTCGACCTACACAGGCAACCAACGATAGAGAGCGAGAAATCGCCACCACCCAACCACCTTATGCAACCCCATCCCTATCACCACTCAGCCATCAACCAGCTTCTACAAGTGATATGACAAACCAAGTTGCAGCCCTAGTTCAAGCCATTACATTGCAGAACACCAAACCATGAGCAACTTCTCCATCGTCACATACAACAGGTGCGGTATAAATAATAAGATCGAAGAAGTTGAAGTACTATTGGCCATAGGTGGTACCGCACCAGGGACCCAGATGTAAAGAGAGCAGCCAACGCCATCAACACCCAGATCAGAAACCTTCTGATCTTCTGATCTTTCGTCACTGGAAGACGGCGGTATGGAACGAACAACTGAGAACTACTCATGAAGACGTCCGAAAATTCTGGAAACGAAAATTCAACGAAGAAGTCTTCGACTATTCGACTGTACGACGGAGACAAACTTCTCACACTAGAACAACAAGCGAAGCAGCTGGCAGAACACTATCGTCAGGATATCAGTTTACGGACCATCATCACCACTACGCTAACGATGGACAGCTGTAACAACTTTATGTTCGTCAGTCCTAAGCAGCTGAAGACCATTTTAAGAAAATCCAACGGCAACCGAGACCGTTGACATGAAGAGGTCCAAACACTTCTACTGAAGCAGCTCCCCAGGAAAGGGTTAGCACATCTCACGAAATTGTACAACTCGTGCCTCCGAATGAGATACTTCCCCAAGAAATGGAAACACGCCATCCTGTTTCCGCTACTAAAGAGGGGACAAGAGGAACACTACAGGTCCATTAGCCTGTAACCACATCTCGCCAAATTATTTGAGAAAATTATTCTCAATTATCTGCGAGACTTTTACGAGGAAAACTCTGTTATCCTCCACGAACAAACTGGCTTTCAAGCACAACTCAGTACAGAACACCACCTCATGAAACTTCAAACTGAGGAGTGCAGAGACCTCAACAGAAATGCAGCGATGGCTATGATTTCCATAGATTGTACGAAGGCATTCGGTTCCGTGTCTCACGGTATCTTATGTCGTAAGCTCGCGGATTTCGATTGCCCAGAACAGTTCTATGCTATCATAAAGTCATTTCTAAATAAACGGAGTCTACCTGTGCGAGTTCGTGAAAAACCTTCTAGAACAATATCCCTACCTGCGGTGTGCCATAAAAAGCAATCCTGTCTCCGATCCTCTTCTCCATCTGCACGGCAGACATCGTAGGAAACAACTATAGAAAAGCAACTATCGCAGATATTGCTATCTATCGTGGCAGTGTCAACGCCGAGGGAGCACTAAACCAATCCGAGAAGGTGTGCCAAGAAATAGTCACAAAGTTACAGAACCTCAACATCCAAATCAGCTCGGCCAAGAAGGACTGCTTAGTGTTCGCCATGCAAAGGGTGAAAACTCTAGACTGCCACAGACTCTCAAAGTGGCCAACACTGAAATGAGGTCTTCTATTCAATAGTTTATCTAGGCAACAGGCTGGACCGACATATAGTGTTGTCGGCCCACTGCTACTCAGAAGGCGATCATACCGACTACATCATTTACTACTGTCATCGGCCCTCTCACTCAGATTAAAAATCAAAATATACAAGAGCATATTAAGACCAGCTCTTCTGTATGGAGTTCCGCTATTCACGCACCTCAGAGAAGGAACACAACGCCATCTATAACGGTTTAAAAATACCGTATTACAGAACATGGTGCGGTCTACGACGATGAAGAGGATGAAACCAGAACAATTACACGGTTTCTTTGACCTGCCCACGGTTCCAGAGTTTATCCGACGTAGGTATATAAAATTCTTCGATTCTCTCCAAGCCACCAACAACCTACTCTTCAGAACATTAACGCCAGCATCAGCTCCAGTGCGATGGCAACAAGCTGTGATCGCCGCAAATGTAAATATGTGAATATTGTAAATATATTTCTTAGTGTAAGAGAATTAGTAATAAGTAAAATGTAAAAAGTACAATACAAAAGTGCATCGTAGCTTCTTATTAAAAGATCAATGAAAAATAAGAACAGAAACCAAAAGTAAAACCAGAAACTCCTTAAAATGTAGTCTCCTCTACAGAAAAAGCAGAAGTAACAAAAAAATGTCTGGATATTTAAGTTGTATATGGTAATTATAATGAATACAATTTTCAGAAGGGGTTTTAAAAATAAAACTATTTTCAAATTTTCTCTCAGCCTTCCTAAGGTAATCTTCGGGAGATAAAAAGTATCTTCTCCGAGATTCTTCTAGTTATTTTTGGCAACAGTACGTAGAATCTCTAGATTTTCTTTTGATTTCCTTTACCTCTCCTAAATTTCTGATTCTATAAGAATTTAGGGTTTGTACTCTTAACTTGTTATTCGTGATAGGTCCGTCGGTTTGATCGTATCGCAAGGTTATCCGCAGAGTCCGATGGCTGGTTCCCGTCGAAAGCACTTCCTATAACTTAGTGTTTTCCTGTAGACTGGTTCCCTTCAGGGTTGCGCTAACGGCAGAAAGCTGATGGTTCCCTTCGGTTACCCCCTTTTTCATACTCCTTCACAAGTCCTACACTTTTTTCTATCCTTCACACCATCTTAAAGAACATAGAGTATCGCGAGGCCTTAGAAAGTCAAGTTCGCTCCTCGATACAGTCCTAACAGCAGTTCACAAAACGAGTTAGAAGAACTACTTTTCTGGGTCCAGAAAACTCTTTTTCCTAAAAACGGTTAATGAAGCGAGATTTTGAGAACTTTTTTCGATCAATTACCGTCAATTTTAGCACTTTTTAATGCCATGACAAATATGTAACTTTACTATAGACTGCATCAACCGAAGATAAGGATGAAAATCTTATTGCAAATCGGACAGCTGTTCTTGATGCATGGACTGACCATTTTCAGAAACTCCTCAATCCCCGCGTAAATGACAATCATGAGCCACCAGATAGATATTTTCAATCGCACTCTTAGACTATGCAGACGAGGATTACCTACCAGAGAAGGAAGAGATCGCCGAGATAATATAATTATATGAGTATAATGTCGGTATGCACCACATCTTAGTGGATTTTAAGGAGGACTATGGTCAAATCTTTCGTGATATAACTCCAGAAAAATTTATAGCGCTGGAATACCAGAAAGCTGGCTTGGAAGAAATCTAGACCAACACAAAAGTTGTTTTCCAAGAGGTAGGAGAAAAGGTACTGGGCTTCGAAGACAGAACCAGAAAGGAATGGTTGTCATCAGAGACTTGGAACATTTTGGAAGAGAGGAGGAGGATGAAGCTGGAGATAAACAAGGTGATCACTAAGGAAATAAAAGATGCTCTAACTAGGCGGTACTGTGACAGGAATAACGAGGTGAAGAACGGACAGAAGAGAATGGATTTCCTGGATGGCAGAGGCTATGTGCAATAATTCCAAAGAACTATACGGGATAACAAATTTACTTGTGGGTAAAAGGATAAGAATAAAGATAAAGAAGTCAGTCAAAAATAAGAAGTGAAATTCTGACTGAGGATAATGCTCAACAAGATAGGTGGCGTCAGTACTTCGATGAGCTATTGAACGAGCAGCACGAGTGGTGCTTGGGAGTCACTACAGAAAGAAGAAGAGAGCCAACGAAAGTAATACATATTGACGATGAGTCTCCCTCTCTAATGATAAGTTTCCGGGGATCGATAACATCGAGGCGGAACTATTAAAAGTATAGCCTGAAGGTGTGGCTGTTCTGGAAGATATGGATGGAAGCCGTGTTGCCGAAGGACTGAATCAAGGGATAATGATGAAGGATTCCTAAAAGGGAGACCTTACCGAGAGCAGCAACTGGAGAGGGATCACGCTTCTCTCGATGCCTAGTAATGACCTGGGATTATCCTAAGAAAAATACAGCCCAATCTTGAAAAATACCTTGGAAGAGAGCAGCACGGCTTTAGAAAGAATCGTTTCTGTATACATCTAATAAATAATATTAGAATAATTGTGGAGCAGTCCGGAGAGTATCGGAGTCCTCTCTACCTCGAGTTTGTGGATTTCGTGAAGGCGTTTGATAGCGTGGAGAGAGACAGAATTTGCACCACCCTGGAAATATGGAGGGTCCCATAAAGCTCATCCAGGCAATGCATAGAGAGTTCCAATGCTGCCTGGCTCACGAAGGGATGTTCTCCGAATTCTTCCATACGACAAAAGGGATTAGACAGGACTGCTTGCTGTCACCTCTATTGTGGCTGCAGTAGGAAGGCGACAGGGATCCAGTGGGGTCTCCATAAGCGACTGGAAGGAGTTGAATATGCGGATGATACATGCGAGATGCCCCATCGATTCTCAGACATCCAGGGAAAGATGCAAGAGCTGGATCAGGCGGCAAGGAGGTTTGATATTCTCCAAAAAATATTATTATTGAAAATTGTTTATTCCCACAACTTTTTTTAAATATTTAATCAGAATATTCTCTAAATTTCAAAAATTTACTCATATTTACTTCTTCGTACGCAGTAAAGGTACTAATGTAATCGCGAAAATTTTCGATTTTCAGATTTCAACAGAAATATCCGTTTTGATCATCCTCGAATCCCTTTTGACTAGTTTCGTCGTGAAGACTGTATGTACGTATATCACATAACTCAAAAACGGTTAGCCATAGAAAGTTAAAATTTTGTATTTAGAATTATTGTAAAATCTAGTTGTGAACCTACCTTTTTAATCACAGCATGATTACCAGAAGTGGTACTTTACTTGAAGGTCATTATTGATTTTCATCAAAAATTATATTAAAATATAATACAAAGTATTTCAAATTTGGTATATAATACTTACACGTTAATATAAATAACATAATAAATTAGTTGACATCCGCATGATGATATAGAAGGATCAATCTAATTAAGGATTGATAAATTATTTGCCACTTCTATAATTTAGTTTTTATTGAAACCTAGTTTCGAATGTTATACATTCATCTTCAGGTCTAAAATCTACATTTTTATTAAAACAAGACTCCTATTAAAATGAGAGAAAAGATCCAGCTGCATCTGTGGTCACAATTTGCTTTTGAAAATGGAATTACTATTATTATTTGTTTATTGCTTCCTCAGTACCGAAACTGTCAAAACCATATGACGGGCACAACCCCTACTAATGTTAATCCGATTTTGATGAAATTTTCAGTGATTGTGCATATTGATGCCTAGATGGTCCCATAAAAATTTATCAAATTTCATTCCCTACTTTCGCATACACATGAACTAATGTATTTTACTTGGCACACTTATATTTCAATCATGGTTTGTCCGATTTAGCTCAAAGTTGGCGATTAGAGTAAAAATTATCTCTTATCAATTTTGTCCAATACCCATTACTATTTTCGCTTACGGACGCGCAAACTTTCCTTAACACACCCATATTTCAAAAATGGCTTGTCTGATTCAGCCTAAAATCGTATTCAAAACCTGAATGGAGTTTCTGGTATTTGACCCAAAATAAACTATGAACCTTCCATCTGTCCGCAAAATCACAAATTAGCTTTTATTTAGGCAGTTTATGTCAGTTTTTCTTTCGGGAATAAACATCACAAAATCTACATTACAGGTGAAAACTTTTGAAAGTATATATCTCAATCCAAATTTCATAGTGATTAAGATGGCATCAAAATTGTTTGCTATGGCTCATACATCGGGCTTGACAAGGTTCCTCCCCTCTCCCCCGAAAAAAGTCGATTTTCAACCACTGTGCTCCATGTCCTTTTTGAAATACTGCTATCTGCAGAAACTAGAAACCAAATTCGGGGTCACTTTTTGATTTATAGTTTAATAGGCATACAAAAAAGTCATGGGGTGGCCACATCAGATATTTTTTGTTTATTAAATTTTCATTTCTGATTTATCTTGTTTTAGGTTTGCTTGTAATCATTAATTTGACCTGTTATTTCAAATAGTATAAATATTTTAAGGAGTTTTAAATACATATATTGAATTAATGTAAAATAATGTTTAAAAAATTGGAAACCATAAGTACATTTTTTATCATTCATTCTATCTTATCCTTGGGTTTAATTTTGGTTTCATTAATGGAAAAATAACAATTAAACATTTATGGTTAAAGTAGGTAGATTTAGAGGGCAATACAAAACAGACATTGCAGCACTACTTTTAAAAGAATTGGATATTGATGGAACATCAATAGAAAATCATCGATGTTTTTAAAAATTCATTTTTCAGTCACTTATTGACTTTTCATTTAACAATCCATTCATATTCATTAGGTATTTTTTATCATTATGCTATGTTTAGGTGCAATACTTTCCTGAAGTCGTTGAATGTATTTTGACGACATTTAATTTAATATGTATAATAATACCAAACTGTATTTTAAATTGCTGATTTTTGAATTTTTGTGTGTTTTTACAATTGAAGATGAATGTATGACATTTGAAACTAGTTTTCAATAAAAATAAATTTATAGAAGTGGCAAATAATTTATCAATCACTAATTAGATTAATCCGTCTATACCATCATTCCACTAATTCGACGGTAATTCTATTCTGTTTTATTTCTTCCCTTTCTAATTCCTAGAGAAAAAATTAATTTCAAAATGAAGTAACATGAAAGAAAAGAACAGAGCTATTATACAAATACAAGGCAGTAAAAAATTAAATAAATTTATACTATAAACAATATATATATTAAATATCAACAATAACGAAGACGTCGCTATGCCCTTCCTTTTCGTGAATTTGCATTGCTGAATATGTAATAGCCTTAACTTCAGCTCCTTGTGGGTGCTTACCGATCATGAAAGTCTCACCAAAACCTTGAGCTTTGATCTTAAGATTCTCCCGATCAAACTCCAATATCCTTATAAACTGAAAAAAATAAAATAATAAATACAGTAATGTAAGAGACAATCAATAATCAATTATACACACATCAGTAACCAATACATTGGGTAATGTCAGTAACCAATATATTGTTATAAATTACATTTTGTGTAAAAAAAAATTTCTTTCCAATTCTTTGTTATTTTATGGTATTAATTTTTTAAAAAGTATAAACTCAGACATTAATCAGCTCAGATAGAAAGAAATGTTAATAATAATATAAGATCTGGCATTATTAAGTAAGAGCAGGAGAGTCCATAGAAATGTTGTGCCCCCAGACACATCAGGTTTTAACTCGAGTCTCTAACTTGGCCATCTGAGACATAAATTCAATATATATATATATATTTGTATATATATATATATATATATATATATATATATATATATATATATATATATATATATATATATATATATTATATATATTATATTATATTGTAAATATATATATATTTGTATATATTATTATGTATATAATAATATATAATGTATATAATATATAATATAATAATAGATATAATGTATATATTATTAAACCAAAAACGTTAGTTTCACTATTAAAAGAGATACTACAAAAATTGTGAAGAGCCCTCTTCCGTCCACCCAGGTTCCATTAATGATCAGGCCCTCCAAAAGTTGTCGGACATTCGGGCCTTCTGGGCGGCACTGTATAAGAGAATTAGATCTTTCTAATTTACCAATGAAAATTGCTCTGTTGTTTTGTGTCAGAGTTTATACTTATAGAATGAATAACATAGATTAAAAGTATAAGCATTGACAATACTTGAATTATGCCAAACAAAACAAATTAAATTTAAATATGATTACACAAAAAATAAATAATTTTAGCTTTTTAAAATCAAACAGAAATGAAAAGAGAAACAGACAGCATAAGTAATAGACAATTTTTTTTTAATGAAAAAATAATTACTTTAGGTACAAAGAATGGTTCGGCTGAAAACAGATATAAAAATTCATCTAAAAAGTGATATAACAGAGAAATTAAATCATCAGTTCCTTCAGATTCAATTATATGCGTTTCCTTAACTTCAACATAATCCAATTCTGTTATGTAGCCAAACATGGAAATAGCACATTGTTCAAAAGCTTCTTTCAAAGTATCTCCCCAAGCGTGTAACCTGAAAAATAGAAAAAAATTATAGAAGTATTTGTATTATTATATTAACTACAGACCAACACCCAGATGATCGTCTACAAATCAATATAGAAGGCCTTCAATATCTCTGCTCAACAAACATACTTTCATTAGCAAAAAATTTCCTAGTATGTCGCTATGTTCATCAAAGATAAGAGTAAAAATTAATAATATTCTATCAGACATCCACTAAAATTATTTTTTAAATGTGAATGCTTTTAATGGTCCTTCAGTCCTAAATAATCTTTTTCAAATTAGAATAACAAAACTTAACAATAAATAACAAAAGTAAAAGATATTTTTTTAGGAAAAACAATGTAAATAATAGGTTTAATTTTTTGCAATAAAGGCTTAAATTTATATCAAACACTTATAATATAAGTTATATTACATTTAATTCAATAGGTATAATAATACTAAGCTGTATTTTGAATTTTTGTTCTTTTAGAACTGAAGATGAATGTATAACATTCAAAACTAATTTTCAATAAAATTATAGAAGTGGTAAATAATTTATTAATCCTTGATTAACTGCTTTGTATTCAATTGTAACATTTGTATTTATTGGAATGATTAAAATTATTCCTTTTTTAAATATACCTCTTGAGCGAGCGGAAGTCGACAGCTATGATCTAATTAAAGCAGTAATAATTAAAATTAGGGTAAGGTCCCAACCTCAACTGAAAAGGATCTGTTGGGGTTTTATTTATCTCATGAGCGAACTTATTACGTAGAAGTTCACAGTACTAATAATTTTAAATAATATCTAACCAAAGGAGTAATAATTCCAAATGTTACAAATGAATACAATGCAATTAGTTAGCTCAAATGGCAACAGAGAGTGCCAGTCCAGCAACCTTCGGGCAGCTTCGGCAGGAGCTAATGATAATGCGATCCAATTGTACAGTTGTAATAAACTAAGGGTTTAAAAAATTGTCATGTAATAATGTTTAATTAAAATCATGTATAAAAAAATTGAAAATTATAGAGGAATCACAAGAGACTGATAATTTAACCTAAAACCACAAAAAAACATCCTCTTCAATTTCCTAACCTGTCATGTAAAAAATGGAATAAACAGCATGATATCAGGAATAAGGGTGTGATAATAGCTGGCCTTGGCAACAAAGTACCAGGTGTATGAGGATAGTTTTGTTTATTAGATTTAGTTTTGAGTTGTATCCAATATTAAATTGTACTAATAAAAGAAACAGTGTTGCATTATTACTTGTCCTCATATTATTTAAGCGCTTGTGAATAATATAAATATGATAATAAAGCAAAGAGATTTAGTGATGGAGTGCCACAAGTGCTGTTCAATTTTTAACAATTGACCGAGTGCAGTTTCAACCTTTGATAAATTATCCAACATTTTATAAGAGCAATGTCCAAATAATTAAGCATCCATTGCTACCTCATATTCCACATATCATACTAACTAGCTAATTGGTCATAAGCATCAACCCAATTCTGTTATTGCAAAGCTTGGGTCTTGATTAAGATTTTGCAGCTGGATGTTGAAATGCTATTCACCAAACATGAGCAAAATTAGTAAAGAAACATCAATAAAATAAAATTTAAGTTCGAAATAACAAGCCACAGATCAGTACAAACTAAAATAATGTTCTTTTAATAACCTAATACTCACTGAACATCAGCTGTGTGATCCAAATCTGCAATTAAAAAGATGCTTTAATAAAACAGTGTACAAATAACAAATAGTGTCAATTACATTTATATAGTATACTAACATTCATATTTGCACTCTGGTATCGCTAATTCTTCACCTTCAAATACAAAACCAGCCATAATAGACTATAAAAGAAACGTCTGGAACTACCCAATGTTAAGATCGTTGAAACATGTACAATTTACAAACACCATGAAGACAAACACGAGTTTAAATAAAAACACTTTGGTAACCTCTCCCATCCAAAGCTATTTTGATATTTACATACAGGTTATGAATCATTAACATAACATTTACTGAGGCAAATATTTACATTAAAAACGATTATGGCTTATATAAATGAAAAAATTATTACATCAGACTGTTAATTTGATATCATCATGCCCAAATCAGCTCTGAAATGAGATTTTTAAAATGAAAAACGCAATTTTAATTGTTGTGTTTTGGTGAGGAAACATCTCTAGCCCTGTTGGCAGCTCGCTGGCCACGCTACAGTGTGCTTTGTGCCGGCTCCTAAGAGTCGTTGAATTGTGAATTAAAGTATAATTTGAATGTCAAGAATCTTGTTACTCTTATTTTTTTAAGATACCCTCAGATATGGCTCTCCTCAAGTCTAGGGGACTTCGTATGTCTCCAGAAAAACAAGAAACTTTATTGAAACTTTCTATTCTATCAATTACTGCAATTTTGTGTAAGTGCCATGTATTGTTATGCTACATGTATTGTTTGCAGAGTTAAATGTTTTGGGATAAATTCTCTTAGGGGCACTCTGAGATATAGATGCCTATAGTTTTAAGAGATGCCACTTGAAATTTACCTAGATTTCATTTTAAATGATTTTATTCCTTATCTGTAATTCGATGTAGTTTTGATGTTTTATAAAATATTTCATCTATCAATATTTTATCTATTGTTCAGTTTAATATTTTAAGTTACACTTCAGTGGCTTTTGTGGTATAAAATATTTTTTATTTTTATGAATAATGATATGAATTCTCTGTTTTGATGATCTAGGTAATTAATACTAATTTTTTACTTGTTATGGTTACTGATTACTTGTATTTGCTTTTCAATTTATGTCTTGCAGTAATTTATTTGAAATTTGTTCAAGAATTTGTATTTTTAATACTGTAGTAAGTGATTACAATTGTTTTTATTTTTAGCATTTGCTACTAGGTTGTTTTCTGTCTTGAGATTTGAAAGTGTTATTCATGAATTCGATCCATACTTTAATTATAGAACTACACGTTTCTTAGCAGAAGAAGGTTTCTACAATTTTCATAACTGGTTTGATGACCGAGCATGGTATCCCCTAGGAAGAATTATTGGAGGTATATTATTTATTTATTAATTTTAAAAAAATATGCATTTTGTTTTATCCATCTTGATTACATTGTTATCAAGTGTATTCTCGATATTTAGTTAAGGGATTGCTTTCTTATACAATTAAAACACCTTTTGTTTATCAGATACATTTATTCTCATAGCTTTAGCGTTTGTTCTTTTGAGATGTAATTGACTCCTAAAAGATTGATGAAGCCTGAAGACTTACTTATTCTGCTTGAATAGCCTTTTAATGACTTGATACGGCAGATGAACCAAAAACAACCATAGACCTCATACTCAGAATGATTATGTTATTTCAATATTTTTGTCAATCATATTTTCAAGTTAAATTTGGATATATAGTTTTTTAATAAATGATTTTGAAATAAAACTCGTTGTTATTGTTATATTAAGCAATATCAGCAGAGAAAATGTAGAAACTTTTTATTAATATGGATTTTTATTATGTGGCTTCAACAGAAATATGTATTCTTTATTTTAATTTTGACTTAATGATTTTTAAGAAATGGTGAATTTATTCATATATACTAATTCGTATTTAATCTTAATATCATAATTGTGATAATCGAGATTAGTTTAAGCAATTGATATTAAAAGCTTGTGTCAATTCTTAATTTCTTGTTTAAAACATAAAATTTAAAGGATTTGAATCCTTGAATCCTCGCATCTACTTCCTAGTAGTTATGTTCACTGTCAGATGTTTGATCATTATTCCTTTCTTTAAAGGATATGATAGTAATTAAAAAAAACAAAACAATTAAATTAATTTAAAAAACACTGATTCTGGTGTTAATTATGGTGCAATTAAATTATATTTTGTACATTTTAAACTGTTTATCATTTCTTTCCAAAATGGTTTTACATTTATGTAAGTTTTTCTGATTATCAGTGTTTCCCCTCCTACATTATTTTAAAAAAGCTCTTGATATGATAAGTGTTGCCCTGCTATCTATCTTTGTTATTTTTTTTCTTTAGATTTGTTTTCAAATTTACCATGCAACTCATCATATTCTATTCTCAAAATATCTGCCTACCTCACTGCTAAATTTTGGTTGATTGCATTCCTTGAAGCAGTTTGAATTATTATAAATTAAATGCTGATGGATTATTTTATAAACACAAATAAAATTGTTTTTAATATTATTAGTTAAAATTGTCTATACTATTTATTTTTATATAATCAAAAGAATTTTATTAAATATATAGATTAATAAATTTAACATGGCAACTAAATGTCCAAGATGAAGCCAAAAAAGAGAGACATAACTAAAAATATTTTTATCTGTATGATTGTAGATAAAGGATTTTAATTTTCCATTTTATCTGTACTATCAAAATTTGATAAAAGAAAAATATCTTGGCCTAACAAGTGCCTTCCTTTTTTTAGTAGCTCCATCCTATCCCAAACAACACCTTTCATTCAGTTATAAATATAAAAATGCAATGCATATTCTAACTAGTTTAAAATGCACATACAAATTAAAAACAAGACACCTTTCTGATTATTTTATCATTTCCTTTTTAAAATTGAGCAGAACTTTGATCAAAAATGTATAAAAATGCATCATCAGTGGATAATTTTTCCACAGGTGACCGCCATATCATATTAATCTGACTCAGCATATTTAATTATAATGCTGCTACATAAAATAGTAAATTGAAATATTTATTTTTTAATAAGTTTTAGTTCTAAATATAATTTTAAACTTTTCAGTAGATTATTAATGCTTTTAAATACGGCTAGCACACTACAGAGGATTAAACATACTTCTGAACTAGAGAAGGCCTAGAACAGTTTAATGTTATTTAATTTTAGATAAAATCACACATATTTGTCTAAATAAGATTTGACTTCCTTAATCTAAAAATTATCCTCTGATAATGCCCCTTGGGTGAAGATACCTTGGAGGATTTTTGGTAATCTATTGGGCAGTAAGATTAGAACTAAGAGATTTGTGTGGGTGCATGTACGTTTATTTTGAGTCTGATTTGAAACATACGGTCGTTTATTTTGATCTCAGAATAAGTATGATAGAAAAAATGACCTCTATTCAATCCCTGGTATTTCAGGTATTATAATAAATTGTAAATTACATGTTATGTATTTCTATAAATTGCAGATTATATGCCAATGTATTTTAATACATTTTTGATCAAAGCTCTGCTCAATTTTAAAAAGGAAATGATAAAATAATCAGAAAGGTGTCTTGTTTTTATTTTGTAAGTGCATTTCAAACTAGTTAGAATATGCATTGAATTTTTATATTTATAACTGAATTAAAGATGTTGTTTGAGATAGGATGGAGCTACTAAAAAAAGGAAGGCACTTGTTAGGCCAAGATATTTTTGTTTTATCAAATTTTGATAGTACAGATAAAATGGAAAATTAAAATCCTTTATCTACAATGATACTGATAACAATTTTTTTTTAGTTATGTCTTTTTTGGCTTCTGCTTAAAAAAATTTTTTTTTTTAGTTATGTGTCTTTTTTGGCTTCTGCTTGGACATCTAGTTGCCATGTTAAATTTAATAATCTATATATTTAATAAAATTCTTTTGATTATATAAAAAGAAATAATATAGACAATTTTAACTAATAATACTAAAAACAATTTTATTTGTGTTTATAAAATAATCCATCAGCATTTAATTTATAATAATTCAAACTGCTTCAAGGAAATGTTTGAAACAATCCTGATCCTCTTAGATTTTTCAAAAACCTTTGTCTTTGTTGATCATACTATTCTCTTCTCCAAACTACAGGTTTATTTCCCAATCCAATAGTACTTTAAGCTGGAAACACTCATTCCTGTCTCTTAGCTCCTAAAGAGTCATAAACCTCCCTCATCACTGCTACTTCTCTCTCGAGGTGTTCCTCTGTGATCTTCCCTCTCACTGACCTTATTTTCCATCTTTATAAATGACCTTCACAAATCTATCCACCACTTCCAATATTTGTATGCAGATGACCTACAAATATACCTATCCTTTCACCCTTCCGACATGCTCGAGGCGTCGTGTAAGCTCCAAGATGATATAGTATCAACTGCTGAGCTTTGGAAAATAAGTCGAATACAAATCCAGTGAAAACTAAGGCAACTTTTATTGGTTCCAAACCCTCCCTCAATGCCCTATTGAGGGCCTATTACTACAACTCAACAACATTCCTATTCAGTTCCAAAATTCTATTAAAAACCTTGAAGTTACCTTTGACTCAGATCTAGCATGGAGTAACCATATTTTCCCAGATTACCAAAAAATCCATATCAATCCTCAATCAGCTCCTAAGATTCCGCGATTCTTTTTCTTGAAGTACTTGTCATCTTCTATTATCACCCCTCATTCTCCTCCACTTTTAATACAGTTGCTTAGTGTATGGAGGACTGTCTGGTGAGCACGAGATGAGACTAAAACGATTAATGAATTGTTTCATAAGATTCATTTTTGGTTTCACCAGGCACTCTCACATCTTTCACTGGTATTCTGAGAAAGGGTGGATTTATCCTAATTTCTGACAAAAATATCTTCTCGGCACCTTCTTATTCCAATCCTTAAGAGCCAGAAAACCATCCCGTATTCTTGACTTCCTCACTTTATGTTCTTCCATTCATCTCCTAAATACAAGATCTCAACCTAATGATTTTTATATCATCCCGTTGAACTGCTTCTTTTCAAAAATCCTTTATCATTCGTACTACCTTATTTTGGAATTCCTTACCCATCTCCATTCATCAAGCTTCCTTCCTAACCTCATTTAAACACCATTTATTTCTTCATCTCCTGAATGATCAATCTTCTGCTTGCATGTAAAGAATAAATAACTATGCAAATCTGAGAAAATATGTACATAAGTATATTCATTGTTATTTTTGTATTTTATTTTTATAATAATTGTTATTTGACTTATAGTTAGTAATATAATTGATTTATCTCAGTGAAGCCAGCCAAATGCTACCTAAATTGTACATTTATGTTATTCATAGGAGACTGAATGTCCCAGAATAAAGATTATTTTTTCAATCATTCATTCATGCTGCTGGTCACTGTTATTCCATGAGAGTTTGAACTAACTTATTTATAGCCTTTTTTAAAGGTCACGATAATGTGGCCAACTTTCCATTCTTCCGGTGCATTACCTTTGCTTATGCAGTAAGTCATGTAACTTGAAAGGGATTGGATAAATTCTGTTGTTCCATTTTTTATTAGTTCAATTTGTATATCACCTGGACCAGCAGATTTATGGCTATTCATTCCTTTGAGAGTGAGAGTTATTTCTCCAACTGATATTGGAAGATAGCTCTCCTGCTCCCAATTTTCTGTTATCCTACCTGTTGGCTGTACACCAGTCTTTCTTCCTTTAGCAGGCTTGAAAAATGCTTAACCCCCCAGGTATCTGCATTCATAAAATTAAGTACAATCCTCTTCGTTTTTTTATTGCCTTTAAACTTTTCAATGCCACGCTGCTTTTTTGACCCATCATGCATCTATCGATTAGTTCGTAGTCTATTTTCCACAATCTACTTGTTACCTATTTTTTCATCTTTTTAATTTCTCTGCTTGCATTTATATATTCTTTAAGAGTTTGCTAATAAGAAACAAAAAAAAAGATACAACCATGAATGTATAAAAGCAACAAAAAATAAATATATCTATATTTTATATACCTATATCCTATTTTTATTATGATTAGTTATGATTTATTTGCTTTTGTTCTGCAGGTACCATTTACCCTGGCTTAATGGTGACATCTGCAGTTTTGTATAATGTTTTGCAGTTTGTCAACATCACCATTGAAATCAGAAATGTCTGTGTGTTTTTGGCACCATTTTTTTCTAGTCTTACCACAATTATCACATATTTATTGACCAAAGAATTAAAGGTAATTATATCATATATGTTATATTAATTTATCATTTATAAATATATGGTAATATCTTACATAGACTAGGGTGTCCCAAATATCATCTGTACTCCGGCTATTTTTCAATATTCCATCTATTTTATTGTTCCTAATTGGGCTGTGACCTCATAGAACATCACTAAAAACTATACCAAATCTATGTTGAGATTAATCAGTTCCAAAACTCATGAAATTTTACGTTATGTAGCTAAATTGAAAAAAGTAAAATTTCCACTAAACCCAAGGACGGTTCCTAATATGGCCTATTCCTTTTCCTGTTACTATCTACTAGGCAATATTAGGAGCATCTGTTAAAGAGTGTTGCTAAGTTCTTCTAAGCAAGGTTGAATGTTGAAGTTGTAGGAGATGAGAAGGAGGAAAAAAAGGAAGACAAAACTCAAATAAATAACAGAACAAAACTTTTATTGCGCAAAAATAAAAGTAATACAAATAATTTAAAAATGTTTTGGCCATTTAGTCATTTAAACATAAGGAACATACATAGTTCCTGCGCTCTCCACTGGCTGCATCTCAATATTTGTGGTTCCATATTACGAGCAACTTGGTAGGCGATATTAGTAACACAGCATAATCAACACAAACATGCTAAGAAAAAAGTTTTGAACACAGCTGCCGTTGTTTTATTCCCATGCTCATGATATTATTATTTTTATTATATTTTATATGTTTTTTTTTTGTTAATGCTGTAGTAAAATAATTCTCTTCTTTTAAATATTTAAACATTATTCATTTTAATTTATCGATGTTTGTTTGATTTTTATGTTCAGGGATAGTTTCATTTCATATTTAATTTCAGAATTGTTTTAGTTTATTAACAGATATTTTTTCAGTAAAGTTTTGTTTTATTTCATAAAGAAACTTTTTTTTCTGTATTTTCATGTTATTTCAATGACTAAAAACAAAGTAAATTTAATAAATTTTACTCTCATCACACTTCTTTATCGGGGAAAACGTAATTTCTTCAACACAATTTTTGGCAAAACAAAATTTTTGGCAAATTTCTGTTTTGCTCTTTAGGTGTAGAATCAGCACTTGAAGTTTCCTGGTTCTTATGCTGTACACTATGTACATGTATCTATATTTTTTTTCCTGTTGGCACTATAGAACATGCAGATCTTTGGCCGCACGATGTGGTCTTCTTACAGACATTTTATCGGTTGTAGGAGATCAGACAGTATAAAGGGGATCACCCAATCTCACATTGCTGCAAATCATGCTTTCCATAATGCAGCGGCAGGCTACCCATTTTCCATAATATTGGTCCCTTTGGGGCCAATTTGGCAGTGTCCTTCCCACCGACTCTCTCGGGTTCAAGGACTGCGACAAATCGGTCTAGGCCCATGGATTATGGCTGTTCGGGATCAGCCGGTACACGCACAAGCAGACAGTCCATGGACCAAACCTCTGGGCAGCTATTTGACATCCTGGAATACCACGTGATTCACAATTTAGGTACACAGGTTAGGGCTATCACTCCTACACCCGGTCTGTGTGAATTGTCTCCAGTAGACTGATGGGCCTCACATACCCGGAGGTATCTTATATCTATCTATATATATCTATATATATATATATATATATATATATATATATATATATATATATATATATACAAAAGAACAAATGAAGGATGGTGATATAAATTGTATACTAAAGTAAAATAAATAAAAATAATAATTAAGTAATAAAAATAAAATAATATACAAATATATTCTATACAAAGATGAAACGGATAGGAAAGGAAAAAAAAAATCATCTAATAAGTAAGAAAAGAAAAGAAAAAGACAACCAAAGAAAACAGAGAGAGAAAACAAAATCTACTGGTATATAACAATATTTTTAAAAAGAGTACATAATAGTTTTGTAAAGAAGAACTTGTAGATGAAAAAATAGAGTAACAAAAAAAGAAAGAACTCTTCTAGTGTACATAGGGAAAAAATAATGTTTTTGCAAAGTGAAATGAGATATATGCTGATATTCACAAAAAAAGTAAATAATGGAACCAAATCCTTATTTCATAATACATTTTTAGCCAGTGTCTGGCTGGATTGCGAAGAGGAAATAAATAGAAAGGTTTAAATTTGCATAAAGAGGAGGGATGTCAGATTTTAAGAGAGAGAGAATTCCAGAAAGTGGTGTAAAGGGCAATAAAGGATTGTTGAAATGAGGCAGATCTATGGAAAGGGGTCAGAAGGTCAGAAGGTCAAATTCTGGTGGCAAGGGACAGGATAGATGACCTAAATTGTAGGCATAGGAAGGTTTATTTGGTAAAGGAATGTGCCAAGGAAATATTGTCTACAGTAAGGAGAGAAGCGCCACCCTAACTCAGCATAATGATGGAAAACACGGGACCGTCTCAGGGTCCTAGAATCTACGAGTAGATCTGGATAGGAGAATGCTGAAGCGATGAAATAATATGAAGGTAGAAATTGATCATCGGGAGGTATGGCAAAATGGTTGTTCCAGGAGAAGCTTTTTTGGTCAATGACAATGCCCAAGTTGTTAATGGAAGAGCAGAAAGTGATGGGATGGTCATTCATGTATATGCTAGGAAAGTTGGTATTGGATCTGAGAAGATGTTTGGAACCAATGGCAATGGCCTGAATTTTTGCAGTGCTTAACCTTAATCCATTTAAGTTTGCCCATGCGCTGATTTGATCTAGGTCTTCTTGAATTTTGGCAAAGGGTACGGATAATTCAATAGGAGAAAAGGATAAATAGATTTGGGAACCATCGGCATAAATGTGATGGGAATAATGAAGGTCATTAATGTAGGAGTAGAAATGAAGAGGAGACATACTCGAACCCTGGGACACTCCTGAGGACAGAGCAAGAAAGGAAGATAAAGGCTGGTTAAGAACAGTGACTGCTTAGTTACGTTGAGAGAGCAAAGCTTGAAACCAACAGATAGAACTGTCGGAGAAGGATGATGATTTTAGTTTGGAAAAATGGATGGAATGGTTTATGGAGTCAAAGGCTTTGGAGAAGTTAAGGAGTACAAGGAAAATTCATTTGTTATCATCTATGGCGACCTGAACATCACTAGTAATTTTAATTAGGACAGATTGTGTGGAAAAGCTGGGTCGGAAATCAGATTGATGAGGATCGAGTTAATTGGAATCTTCAATGAAATTGAAAACTTGCGATTGTATTAATCTTTCTAATGGTTTTGAGAGGTTGGAAAGGATTGAAATTGGGTGGAAATCGTCAGTAGAAGAAGGGTTACAATTTTTGCTTATAGTATGAACAATGGCTTTTTTTTCCAAGAGGTGGGGAATACTGAATTCTGAAGGGAGAAATTGTAGATGAAACGGAAAATCTGGAGAATTTCAGGGAGACATAGTTTTATTAATTTGACAGCAATAGCATCTGAGCCGGTAGTATTAGTCTGTGATTTCATTACGGCTGATAAAAGGTCGGTGGTGGTAAATATACAAAAAATAAAAGTCTTTATCGTTAAATGATGTCCCAAGGAGAAAGCAGGAAGGGGCTGGTGAAGAAGATGTAGAGGAAGCGGATATAAAATTTATCCATTTTAATGCCCCCTGAATCTATAAAAGTTTCTTTAATGAGTAATGTTCAATTGTTTTGTCATTGTTACTGTATCCTATTTCTACAGATCTCTTCTTCTCCTAAACTACTGAACCCTATTCAAGGAAACATTAGTGGTACATATATAGTAGTTGTTCAGATATAAACACTAACTGTTTTGAGAAGAAATCTTCAATGGCAGAGTTTGATGTATTCAACGTCGAATAAATTGTATGACGATTACTGGAGTAAATTAAACCTGATCTTATTTTTTTTGAGAAAATATATTTACAATGAACTATAAACTGTATTTGTAATCTTCATATTGAATTGAGTATTTTTATATGGCAATTTTTCTGTTTTAGGATTCAGGTTCAGGCCTCGTTGCCGCTGCCATGATAGCTATTGTGCCTGGCTACATTTCCCGTTCTGTTGCTGGATCTTATGATAATGAAGGTTGGTAATTGGTAATAGTAAATTCATAATTTATACATATTTAAAAAAAAATCAAAATATAATGAAAACAAAGTATAAATAAATCAACTGATCTAATTATAGAAAAAAGTCTTTTGATTTTGATAAATGCTTACATTGCAGTTTTTTAGATATTCCTAAGCTAGAAAAAAAAAATATATATGCCTCCTTAGTTGTTTGTATGTATTTGATCCCAATTACTCAAGAATGTTTTATTATTAAAAATAATAAATTCTTTATTTATTCCGGGATAAGTTCCTTCAGAATACTACATTTCATTACAGGAAATGAAATGTTGGACAATAACAGGAACAAAAGAATTAAAAATAAAGATGGCATATAATAATAAATCATGAGATAACTTCTAATATTAATTAGTTTAAAAAAAAAAGAACAAATAATGAATATGTGCATACATATAAAATTTGATGAAAAATGAAACATCCATTCATGATACTCTTAAATGTGTTATAAACAGAACTAAAAAATCAATAAACATTTCTATCTAACAATCTATTTAAAAATTTAAATTTGTAAAACATTATAAAAAAGAATCCCTTTCTTGTTATTTATTTGTTCCAAAATATTTGAAAAATTATTATACAAAACTCTACTTGACTTACTAACAGGCAACAAAATAATACCCGATCATCAATTTGGATTTAGGAAATTTCACTAAAATATCTGATGTGGACAACACATGACTTCCTTGTATGCCTATTAAACTTTAAATAGGTGGCTCAAAAAGTGATCCTGAATTTGGTTAATAGTTTCCGAAGATTGCAGTATCTCAAAAACGACACTCATGTCGCGACATCCATCTATTGACACACACACACAAATAAGGAGAAAAAACAGTTATTTACACTCAATTTTAACACTTAAAACAATTAATAAAAATGTTTAATTGGATTTGAAGCCAAATTGCGTTTATAACCTTTATTACCGAAACATATGATTTATGTATTTAATTTAAATATAATTTTTGATGTAAGTTTATTATGACCTTCAAGTCATACTAGCGTCAAGTCATCAGTACCGTTTTCGGCTCACCAATTTTAACCAAAATATAGTAAATACATTCATATCGATATAAAAGTCTTATTTAGCAAATTTGAGATGTTTTACATTATATTTTAATATAATTTTTGATGAAAGTCTAATATGACCTTCAAGTAAAGTACCGCTTCCGGTTTTCCAATTTAGACCAAAATCTAGTATGTTATTTAAATCAATATATGAGTTATAAATACCAAATTTGAGAAGTTTTGCAATAATAAGTTTTGCAAGTTAATATAATTTTTGATGGAAATAAATTATGACCTTCAAGTAAAGTACCACTTTCAGTGATTAAGCAGTGACCAAAAAGGGAGGTTCACAACTAGATTTTACAACAATCCTAAATTCAAAATTTCAACTTTCTACGGCTAATCATTTTTGAGTTATGCGAAATACGAACGAACGTACGTACGTACAGACGCCACGACGAAACTAGTCAAAATGGATTCAGGGATGGTCAAAATGGATATTTCCGTTGAAATCTGAAATTTTCGCAATTACAATACTTCCTTTATTTCGTACAAGGAAGTAATAACACAACAACTACATAAGAGTGATAACATTCATTTCCACAGCACTAGAGCAAAAGTTATATACAACAGCTGTGTATTTCTGGATGTCGCTCAAGTATTTGGCAAAGTCTGGCTCCAGGATCTTATGATACTCTTTAAACTCAAGATGACAATCGAAATAAAAATTGAGACAGAACCTTGCTACATACAAGTACTTACTTAAACCAATTTGGTCTTACACTTTTAAAATTTTCGGGACTGCAAAAAAGACACACATACAAAGACTCCAAACTTTCCGATCGACTTAATACACAAGCATATTGGTATGTTTCTAACATAACTTTACATTCTGATTTACACATTCCAACTGTCAGGGAATGCTTATAGACCCATTTCAATAGATTTCATGACAAATTACATGGGCATGACGACCCATTAATAGTAAGAATGGCCATGATATTGAAGGATCAATCTAATTAGGGATTGATAAATTATTTGCCACTTCTATAAATTTGTTTTATTGAAAACTAGTTTTGAATGTTATACATTCATCATCAGTTCAAGGTTTAAATGGAACAGAAAAGTTTGTACTGGTTTTTTTCTTTGAACTGGATGAAACCAGTACAAACTTTTCTGTTTGATATAATCCATTTAAACCTTGAACTAAGGATGAATGTATAACATTTGAAACTAGTTTTCAATAAAACAAATTTATAGAAGTGACAAATAATTTCTCAATCCCTAATTAAATCCACTGATTGTCAATGTTGTGTTAGACAGGTATGGATGTACAAATTGAGTTTAAAAAAAAAAGACCAGAAAGGTATTGGAAGAACAAATGGAAGAAGGAATGGAATTACATTGGAATGATCTGTCAATGAACTAAGGAAAGTGCTGCGGTTCGATGGGGTGTTGCATATAAATCTGAAAGCCAAGAACGGGTGTTATGTGAATGGACAGAGAATTCGAATTGAAGGAAATCAAAGATGTATGATGGACGGTAGGATTAGATAACTTGGTAGAGGAAGGATGGCAAGAAGTACTTACGATGGTAGGAAGGGTAAATTCACTTCACCTCTTTGTAAAATTTGGGTCTCTTGGAATAAAGCAATTAATCAACTGTTTTAGTTTTGTCTCAAGATCCCTAGAGACACCCCTGAACATAGTACAGCAATTGTCTAAGTGTGGGAATATCAAGGAAGTAACTAGGAGCTTATCGGTTTCAAGTGGAAATAGGTAATAAAGATAATTCAGGTGTTTTAAGATTTGTTTGATAAGTGTTTTAAGGAGAAGGTACGACGGGAGATATCGGAGATATAGTTATTCCAGGAGAGGGTTTGGTCAAAGGTGATTCCAAAATTTTCGATAAATTGAATATGCTACAAAAAGTATTGGCACACATCTTTTTTTTTTTTGAGGCCTATCATTAGAAAAGGCTTGTTTTTAATCTGATTGTAATCATAATTCATTAAAATGTATGTTATTAAATCTATACATTTCTGGAAATATTTTGTTTTCTCGGATAAATGTAAATGTAGAATATGTAGAGGCATGACATATACTATACATGATATAAGATAAAGCAGTCAGATAACTTAGATTTTCAAATTACTGGCTGAATTAAGATCTTCCAACTCACTTCGGGAGCTGCTCTGAACCTTCTCCCCCTCTTCCCTTGTACTCCACTGATTTCTAGCATGCTTTATAAGCATTTTATTATCATATGTTATAGATAAGTTCTTTTTCCAGCTATTGCTATATTTTGTATGTTATTGACGTACTATACTTGGATTAAGTCTGTGAAAACTGGAAGTATATTGTGGGCTACACTTTCTGCTGTTGCCTACTTTTACATGGTAAATATAATCCCATTTTTTATGTATTTTTATTTATTATTAATTTTTAACTCAGTTATTTTTATTTTCTAGGTATCTTCTTGGGGAGGTTATGTTTTTCTAATTAATCTTATCCCGATGCACGTTCTCACATTAATGATAACTGGGAGATTTTCGCACAGAATTTATGTTGCTTACTCCATATTGTATTGCATTGGTACTATGCTGTCAATGCAAATTTCCTTTGTTGGTTTCCAGCCTGTTCAGTCCTCTGAGCATATGCTGGTATGTTTATTCTTCTGTAATTTATAAAAAATATAATATTTTAGTGTTAATTTTAATGTCAAGTTGTAGCATTTATAATATTTATTAAGTTCTAATGGGAATTTAAAAGAGAGGACTCTGAACTCCTAGTTCTGACAGGGACAAAAGAGTTTGCCCCTATATCAGGCATTTTTTTTGGGATGACTCTTTTACTACCCATTTATTTTACTTTCTGCTACCTACGGGAACTATTTGATATTATACCAATTTATCTAGAGTAATCTAAATTTTCCTCTTTTTTATATATGATTTACTTTGTTATGTGAACAGGATATAATACTTTTTCAATAATAGATTATTTATTTATTATTGATCCTCAGTACCCTGTCTCGATTAATAATTTTCAGTACGGGACTTGTCCATTTATCAATTTCAAACAATACTCGATAATAATTATTTTATGTTATATAGTTACTTTTTTTTATTAATGGTGTAAGAGATTTATATTGCTGAAATAATTATATCCAGATTATTTATATTTCAGGCCTTAGGCGTTTTTGGACTATGCCAATTGCACAGCCTAGTTGATTACTTAAGATCTAAACTTACACCAGCAGATTTTGATGTTTTGTTCAGATCCATGATAGTTGCGACAGCTGCTTTGTCCGTTCTCGTTGGAACAATTCTCACTATTACAGGTTAGTTTAAAATAATTTTCTTTTATCGGTTTTATATTTAAAAAAAAAAATTATTATCTTTCTAAACTGACTAAAATTTTAAAATATTTAATTTAAACCCATTAGTAATAATTATTACTAGGACCATCCAGTGATCAAAATTTGACCAAAAATACAATATTATATCAGGTTTCTGATTTATTTATACAATAAAAATGAGCAGAAAACGTTTTGTTCTGCTATTGTTTGAATATAAATTGAAATTAATTAAGGTTCAAAATAGAAACAGTAAACCCGTTCAAAAAATAATCGTGGCACAGAAAGATAGAGACAGAACAATGACCAAAAATACGTTCTTTTGGCCATAGGGAACTCTGAAATGCGTAGAACTGTTGAAAACTGATCATCGAAAATTTGGCTGAATTATAATACAGAAAAATTTAGATTAATCGTTGCTTGTTTATCTGTCAGTTTCTGTTAACCGTCAGTACTAAAAAAACTCAAAAAAGTGGGATTTTTAACTCATGATGTGATAATCTCAAAGGAAAATATTAACAGGAAAGTAGTTTTCTACTTTTTATAGTCACGTAGCGTACATTAATACTAAAAATAATTTATAACAATTGAACCATATGCCATTAGATAAAAAAAAATTCGAAAAAGTCAAATTAGTTTTTAAAAAAGACAAATAAATAAGTTAATTACATATATTCGTAGGCTCAAAATCTCGGAATTATTCTGTCGCTAGGAAGTGAAGGAACAAGAATGAAAAAAGGTGGTTATACAGTGTGATCCACTTGAATTTGATAAAGGGTTGAGGTATATTTCGAATTTGATGTATTTCTGTAATGCGGTGACAGTTAATTGAAGTTTTGCTGTACTTCAATAATACTGCTAACCTAAAAGCGGTAGGAACATAAAAATATCTTTGCTAATAATGGTCCAATTTCGAAAAAAATTTTGTAGAGAATTTGATTATCTTTCTTGTGATACAGAGCTTCAAATCGAAATGTACTTTTGTGGCTCGAAAATTTCGAAAAAAAAAACCAAACTTTTTTCGTTTTTGATGATATTTTCAAAGTCAACATTTTTTGGTGTACTGAATCCAAAATCTGCCATGATTTTCGATGTGAAAAAATCTGTAAGGCTAGTTTATATAATAATTTAAACACTTCTTTTTAAATTCATTTGACCAAAAATAAATTATTTTTTAATTTTAATATTTTTCGTTTAATATCCTTTGAAAAACAAAGGTTTTGCTGGAAAAACATGTCTATTTCACTTTTTAAACTTGAGATATAAAACAAAGTAGTGTCAATGTGTGTGTATATATATATATATATATTTTTTTTTTTTTTTTCGACTTCTTGGGCCCATAAGAGATTATGTTTTTTTTTTTGGTTTTGTAGAGAATTTGATTACCTTTCAAATGAGCATTTGTATAATTTGCGAAAAATGTACCCAGTCTAAGTTATGCACAAATAAAATATTCTTTCTGTTATAACTTTTCTCCCCCTTTTTCTCGGTGATGTAGAACGTGTGTGGATAGTTAAAGAGCTTTAAAGAGAAGAATTTAGGCAAGTTTCGTCAAAATCTTCTTAGCCGTTTTGGTGCTACCCTTTATGGAAGAAATGTTTTTTCGGTTCTTGCGCAGGCGCAATGACGCACAGGATGTTCGATTTGGTACAGAGGCAAAACGGGCCCAAACCGTACAAATCAAAAAGAAAATTAAATTAAAAAATTGGTTCACTCGTTCAATAGTTCTATAACCATGGAAAAGTCAGAAACAAAGATTTACCTGCCTTAATAAGAAAATGTGTGAATAATTTTTATATTATGCAGATCTACACGAAATGATCACAAATATCTATTTCTCCCCTACTATGCATACAGACAGAGTAATCGGTACAACAAAAAAACTGCATGCCTATTAATATATAGATTTTTAGTGTGTTTTATTTTACTTATTACAATGATGATAAGCAAAAAGGACATATCTCAACAAACTGAATCATTGTCCAATGTTTATTTGCAATATATTATATAGCCAACTAGAAGATTTATAATATTAGGAATATTTTTTCTGCAAAAAGAATTCTGCGTGAGCCAAAATTATTAAAAACATTTCCCTTATTAGTTGAAGAAGGATACATTTAATGAGAGTTGTTCCATCTAAATTCCATCCTCGTTTCAAAGCAGGTCTTAATGAGTCTTTACACACATTTAATATTATGTTATAGACTTTTTTTTTTTAATTATATATAATAGGTCTATTATACCTGTAAATCTAATTGCTGTTTGAAAACATATTTGTTTTACCTCAGTATCTCAAATCCTTCATTTAAGTCTTTGTATCTCGAATAAAATTATCTCTATAACTTTAAATGTCGCAAAAGCTAACTTTTATAACTGAAACTATTTCTTACTCACATTACTCAAACTGTAACTATATTTAGCTAAAAACTAGAGGACAAATTTGCCTTTTCCTTAATTGAAATTTGAGCTGTCGAGTATTGACTTTTTTATCATATTATTCTCCTTTCATCTCCTCCTTTCATCCTCTTTCGACAATGTAAGTATAATGTGTATAATGTTATTGTAAGAGATATGAAAATGATTATTTTTTTTTTCATTTCATTTAATATGTAGAAAGTTCGGCATCATCTTTGTGTCTGTCCGGCAATCTCTCGGTAATATTTCTGATAAGTTCCCACCTTCTCAGAATTTCAGGAAAGGCTATTCAGGCTATGCTCACTCGTATTACATGTAAAGGCTTCTTGGTATTGGTAGTTGTCTTCATTGATGAGAAGAGGAAAATCATCCTCAGTAAGATTGCAGAGGTATTTGTTGTTGGCCTGGCCCTCAATACCTCGAACTCAGTGCAGCTCTTGGCCATATGTTCAGCAGTCTCTAAAACGCCACAATTAGGGCATAATCTTTTCTAAAGATGTGCAGCTTGGCACAAACTCTCCCATACCCTGTAAGTAATTGAGAGATCGAATATTCAGGTTGGACCAATCTGGCAGCTAGTCGTGAATGGACAGTGGTGAGATATTTCTTTGGTGGTAGCAACCGTCTTTTCCTGGATGGTGTCTTCCTGAAATATTTCCTACCATCTATTGAGGTTTCCTTTTTTATGTTGAGAATTTGGATTTTAGAGAATAAGTATTCTCCAATCAAAAAAAAAAAAAAATGTAAATAGTGTGTGTGATCGTTATTTCTATTGATTATATGCCACCTTTTTTCCATCATTTTTATCAGAAAATATTTTATCATAATAAATTATGGCTATGCCATGTATTTTTCAGGTAAAATTGCTCCTTGGACCGGGCGATTCTACACTCTGTTGGATCCATCTTACGCCAAGAACCATATTCCAATCATCGCTTCGGTTTCTGAGCATCAGCCGACATCATGGTCATCTTTTTATTTTGATTTGCAGATATTGGTGTTTTTATTTCCAGCAGGCCTTTATTTTTGTTTTGCTCATTTGACCGATGCAAACATATTTTTGATTCTTTATGGAGTTACAAGTATTTATTTTGCAGTAAGTTTCTCTATTATTATTGCTCTATTACTATAGATTACAAAAGTTTTAACTAAGATGAAGTTGTGCTCTAACAAAATTGACTCTTTACCATCCACATGCCATTTAGTGAGGCCTGAAAAAAGTGTTATAAATAGATGTAAAAAAATTTATGTGGATTAGGATACTTTTTTTTTTTACAGTAATGGATTCTTGAAATCATTTGCATTGATGATGGCATTTTATCAAAAATGAATTTTAATTCCTTTAAAGAAAATATTTAATGATTCATAAAATTTTAGTGCTATTATAGTCGAAGGGTTTAAATTAAAAACATTGGTTATACGTTCTTCTCAAAATGTTGTTCCATTCAAAGTTAATGAAACATGCTTGACCTCAGCCTCATTTAGGCAACTAAGTGGTTTAAAACACGACTTACCAAAACCCATTGATTTGGCTGATTATAAAGTTCATATTAATGTTGAATAAGTTTTTAATAGAAAATATTCTTACAAAAAAGTATAATCCTTGTAATCGGCTTGCGGAGACATCTGGTATATGATGAAACTTGGTAAATTTGAAGTACTATTAGCATGCAAATCCTCTCTCTAGTCTTAGGGTTGGATAGAGCTCCCAGGTAGCACTTAGATTACCAATCGCATCACTTTATTTATAACAAAAATTTTATATTATTAAATAATATTCCATTTTTTTTTCTGTTATGGATTCTCATTGGTTTATGATTTATTAGGGTGTGATGGTTCGTCTAATGCTTGTACTGGCGCCTGTTATGTGCATTTTGTCTGGAATAGCCGTTTCTTCTATGCTTCAGATATATATGAAGCAAGTAGACCCAGAAAAAAATGTTGATAAGAAAAGGAACAAAATGGAATCTAATTTTGTTATGAAAAGTGAGGTATAAGAATCTTTTGATGTAATTATCTTGATTAGTTCTACTGTTATTTATATCTTTGATTAGTATAGATTTAGTACTAATTTTCATATATAGATTAGTTAAATAAAGTAGAAAAAAAAAATAGAATTTTTCTGTCTAAATATATATCTATTTGATTTAAAATAATATAATATTTTTTCTTACAGATTGCTACTGTATTCGTGGGCCTAATGACGTTTCTGCTGATGACGTACACTTTCCATTGCACCTGGGTTACTTCTGAAGCTTATAGTTCTCCCAGCATTGTTCTTTCAGCGAGGACTCACGATGGCTCTCAGATAATTTTTGATGATTTCAGAGAGGCTTATTACTGGCTGAGAATGAACACCCCTGAGGCGAGTTTATATAATTACCTTATATATTAACTACCCATAGTTGAAGATATTTTATTTATTTATAATTCTGTGTTGATTTACTTACATCCTTTTCTAGAACGCCAAAGTGATGTCTTGGTGGGATTATGGCTACCAGATTACTGCTATGGCTAATAGAACAATTCTTGTCGATAATAATACTTGGAACAACACTCACATCTCAAGAGTTGGGCAAGCGATGGCATCGAATGAGGAACAGGCTTATGCAATAATGAGAGAATTAGATGTAGATTATGTTTTAGTCATATTTGGTGGTGTTGTTGGCTATTCATCCGACGGTAAATATATATTCCATTGATTTATGGTAATGTTCTTTTAGTATCGCTATGATTGTGAATGTGTATTTATTTTATGTATATTTGTATAAATGGGATTATTAATCAATTTTCTTAAATTTGGCAAGTAGTAGTTATTACCATGAAAGCAGTTAAAAAAAATTAAAAAGTGGTCAAGCCCATAGTAGTAGTACCACTTTTCTTCCTTAAAAACTTTTAATATTAGTTTTTATTCATATTAATTCTGTTTATCGACTTAAATGTTTTTTATTGTTACTTTTGTTAAGTTCTTCTCATTATTATTTCAGTGATTAATCATTATTTCATATGATTAATTGTTTGAAAATGATATGTCTATCATGTAGTATAATTTGAAAATCTTCTTTTGTATAGAATGATATTATAGAATAAGTGATGATGTTCTAATTATTATTTAAACCCAGAAATTCATTAATTAAATTTTTATTTTTCTAGATATCAATAAGTTCCTGTGGATGGTGCGTATTGGAGGTTCGACTGAGAGGGGAGCCCATATAAAAGAAACTGATTACTATTCTCCTAGTGGAGAGTTTAGGGTGGACAAGGAAGGCTCTCCAACGCTCCTCAACTCTCTCATGTACAAGATGTGCTATTATAGATTCGGTCAGGTTTATTCTGAAGGAGGTAATGCCATGAGTATACAATTTTTTGGTTTTATTTTTTCATATTTATTTTTAAGCTCCTATCCATAAGTTAATTTTAGGTACGATTTTCTGTATCCAGTACTACAAATAATTGATAAATTCAAAGTATAGAGAAATTCATGAAAAAAATAATAAAATATCTATTAACTCTTTTAAAATCTCAGACATTGACATGAAAAGTATTAGTATACCTGTAATATAATTTATATTAATATATTTAGTATTGCTATGATTGCAAATTTTGTATTTGTTTTTGGATATTTGTATGAATGGGATCATTTGGGGTTATTAATTAATGCCCTTAATTTTGGCAAATAGTATGTATTACTATGAAAGCAGTTAAAAAAATAAATATATTAAATTTATTTCAGACATTGATTTAAAAAAAATAAATAAAAGAATGTTTTTAATTTCAGCATATTATTTTTTTATAAATTTATTTCAATATCTATGTTTATATGGTGTTTTAGGAAAGCCACCAGGGTATGACCGAGTGCGAGGAGCAGAGATAGGCAATAAGGACTTCGAATTAGAAGTCCTCGAGGAAGCATATACTACTGAACATTGGCTAGTCAGGATCTACAAAGTGAAAAATTTGAGGAATCGAGGCGTCTAGTCATCTCTGATCTACATGTGCAATAATTCTCAGGAGATTGTAGCATATTTTCTAACGATTATAATTATCAATTGAGAACATGATCTCAGGCGGTAAAATGTTACAATGGCTCAAACGGTTTCAACATCACTGTTCAAATCGTGGAAGTTAAGACTCAAATTACTTCATAATTTTAAATACTCACATGTAAATTATTTTTCAGCAATTTAAAATGGTTTTTATTATTTTGCAATTTCATGTAATGTATGCTTTTGAAAGAAATTTCTTGAGCATAGTGCCAATTTAGTCTTTATCGCAGAAGGCTGTTCTGCATAATTCTTAACTAAAAAAAATTTTGAATCCTTAACAGTGGGAAAGATTATTTTAGAAACAGTATAAATACAATATAATGTACAAACAATTTTAAATAAGCTATATATAATGAGAATCAAATTATTCAAAGAAAAAAAAATCGAAATTATAAGTGTTATTTTATAAGGACAAAATCAAATTCTGGTTCAATTAACATTATAGATCCATTTTTTGATAGGGTTTAAGCATCACATTTTATCTCTTTTCTGTGCTTTAAATTTATGTTATGAAGTTTTATAAATGCCCCCAAGATTTTTTAAAACCATAATTTACTGCCATTAGGTTTGCTATTCACATATTTATTAATGCATTACAAATAAGAAATATGCATGAAGAAAACTTTTTAATTATTTATTTATACTAAGTAATTTTTATCATTTATATTAAATTTTTAACTTTATTAGCTATATATCGACAATAGACATCAAAACCTCATAAGTGCTTATGACATAATTTTTCCGAAGACAAAAAAAACTTAAACCCCTCTGAACCCTTCTAAACTTATAGGTAATTAATTACAACTGGTCATAGATAAGTAATAATGCTGATTATATAAAAATGAACAATTCCATTCGATCTGGAACCTTTATCTTTATAAAAATGGGAGTAATGAGGTTTTGCAGGTATACTGTCGATATATTCTTTTTCTTGTTTTCTATATAAAAGTTTATCATAACATCTTACATTTATTTATCTAACATTCACCAATAAAGTTTATAATGTACATTTTTCTTGGATGCTGATTGTCAATGCAAGAGTATTGATACATTGACTTCCAAACACAAGACCATTTGTTGTTTGTGTCTAGAATGGATTTCTTCATAATTTTTTAATCAAATCCATCGAATTCAAGAAAATGTTATTAGATAAAATATTAGTAAAAAAAAAAAGTTTGGTGTTCATTTTAAACCCTTCAGTTGATTTTTTTTCATAATTTTAATATGAAGATCCATTCCCAAATCCACGAGGATAACAAAAGGGAAGAGATTGTATTGCTGTTATGAAATGAGGGATTATATTGGTTGATGACTTTATTTTTTAAAGCCCTCAAATGACTGTATAGACTGTAAATATTTTAAGTTTAAGAAATGTAAAAAAATGGGCACTTTTTAAACTTAGTATTTAATCTATAATTTATAACTGATTAATCAAAGGAAATTATTTTTCTTTGTTTATTACTAGTTGTAAATTTTCTTTGGAAGTTAAATTTTGTGTCAACATTTATTAGTTATCTCTTTACATTTTTATCGGAGGTGCTACAAATATTTTGTTGTCTGATAATTATGATGTTTTATTGATGCATGCTGTTTTATTAAGCAAAATTCTTTATATAAATTTTTTCTAATTTCATTATTCTTGTATGACATTTTCTCTGTTAATTTTTTTCTTTATAAACAAGATAGAGGGGACCATTGCTTGTACAAAAGTTAATGTTGTGGCTCTACAATACAATGTAAAATTGTGCATTAGTATAAAATGATCCATGATATTGTTTATGGCCTGTAAATTATTTTGATAATATAGCAATAGTTATTAGTAAATTAAACATTTTCTTTCTGATAAGTTGAGATTTTTATTATTTTTCTCATTATGTGTGCTGTTCAATGTCATATTGTTTATACAAATTATGTTTACGATGGTTTAATGCTTATTTGTAAATTTTGTTTTGTTTTGAGAGTTTTATAATCAAATGTAAATAAAACTTGTGAACTGAACAAGAGTAGTTCTTAATGAATTATAACATTGAACCTCACATTTCATTTGTTTGACTAATATTAAGATTATTCAATCACTGGTGTACAGGTTTTGTATCTTAAAGTAAAACTTTAATAATTCATTTAATTTTAAGGATTTGAAATGAATGAAGGGTTGTTGAAAGTGCATTTATTTTTCATTTTCAATCTACTTCTTAAGTGTTTCAAGAACATTTCCATTTCCATTATTCATCACTGTTTATACATTTCTAAAAATGAAATAATGGCCAAATGGCTGGGCTAAAACATTAGGAGAGATTAGCGTCTGTAAGTATGCTAGGGTCAAGAGATAAAATTTTTGCTTCAAAAGAATACATTTTGATAATCCTTCATTCTATTTTTGGAAAAAAAAAAATAACATGATAAAAGAGGAATTGAAGACATTTATTTACAAGTATCTAAAGTCATCTTCTTGAATAATAGTAATGGTTAACGCCTCCTGTAGTTTTTATGGAAGGCAAGATGCCCGATATCCATCCTATCACCTAAACTTGTCCTCCCAGTTATCTAGCGTTGATATTGCTGTTACCTTCTAAAAAACTCTTGAAATACTTCAATACCACCCTATTGACTGCTGATAGTAAAATAGTTGTGACGGTTTGTGTTCTGTCTCAGTATTTTTCAACTATAGAACGAGAAGCTGTTATAATTTTTGTTCAACTTCAGAACACTATTCTATTGCACCAAAGTTATATATTTTTTATTTTATCATATTCGTAGACTAGAGCATTTGTTTCATGTTCAAATTATCCAAGACCTGTAAGTTTACTCATTAAGGTGGAGATAGCTCCTGTTGTTTTCACAGGTCAAGTCCTAAATTCGTCCTCTGGATTTTTCAACTCGTACTGGAGATGGATTTAGGGTTCCATGATTATAAGGATTGTAAAATTCGTTTATATTATTTTCTCTCCTTTTATTTTCAATTAAAAATATTTAATGGATATATTTAATTCCAATCTGCAATGATTTGTCACATTTTTACTTACTTGTACGAAGTAAAGGAAGTATTGTAATCGCGAAAATTTTCGGTTTTCAGATTTCAACAGAAATATCCATTTTGACTAGTTTGTCGTGGCGTCTGTACGTACGTTCGTATCTCGCATAACTCAAAAACCATTTGCTGTAGAAAGTTGTAATTTTGTATTTAGGATTGCTGTAAAATCTAGTTGTGAACCTCCCTTTTTGATCACTGCTTAATCACCGGAAGTGGTACATTACTTGAAGGTCATAATTGATTTCCATCAAAAATTATATTAAAATACTTTGCAAAACTTTTCAAATTTGGTATTTATAACTTATATATTAATTTAAATAATATACTAGATTTTGGTCTAAATTGGAAAACCGGAAGCGGTACTTTACTTGAAGTTCGTATTAGACTTCCATCAAAAATTATATTAAAATATAATGTAAAACATCTCAAATTTGGTAAATAGGACTTTTACATTGATGTGAATGTATTTACTATATTTTGTTTAAAATTGGTGAACCGAAAATGGTACTTTATTTGAAGGACATAATAGGCTTACATCAAAAATTATATTTAAATTAAATAGATAAATCATATGTTTCGGTAATAAAGGTTACAAACGCAATTTGGTTTCCAATCCAATTAAACATTTTTATTACTTGTTTTAAGTGTTAAAATTTAGTGTAAAATACTGGTTTTCCTCCCTATTTGTGTGTGTGTGTGTGAGTGTCAATAGATGGATGTCGCGACACCGTGTTGTTTTTGAGATACTGCGATCTTCGGAAACTAGTAACCAAATTCAGGATCACTTTTTGAGCCACCGATTTATAGTTTAATAGGCGTACAAGGAAGTCATGTGTTGTCCACATCAGATATTTTAATAAAATAATCAATCATCAAAATTTAAGTTTATTTTAGTGTAATAAATTTCATGTTGGGAAGTTATTCACCTTTATATAAATGTCACTGACTTCATCAAATAAATAGTTAATTCTGAATTTAATAGGACGGAAATAGGGCCTTTTAAAATTAAAATGGGAATTTAGTGTTTATGTTTACTCAGAGGAAGGATTATTCAATTCCACCCAATAACGACACCAACAATTGTTGGTGTAGAACAGAGCTGCTTTTATCAATTTTTTTGGAATTTCAAACACAAAAGGTCTAATTTAGTTTAATATTTGAAATTTCAATTTTGGTTTAGAGGGACGATATTTGTGCACCTACTCTTAATATAAGTTATTTTTACCTGTTGATGAATTAATTAATGAATGATCATAATATAAAAGAAACTAACATCCATGCAAAAGAACTTTTAGGAGAAAAGTGAATTAGGTTAACAGATTTTCAAAATTAATTAACACAAACTTGACAGCAATAAAAAAAAAAAAAAAAATGATTTTGCATATCAGGTTTGCTAAGGTGGTTTTCGAAGTGTACAAAAATCATTTTGTTAAAAGCTGATAATTGTATCAAAAATTAGAATTTTAACCAAAGGGTATTATAATAAAGAATATTAACGACTGAATTTTCATTCAATTTTTTACACTACTCTAAACAAAAGTGGCAGTAAGCATTTTTTTCTTTTTATTCTGGACAAATTAAACATTTAAAAAAGTAATAATAAAAAAAATTAATTTCCTATTAATATGGATTTTCTCTATATGGATTCACATTTGCAGGCTTAATATAAACTTCCAAAGAATTGAGGTTATGTTTTTTTTTAAGTTTCATCATGCTCTTCAAAAATGATAAGAAAGGTAAAAGGCAGGTAACTTAAATAAATATCTATGCAAATAAGTATTTCATAGTTAACATATGTTTTATTTTGATTTACGAATGTGGTATAAATGTAAACTACAAGACTCCATTGTGCACAATATTTTGACAAAAAAGGTTAAATTATTCAATAATGTTTGTGGTCCAAGAAAATATATAAAAAATTATTTAATTGTTTCTGCTATATATATTTTTTTTTATTTTTTACTTTGGTGTTGAAATGATCACTGAAGATCTCAATTAAAAAAATTATAACGATTTGGTAATTAATAAAATATAACCAAATACAAAAAGTGCGACTGCTTGGCTTTCTACAAAAATATATACATACAATTTGAAAAATGCACCATCGATACATCACACAAGTCACAAAAGTGCACATTTAATTTAATTAAAACAAAATATCTTATAAATAGATAATAACAATTATACCAGATCTAACTTAATGCTAGTGCACTTCCAAAAAAAACAAAAACAGAAATACACATAGATCCACTGTTTTTTTTTTTGGGCTAAAATAACAAGGGGGATGGATTAGGGGATTGCATTGGGTGAATTTGTACTATTGACAAAGTAAAAGCAATGTATTTTTTTGAAGCTGTCAATGAATTATTACAATCTGGGCTTCATAATTAAAAAATACATCAGGTCTTTGATTTGCTAATAAAAAACTATAGGAATCTAGATCACAGTAAAACCTGCTTAAAAACATCTACCTCTGGCATATACATAGAAATTATTGTAAAATAATGTTAACATATTTATCTAAAAGCAAAATATACAATATAACTAAAATGTTTATAAAATCATAGTAAAAAATAATTATCCCCGAAGATGACATTATTGCTTTCAAAAAATAACATACCGAAACGGCAGTCTGTCGGTCCTTATTTGTAAATGACATCAACACGTGTTAAGTGGACGTTGTTTTGTCTAACTCTATTGGATAATTGTATCTTTTTTTTTTAGATTTGAGCTAACATTTATATTACATTACTTAGCACTAGCTCGCTCAGTTGCAAGCCGACTATATCTTTAACAACTACTATCCTAACAATCGACAAAAGATGGTATAACTTCAAGTTAAACATCATATATATATTTTTAATATTAATGCATAGTTTTTTTTTAAAACACCGGTGAAAATATCACATAAAACATGTATTCGATATTAACTAAAATTTTCTCTCGCCTTTGGTAGAAATTTGCAATATGCAAAAACATAAAAGTATAGGAAAACAAATTGTTAAATTAGTTATATTTAATAATAATACTAATTCAAAATATCCTAATTTTTAAAATATCGAAATAACAATAAACTAATAGTAATCAATACTCATGATGTCTTAAAACCTCTTAATAAAATTAGTATAATTTCAATAAATAGTTTATAAATAACTTAAAAATACAATCTTAAACCCTTGCCTTTAGTAAGCATATTTATAAAAATAAATATCGAAGAAAAGTAGGTTTAATAAATATACAATATAAATATATGTATAAATATAACTTCTATATAATCGATAACACATTTTTTCTCTTTTCACATTCAGGTGCGCTGAGCAGGCACCTGTATCCACAAGTACAAAGACACACTTACCAGTAGCACGGCAAGGCAAAGAGAGATAGGGCGGGGACAAAACAAATTAATTTCTTCTTCTTCAATTAAATATAATTTGCTACAAAAAGGATAATGACATCAAGAAGAAACAAGACAGCATTCACAACACCCTCAGTTGGAAATAGTTTGGGCTATGTCCTCTTCGTCTTCAGTCAAGTCTCCATCAAATCGGCCAGCCTTGCATGGAGGTGGGCTGCAATAAAATAAATCAATTAAATTATTACCATAAACTTGAAATTAGTGTAGTCATAGATGAGTTCAATTTTTTTTTATTATTATGTTTTTTTGATAACTAGAAATAAATATATAAGCTTTAAATATGGATAAAGAAATTATTATCTATAACAATTTATCAATAAAGTCATCGCAAACAAGTAAAAGGAAGCAACGTACATTTAAACCCTGCATAACTGGCAGACATTGAACACAAAAATACCCTCTAACGATAAAATACAGGAGCCTAAATTGAGTATTCTTTACTTAAAATAGTCCCAGTCTAGCCCTAATATAGTGGATATGGTGGAACCTTGATACAACACAGGTCAGGAAGAAGAAGAAGATTAATTAATTAAGAAGGAAAATTAATTGAGAAAAACAAACCAAAAAAACATGCTTTAATAAAAAATATATATGTTTCTCTTCCTCAGCAATACAGAATATTTATCGGGAAAACAAAAACTCCTTCTTCATGAATCCAAATTGTATTTTCAGGAATTCCTATTTCCTTTTCAAATTTTTTTTTTAAATCTAATAATGTTGAATTGCTATTCAACTTTATGCAATATTCTTTTCTTGTTTTATAACAACTCCTATAAGGAAGAAAAATAAAAACTACAAAAGTAAAATGGGAGGATTATGCACTTCCCTTCTAATTTAAATGAAAGTTATCGTAAGAAAATCATCAAATTTTTGGAACCATAGGAACATCGGTGAATGAGGCATAGGAAACTATACTTTGAATAATAAATAAATAAAATTTGTCTCTACAATTAAACTAATTACTTTGTTTAATGCATGAATAATTTCGTATGTCTTCATAGTCATTTTCAAGTGCTACATTGACAACAATCTATTTGTGCAGAAACATTATAAACTATGGTTAAAATATTATAAGTATAACTATTATCGTAAGTATTTACAAATTTTAGTAACTAAAATGCTTAAATAAACGATAATACTTTAATAAAGTCAAGTATTTAAAGTATGATATCTAAAAATTAATAACAATATGATTATAGACAATCGTTAGGTTTAGTTTTAGAGAGAAAAATTTCATTTATCCATTTAAAATCACCCCATAAACAACACAATAAGGTTGTTGTGGCCCAGCATGTTAAGGCAGCACCTGAGTGCTCTAGCAACACCACTTCAAATACAGTCTTAGCAAGTTGACTTTAATTAGTGATAAATCTCAACCTTCTCATCACTCTGGCAGGACAGGTTGATAACTTGTAAATTAACCCATCCTTCAGGCCCTAGTTGGTGTACATAAGGACTTTGAACCAAATAAACAACAAAAAGCAACACAATTAATAAAATTATACTTTGAATGTTTTATGGTTGCCTGCGAGGCTATCAGGACACCTTTTATCTGCCAGTCCCTTCTGCTTAAATAACATAATACTGTATCATTAAACATTTACAAATTTCACTTGAATTAGTTGATTACAGTAGTTATCATACTTAGTTCATAACCATAATTAGTTGATCATTTTACAACTGTAATTGTCTATGTACTTTTTAATTTTAATTTTTTTGTAGTGTGTGAGAAAAATATACTATAACATGTAGTTGAATTATTATCAAAGCTAGACTTGTGGTATAACGAGGGTCCACTCACTATATGGACATGACCGGTAATATAATTTGCCAGTTTTTGCTCTCTTAGATATTGATCACTAGGGCAGTGTAGAGATACAATGCACCCATCATTCAGGATTGCATATCGACACAGTTTATTTCATAATCTGATTTTTTTTTTCTAGTAAAAAAGCATGAAGCTCTCACTTACCATTGTAAGGGCAAAATCTGAAAAATCGCACGCTTTATAAAAACCATGTACAGTTTCAGGTTAGATTTGAAGACTTGAAATAAATATAAGTATTTATTAATATTTAGTATCAAGATACACATAATATTGAAGAAATCAACACTTCCAACAGTTCCAAAAAAAGAGAACATAATTTTATTGTTCTGTCAATAAAGTAAGGATATTGATATAAACCTAGATAAAATCAGTGATTCTGTGTTTCAGACAAAAATATTTTAAAATAATTTCAACTACAATATTATCAATTTGTAAATCATTTTTAACAATTTTTTTTTTAAAATAATTTTCTGAAATGTTCAAAATCTGATCATTTCAGAGTGATGCTCTATTGCATTTTGAAAAAAAAATTACAAAGTGTAAATCTAACATTTTTTTTCCATTTAGAAAACTTGCCCTAAATAAAAAAATACCAAAGCCCAGGTGCATTACAATACAGAAATATAATTCCCTAAAAATGATTTCCACCATATCCATATTAAAAGTCTTTGTCTCGAATCGTAGACACAAGTTTTTCTACAAGTTCCACCTCAAAGAAACAACAGTAAATGTTTTGAAATTAAAAATACTAATATTAAATAGTGATGTTAAAAATTCTATCTACCTTGCTCTTCCTTCACTGTCGGATGGGCTTCCGTCTCTTGGTGGGCTCGATGGTGGTGACAGTGCCTGCATCAACCGTCCCTTGCTCTCACTCCATATGTGAGACTGTAATAACAATAAAAATTATTATAATTTCAACTTTAAAAGCAACATATGTATAAAATAATTTGACATAGGTAGAGTTAAAAAAATCCTTTCCCCTCATGATAATTATATTTCAGATATTTCGTTAAAATAATTAAACAAGTTATACTAATTACATTACAACTGAAAACTGATTAATAATTACCTCTTCTTACTTTAAAAACTAAAAGACAATATTTTTTAATAAACTTACAAGTCTTCCATCTCTGCCAAACAAAAGAAGAAAAGCATCAATGAAATCTCGAGATTTTTCTTCCCACTTCTGAAGCATGTCAAATCGTTTTTCTCCAAAGTTTTCCATGACTCGTTTACTCTTATCCTTCAATTCTTCCATCTTATTTTGAAGCCTGAATTTCTTTTCCTAATGAAGATGTAAAAAATTAGTTAAATATAATTAAAAACAAGTGTATTATATACTAAATTTTGTAAGAAAAAAATAAAATAAAAGAGATCATTCGGTTTATGATTATTCTCAAATGCATAGAAAGTTTCTCAGGGATACATTAACATTTACCAAAAAACAGGCTTATATCCTTAATTTTCCAATTATTAATGTTCACATATTATTTTATATGATAGATATTTCTAAATGGAAAACTAATTTATCCAATTTTTACCAGTAATTGGAGAGTGAAATGAAATATCTTCCTAATTTAAAATTTATTGGCAACCATATCCCTAAATTATCAATGTTTCGGAGTTCTGTCCCACCATCAGGACCATACTTACTATATGATATATACCCAAAAAAAAGAAACAGTCAAATGTTTGAAAAATTTTCTATAAAAAACATAAGAAAAAAATCTGTATAATACTTTGTCATTAAAAATGTTTTTTATAAAAACACCTCCACTAGACTGTTTGTTCTATTTCAATGTTACAAAAGGGCTTTGACATGTTTTTAACGGAAATTTTTTGAAACATGTGACTGTTTTTTTAATAATATGTATCATATAATAAGTATGATACAGATGACGGGGTAGAACCCCAAAACATTGAAAATTTGGTGATGTAACTGTCAATAAGTTTTAAATTATGAAGATCTTTCTTTTCACTATCCAATATATTATTTTATTTTTATGTGAGGTATGAAATATAATATTTTTTTACAGTTTAAGACACAAACATTATGTTATAAAATCATGATAATCACAACTTGATAATAAATAACACATTTTTTTCTGTTTTATCACTATAATTATTTACTAAGATGAATATCAGTCTTTTTATTCTATTGCCCCATATGGAGATGAAAGTATATTGAAAAATATGATACCGCCAATGGGCTGTATATGGAGAAAAATATTCTGCTTTGGCATGATCAATCTTAAGAGAATTTTAAAAAAATATGATAACTTAGGGACAGTTTTAAGCGAAATGACTGATAGAGGCTAACTGAAGGTCATAAATGTTAAACAATCCTTGAGCTAAAATTTATTTAGATGGTAATTTGTATTTATTAGCACCTAAATAGGTTTCATCTCAAAACCTGTTAAACTGATAAAATTGGTTTTAAAAAATCATAAAACTATAATCATTTAATAACAAACAAAAGTTACACCAGGTCCTCAATTTGCTTACATCAGATAATTCTCAGTGGGTTGAAGATAAATAACAAAATCAAAATTTTAAAATTTTGTATGAAACACAAACACTGTATTACACTGTATGAAAAAAAATCTCACTAAATCTATCCAGTATGCACATCATAATTATATTATTTTTTATTTCAGGTAGCGAGGTGATTAATAATTTAGCAATTATTAGTAAATAAATGTTTTTTTTAAGCTACATTTTTAATTTAATAAAATTAATTTATAGCTAATGAGTATGTGCTTTTATTTTATTTTTTAAATATACTATGTACTGTTACATTAAATTATCCAACAAATGCTTAGGCCAGATAGTCATTCAGGAATGAATAAACTTTCTGCATGGAAAAATAATCCACCAATATTATATCATCCCTGTACTGTGAAAAAACATAATTTTCATGCTCAACAGTTTAACATTGTAGGGGTAATATATGAACATTATCAATACCTATGTATTATAAATCAATGAATATTAGAGTCGTTTTGGCAATAAATATTATTTTTTATTGGAGTAAGTTTGGTTGACCGTAGATATAATTAAGGAAGAAGTTGGTCGGGAGGTGCGGTCAAAGACTTTTAGAATAGTCTTTGACTATTCTTAAAAGAGTTTTAGGCCATCATCAGGGCTAAAACTTAACGTTTTGGCCTAAGTTTTAGCCCTGAGGATGGCCTAAAACTTAGGCCAAAACGTTGGCAAAATATAGATAAGTCATACTTATTAGTGTGTTAGTCTTTGACCGCACCACCCGATCAACTTCTTCCTTAATTATTTTTTATCTTCAATTTTTTTTTTACAATTTATACTGCTGATTTTTCACCTTCAGAATAAAATCATGTTGATAAAGTATGACAGAATAAAGAAATATTAATAATTTTAGCTTATCTTAGTTATAAAGGAATTTTTTTCGTGAGAGAAAATTTTACATCAAGATTTCTGAGAACAAACAAAAAACATGTCATATATAAATAAAGAAATTTCTTACATTAAGGAAGGATACGTTAAGTTCCTTAGCACTATATCCCCTTGCCAAGTTCCTCCTGACATAGATATCGTAATCTCTGACTATCCTGGCCACGAGGTCGGAAGTGGAAACACCCTCGGTTCTTTCAGTGGCAGCGAACATCCCCCTCTCCTTAAGGTGAGCGTACACATCATCGCTACTGCCAGTAGCATAAGGGATCTCATCATGGGCCACAAAATCAATCTGAAACCATCGCATCAATTTAAATGCTGCATTATTATAATATAAAATTAATTATGGCATTATTGTTAAGAAAAATATTCATAAAATAATTACAGAAGTTATATTGGCTGCTTACTTTGTGCTTGTTTAGGAACTCGTTATCTGTTTGCCATGGAGCATCACGGACAACTTCATCGACATAGCGACAATGTCTCACTGCTTCATATCGCTCTTCCTCTGTCATGACAGTTCTGCCCTTCATATTATGTGTCAGATTATCATTGCAGACTGGAAAAATCATAACATTTTTGACTGCTACATTTACCATTCATTTATATTTCACCTCATTCCCTCAAGATGAGGGTATAGAAATGGTTTAAACACTTTATTAATAAATTTTAAATATATTAATGTTGAACTAGTTGGTTAATAACAGACATGGGTTGGAATTCAGCAACCTATTACTTTGCCACAAATACCGATAAGTAGCAGGCACACTAAAATGTGATAAACTCAAAACATCAGGTACTTCCATTCACAACTTAGAGCCACAGAAACAGAATTAATAAACTCTTTATTACTGTTATTACTATATTTATTTGTGAATTTCTCAGTTTTGATAAACAGGGTTGATTTTTTTGTATTGCATTAACTATAGTATAGAGTATAGGCATGCTGTTTGAAATCATATATTTCACTTATATGCTCGTGGACACACCCTTTTTAATGTTAATTGTAATGAAATAAAAGCCAGGTCTTTTTTAAACTTGATTCTATATCGAAAATATAATAGTCACTTCATTAGTTTTTTTTATGAGATCTAATTTATCTTCTTATGGAAATTAACAGTTTTGCCCACTTCCTATTTATTTTTATCTGTCAACGTTTTGATGATTATACCTCATCTTCAAACTATATATTCATATCTAATAGTTTTCATTAATAAATCAAAACCAATATCGTAATAAAATAGAATAGGAACTTGTTACAAATATAGGAAAGCTGTTTTATTCTCTTAAAATATAATAATAACTACTTGGTAAACAATTTAAAGAAAATAAAATCACATAAACCATGTCATTCCATTAATTACATGCATATAAATAAATAAACTCACCACCAACAATTAAATGCACATTAGGAAAGATGTTTTTGGCTTGCATCAGCTGCCTAGCATGGCCTTGATGAAACAGGTCGTAAATGCCATCAGCATATACTCGTATCTTGCGACCACCTAGAATATCATCATCATCCATTTCCAAATTATGTCATACACTATGAAAATTATGATAATATAACAAAGAAAATAAACATTTAAACGTGAACAGAGAATAAATATAAGACAATCATTCCCCAGATGTATTGTCAGAACTAACTAAAATTAAATGTTAGGTCACAACAACTGAAAGGTCTCTTATCTGAAGTACACTGCAAACAATGACAATTCAAATAACTTATGCAATCAAATTGGGATAGCCATAATTTCCTGTTATTTATTTTATTATTATTATTATTATTTTTTTTCAAATTGAGCAATCCTGTAAAGAATAGTGTTGAAACTGTCATATTAATATCCGATACTTTATAAAAACAAAAAAGTACTCACATCTCCCAGTTTTAGCCATTTTGAAGGTCACTCTTTGTGTATAATCACAGTGATCTCGCTCAATAGCTGCATCTGGATCGTCACTGAACGGTGCTGGTCTCACTTGAGACTGCAAATAAAAAAATTAAAAAAAAATTATTCAACAGAATAAATTAAGTTATCTGAAAAGTTAATAATCAAGAATTATGAATTATGGTAAAAATATAATTATCAAAATAATTTGATTAAGATTACTGAGATTAGAGTGTCTGAAGATAACATTTTGTTGAAGGAAGTACTCGAAAAGAAGAAAATAACTCATGATTTAATGAAAACAGGTGGATGGGTCCTAGAGCATATAGATACATGGACAATTTTGGATGAATTGTCACAAATATAGTATTCATGAGCAAAGTGTGTCTAAAAAAATAGTTTGTCATTCAGGAAGTTATTTTTTCAGTTACAAAAAAAAACAGGCTGACAATTTTCAAATTGAACCTAACCTTTGCCAATAAATGCTGGCTAACTGATTATAGGTAATTTCAAGAAAGTGCGACTAGAGATCAGATCAATATTTAGTTGTTAAGTTCAAATTAATCATAAAAGGATATAATTAACAGATTTAAGTTTTAAATTGTTTTCACTTCATTAAAAAAAAATAAAAATTGTGTATGTGCTCTTTTTCCAACCACCAATTTATTAATATATATATAAATGAATAAATCCATACATCAAATTAAAATATAGGTACATAATTAACTATATACATTCAACTAGGGCAGTATATGAGTTACCAATTTATTCCATTTGAAGGTTGAAGTGGGTAGGAAATGATTTATATTAAAGTGAAACTCATTATACTAATGATATAAATATTCCATTATAAATTTACAAATTTAAAACCTCATACAAAATTGGTATTGGAATACGAACACACTATCTATATTACCATTTTTGACTAGTCTGTGATCTACTGTCTAATTTTCTCAATAATAATAAACAAAAAAAAATCAGTAAGCTATGATATTTACAAATCAATATTTAAATTATTATGAATTGAGTCTAATAAAAACGTAATGATATTTTCAATAACACATGGCAGTCAGATAAAGCATCAATCAATCAGGTTGCAAAAGTTCAAACAGCAAAATAATATTAATAAGGTTGGTTTTGTAACTGGTCCTAATTTTATATTCTATTCAGGTCCATCATTGTTCATGAAAGAGAAACTCTACATTGGCACAGAGAAACTTAAATGAAGACTAGGCAAAGAAAGGCCAAGGCTATGGAAATAAAAGAGCAGATATACTTTTAGAGGAAATATTAAAGAACAAATCAAAAGGTCAATAAGGTATTATATATAGTGATGGGTCCAATTAAGTATTTATGATAAGTACTTCAGAGTATATAAAAATTGAATATTATTATATCCACAAAAATATGTTCTAATTTAAACTTGCAACACAAATTAAAAAAACTAAGCTCTCCCTTTCCATAATTGATAATAATAACACAGATTAACCCAATCTATTCTTCTCTTATGAAATATTTTTAATTTTTAACAAAATAATTATTTTTTATTTTTATTTCTCATAAAACAATATTTTTTCCACTCGAAAGTGCTATATACATTGCTATATATATATACAAGATATTATTAAATTAGAGATCTTAATAACTCCAAAATTAGATATGAATCTGCACTATAAAAAGATTTCACATATCAGTGAGTTTCTACTTTCAAAAGGTACTAAAAGCTATAATGTCGAAATTGTGACTTAAGGTTCTAAAGGGTAATTATTTTATTGGATAAAATTAAAAAAAATTAAAATATTTTAAACTGGTATAGTAATAAAGTATATGTATCTATGTATATATTTAATGTTTTTTCTTTATTATGTAATAGGTCTTTTGGCCAGATAGAAAACTTTGTCCCAAAATAAAGTTGTTTTCTATTCTATTCTAATAGAGTCTCTGGCAGTTTCAAATCATTTACTACTTAGTTTCTATGACTAAGATACATATATCGTAAACTTAAAAATGAAATTAAAATAAAGATAGAAAGAAGAATGTGAGCTAAATATGGAAAAATAATTGCCTATAAATATTTCTTTCCGAACTCAAAACTACATTACATTATTTACATACGTGATAATGTTAATTTACTTTGGAATTTTATCAATTACCTAACAAAATTAACAATACAAAAGTTTTAAAGAAGAGATCTTATAAGTCAGTAAAATATTTTATTTTACTGTGAATAGCTTATATTTCAATCTAATAAGCCTAAGCTTACAGTGATAGCTTTCAGAGTTATAATAGAATCGGAAGCCATGGAATTGCAGGCCAATAAAGCATATTTCAAAAACTGTTCCCAGCTGAAAAAACAGAAGTCAATGGAAAGTTAGAAGACCTTTCTGTTGAGAGATAACAGAGGTCTCGGCCCTAAGGGGCACATCCACTCAGATAAGATAAACATTAAAAAACATTAAGATCAATAAAGATTGCATCCCAAATTGATCATTACTCAAAAAATATATATCATGAGAAAGCTTGATTATATATATATATATATATATATATATATATATATATATATATATATATATATATATATATATATATATATATATATCTATATTTATATTATATGTCTGGGAAACATAAAAACCAAGGCCCAAGACATCAATTCTTTTTACTAAATCCAAATATGAGCTTAAATTTTTTTTTAAAAAGTTATTAAACTTTCTTTAAATACTTATTTATTATAATTCTTATTAATTTGTTTAAATTTTTAAATGTTTTGGTGTTTAACTTTAAATTTTTAAAGATGCATTCAGTAGACTCCTCACTAAGATATTTAAAAATAAATAAAACATTTTGTAGTGTAAGTCTTATTATCATAGCTTCATTTCTGTTATTGCTAATTTAAATTCATTTCTTCTAATATTTTTTAAATACCCGTTGAATGCATTTTTTTTATCTTGTTATATATTATATAAATAATTTTTTATGCCTTAAATATGACACTGGGTAATATGCCATTAAGTCATGGAGCATGTTATAGAATTATTCTAGAATATGTTACAACAATGAAAAGAATCCCTCAGTCTCGACAACAAAATACAAGAAGTTTTCTTATGATGTTGCCAAGGCATGAGGTAAATATTATGAAATCAAACAAAAAAAAAATTAATTTAATTGAGACACTGAAGTCACACGAATGCTATTGAAGCACTAATTTAATCATTTGAAATTAATTTAATTAAATAAACTATAAATTTAAATAATTAAAACTAAATCATAATTTAACCAACTGATTTAATTTAATTAATAAAAAAACTAAAAACACTAAAAACCATTACATACTAATTATAATAATTTAATTTTTTTTTATCACTTTCTGTGCTTCCTTTAAAATAATTTAATCGAATAGAAATAAAATTCTTGGTCTAATAAACATAATAATTTCTATCACTATAAGAACAGTTAGGTAGGTTATTATTTTATTTATTTATTTTTTTGCAGAAGGGAGAAAAGAATGGAACTCATTTGTTTCTATTACTTCAGGAGAGTAGGTTTCGAAATTTTAATTACAATAAAAAAACCTAAAACGTATATAGAACCTTAACAGCAGAAACAAAATTTTAACAAGATCCGAAAATTTAAAGGAAAACGTATAATTATTAAAATACCTTAAAATTTATTCCCCATATAGGTCAAGGAACAAAAAAATTTAAGAAAGTCGAACATAAGAAATGAGGTAGGAGTGGAAGAAAGAAAAACATTATTTGCGAGACATTACAGTTTTTTTTTTCAACGCAATTTACTGTTTTTGATAATTTTCCTATACCAATAGGAATTATTATGAGCTTTTAAAACTTTAAATTCCCTGCCTCCCTTTCCTTAAAAAATAAGAATGATCCTTTTTTTTTGTTTCAAATACCAGCAAATTATTCACCAAATCATTACAGGTCAGTCAGTAAGAATTATATTTACAGTTTGGTCACATTTACACTTTTATGTAAGAGGCGGCGATGACCGAAAATAGTTTAGATAAGAGTTTGTCGAACCATTTTTATTTATCCCAGATGTGATCTGTTTACTTAAACGCTACTAACTTCGAAGGCTGCCACCAAAACTACAAAATATTGTTTATTTTGCTTATGCTTTGATTGAAGAAACGAAATATTAAATGACGATGAGCCGAAATTACGAGGAAGGAATAAATACAATTTTTTTTTTTTTTTAAATATGAATCTGAGAGGAAATAATATATGCTTTGGCAGTTGTACATGTGCACTGCGCTTATCATGATTCGTGGATGGGATGGTGGAATGATACAGCACATGCCCGTACGCAGGCCAAGGACTGAATCCATAAGTCCGGAATGTCAATGGAATGCTTTTAGTCATCAAATAATCTACAAATTATAAGAAGAACATTAATGAATTGAATGTTATTCTGGGATTAAGCATCGAAAAATTGTTAATTTTTCCATACTAAAAATGGTATTTTCCAAAGTTTTTAACGTTTTAATAAAAGTATAAAAACTGTCAAACATCCTTATTTGTTAATGCACTCAGAGTAAAATTATTAATTATTATATATATAGATTAAGAAATCAAACTATTTTATGCAAATTCAGGCAGGGCTATCTATGGATGTTGAACACAAGAAAAAACCCGACTAAATACTGTAAAGATAATAATTAATAAAAAAATTTGTGATAATAATAATTAATTCTGATCAGGGAAAAAAGTGATAGTGATGCCATTAAATTCCTTTTCTTCTGTAATTTGAATATTTGGAAAATGGAACATACTTTCACAGCAATGAACCATTAGTTTAAATAAAACACTACATTTTAAGTAAAATTGTGAAATATACTAATTTATAATGCATTAAAAGTAAAATTATTAATTATTTTATGTACAGATTACTTCTAAAATATTTTATTAATAATAATTTTATTATGGGTATAATTTAGCCAGCCAGGACTACCTTGAATAGTACACACAAGAAAAAACCCCCTCTAAATAGTGTAAAGATAATTGAGATAATAATTAATAAAAAATAATAAGGATAACAATAGTATTTAAGTATGATCAGGAAAAAAAGTAATAGTGATATAATAATAATTATTATCATCTGTAATTTTAATATTTGGAAAATGAAATAAACTTACCCCACAACGAATAAAATTGTTTGAAGAACTATTCAATAATTGAACTAGTTAAAAGAAAATAATATTAAGGACAATATTATTAATACAAATGGTTTTAACTTACGCCCTTTTAATACTCGAAAATAATAATAATAATACACTTTTTGTTTACGTTTTCTGTTAAGGAACTTCAATAAAAATCTAATCATCGATTTTATTTTCCAAATAATTCACACAGATTACAAATCCATACAGTCAAAAGTTTTCTACTTACTACTCAGGTGATCATTTTGTGCACTGTGAAAACTTTTGGAAAATTCAATAGAAAAACGAGGAAAAGACAAATCGCTGCACAATATGCTCTCGGTTAAAAAAACGCTATGTTGGCATACCTCCAAGGACCAGAATAAGTGCGAGTCGTGTGACGTGGATTTTAGAACACCGCAGCCCTAACTTAGCGGAAATTCCTCAAACTGGCGTTTGTTATTTTATTATATATTTAAAAAGATATACTTCAACCATCAGCACTAATGATATGACAAATTCTGCGATGATAGAAATGTGCTTGTGGAAGGCAGATACCTTAGGAACTTTCTAATACCGAAGAAGCGATAACAGCCTATTTTCGAACAACAAAAACTGAACAGAACACAAACAAACATGCAAGCTCACGTTGGTCTCTAGGACGGAGAACCTGGGATGATGGAGCTCGTAGAGGCTGGGAGACTTGTAGAGAATTGTTGGCGAGTGCGGCATCTCTAGATTCGTAGCTACTCAAGTTGCGTACTCAGATCAGCGTAACACGAACCGGTCAAGAAGCCGTCGGTAACTGGAAGGAGGAGAGGGTACGCGCCTCGAGATAAAGTGCCCCCACTTCCACAGAGACCCACACCATCCGACAGCGGTGGTTCGAGGGGCAAACTCCAGATCGGCCGAATGTGGGGTGATCCCTGGGATCCAATCGCATCGCAAGGTATTATCTCAAGAAAAGAAATCTTTAATCGACTATTGTTTTCGGCAATGGTTTTATCTGTGATATACATTAAATTAATTAATTAATTCGTTCTTTCACTGACACGTAATCGAATATGACGACAATGCTGTTTATTTGTACGAAATAATTTAAAACAAAGCCTTATCATTATTGGGATCGTAAGAACTCAAGTCTCAACATTATTTTCAATTCTCAAGAAATTTTAAATTCGATTTACGATAACGTTCCATTACAATGAAATAATAATTATTATATTACCTATTATTATTATATACCTACTACTATACTTCCGAGGCACAGATATTTAAGTGTCAATTACATAAAATAGTTCCATCGACCAAAAGCGGCCTGCAGTAAGAGATTTAAGCGGTATAATTTTACTACACGATAATGAAAAGTTTCGTTGTTTCGATGGTCATACAAAAAACTTCACCGCATACCACGAAATAACCTGTCCCAACCGGCTTTTAATGTTTAGGATCATAATAATGAATAATGAACGAACAGGTGCTCTTACTTCTTACTATACTTTTTTTATTCGTCAATTATTAATTTGAATCAATATAATTAACTGTTTTAGATAATTAAACGGTCATATTTTTTTTGTAGAAACCGTTGGTTCACCTGCCCTTTTTTACCAGGCACTTTTAAAAACAAAAAAGTGGAATAAAACTGACTATGACGAGCTCCAAGACTAATTAATTTTTTTTGTGTGTACCATTGTACTGCTTATTCCTACGCCAGTCGTTTTAATAAATACAAGTTAAATTGATATCAGTTACCAGCACATAGTTCAGCGTACCATGTCATTTCTGTCGAATGCCGTATTCAGAGTAGGCATGGGAAGAAAGAAAGATATAATAAATGCATTTTCAATATGAGAAGAAAAGACTTTCTATCAAATTTAATATTAATAATCATATCAATAAACTTTTTAAAAATATAGTTTTACCTGGGCATTACTTAAGGCATCTAAGGTTTTCGGCAAACCAACGTAAAAAAAAAAAATAAATAAAAATAACAGTGACTTATAACATATCGGCTGAGCCATTATCTGCCTAGAGTCTTACATTTTCGATTAA